>CM032325.1:54129931-54691424 GCA_019022515.1 Quercus aquifolioides
AGGTATGGAAGTTGTGCCTTAACTTCCCGGCGAGCAAGAAAGATTTGATTGTCTTGGCTACAAAGGGAGCAGAAAATGAGGTTCATTTTGAGTTCTCCAAAAGAGAGAAAACAAGCGGTAAGTTCAAGCTGAAATTGGAGCAAACTTGTCAGGGCTTTTCTAACAATCCCACAAAGAAAGCAAGCTTTTCTATTCTCAAAACCCTGCATCTCAGGTCAGTGTCCCACCTTGCCAAAGACTTGGTTTCGGCTTTGTTCTCCAATTGTCAGCTTCTTGAAAGTTTGAAGATTGAAAAATGTGTTGGATTAGAAAGCCTTGATATAGAAGCAGGTAACTGTCTGCAGAGCTTGGCGGTGTTGGATTGTCCTGATATTGTGGATCTCACTGTCTCTGCACCAATCCTCAAGTCATTTAGTCATCAAGGAGTTCTTCCTCAGATTCATTTGGTAAACACTTCAAACTTGGTCAACGTGGTGCTTAACTTGAAGGACGGACTTGGCAATAATGAGTTTGATTGTGAGGAAATCCTATTGTTTTTGGCCTCTCTCAAGGAAATTGAGATTCTCACTATAAGCGGCTGGCTTCTTGAGGTACTGATTCTTCACCTCATTTCCAAAATTTTCTTCTTAGACATGTAGAAATCCATTATTTTTTTTGTTGACAAGAACTACGTATATGCCATTCCCAAAGTGGCTGTGTTCAGCAGGGGTGATCTTCAGGTGCCTCAGATTCCAATTCAACAAATTAAAGGAATTAAGGTGGATTGATTCTATGATCAACAGGGCCAAGAGGGATTCATTGGCTTGCTTCCTAAACATGGCGCCTATCTTGGAAAGGTTGTTTATCAAAGTAAGTGTTTTTCTAAGCTCTCACACTTGTGAAAAGGTTCCAACTACCAACTATTCATTAACTAACTCTTTTCAACTAAAAAAAACAACAATAATAAATGCAGATTGAACGTGCCAACAACTGTGTCCCCTGTCCTTATTTTCACCAATACTGGCATGAGCCTCACTTGTGGATGGATTTTGCAACCATTGAGTCCAATACTTCACAACTTGATCACCTCAAAGTTGTCACGTTTCTGGGCTTTAGCATCAAAGAAGATCAACTACTACTAATGGAGCTTTTACTTAAGAAGGCAAGTATGCTAAACTCAATGTCTGTTATATTACCGACAAATCGAATGTGGCGGGTTGTCAAGGTCTCTCTGCATGATCAGCAGAAGCAGGCATCATCGAACCACCAAAAACAGATTACTGTTTTATCTCTGACCAAGGACTTCTTCTTTGGATTTACAGAAGAAATTTACGGTGGTCACTGTTCAACAAATGCTTGACACATTTTATATATTTTTTTTCATAATTGCTAACGTGAAGTTTTGTAATTAGTGCATAATAAAAGTTGTTCAACAGTAAATCCAGGTGAAATTAATATTCCAATTACAACCATCCATATCATATAGTATTCTTAACATCACTGTAACCGATTTTTTTTTTTTCCTTTTTCTGTTTTTTGCTTCTCTTCCAAATGTTGATGTAAGTAGTGTTGCAGCCATATATACATAATTCAATTATCTGAGTCCGTGCATATACAGCTTGAGTTTTGCTACAATCTGATTACCCCCATAGACTTTGGTAACATTGTTCTTGTGAAATTTCAATGATTGATACATGGCAAACAAGTCAAATCAGCAATGGTAAATCGTACCGTTTGCTCTTGAACTTTAAAGTGATGAGTATTGACCGAAACTATATATTTTAAAAACACTACGTGAATATAAATTTTACTTTAAAAAATTATAAATTGATATAATAATAAATGTGATTGGATGACTTCAACAACATAATAAATAAATATCCTAATTTTATTATTATTTTATTTTTTTTCTGATTAATATCACGTCAATTTATAAGAATTATGTGAAGAAAATTGTAACATATCCCTAGTATCACTCAAAATGAAATTAGACTTTCATTCATAAATTTTTGTGATTTTCAGCCTTAAAAATTTTAGAGATGCTTTTTATTTTATTTTATTTATTAAATTCAATAATTGGGAGACAGGAGATTTGAATTTGAAAAAACATTTAAAAAATATATATATTAATTAAGTTACACGATTGTTTCAAGATGAATCTACCTCCTGCATTCGAGCTTAACAAAACATATATTATCTCATTCGTCGCTGGCAACTTTTTTTTTTTTTTTTTTAATCTTAGCTGTTTATTGGGTGAATAATTTTTTAACATATCCATATGGATTTTATAAAGGTTTGTATCATTATATCTGGTCAACTCCACGTTCCATAACATGGTTGCATTAAAATTCAAACAGAGCAAGGTTAGGGACGCAAAAAATCTCACAATTTTTATAACAACTTACTATGTGACGAGTTGTGAATAGTGGAAGTATGAAGCCACCATTTAAATTCCTCAATTCACGACTCACCAAGTGACAAATTGTGGCAATAGTTATGAAATTTTTTGTGTCTCTACCCTTTTCTATTCAAAGGAATAAATTTGAAGCAGGTGATCAAGGGTGCCAACTACCAAAACAAATCAAAAGTTAAAAGAAAAGTACTCCGGAGTTGGTGATTGACTTTTGTTATTCCTAGCTAATGAGATAGTAAATCGTGTTGATTCTTAAGTTTATCTAGAATTAAGACTGTTTTCATCGAATTATTCATGGAATTCACAGATGGATTCTTACGAGTTGAATTTTTTTTTTCTTTTTTTGTTGGTCCCTGCAAAAAATAAGATAACTTCTTCATGTTACTAGAAAGATGGTGTAATTAAACTATAAGGCCACTAATTGTATATTGAACGCATGGTAAGATGATGTAATTAAACTGTGAGGCCACTAAGTATTACTAATTGTATATTGAATGCATGGTCGTTGGTAGATGAGAATCTTGTAATAAAGTCTTGCTATTAAAAGGATTGTCCAACGTAGTTTTTTTTTTTTTTTTTGGAAAATTGTCCAATGTAGTTATGTAGATCGCATGAGCTCTCCTAAATCCTAATTTTGTCATTGTCAAAGAATTTAAATTTATTACAAGCAACTTATTATAAGGGTCCGCTTGGATACAACTTATTTTTGCTGAAACTGAAAACTGAAAACACTGTAGCAAAATAATTTTTAAATTGATGAATAGTGCCGTGGGACCCGTGAATAGTGCGTAAAGAGTGCCTTTTGTCCCCTGCACAATTCTCACATGTGATGTTACTGTTCACGAACAGTGCCTTTGTCCCTTGCGCAGTACTCACATGTAATGTTACTGTTCACGAGCTAAAATAAAAAATAAAAAAAGGGTAGAAAACGCAAACGTGGGTTTGGAAACGTGGTATCCAAACCCACACTAAATGTAGAGACACTTCTTCTTTTCCTTTTTCTTTTTTCTATAAAGATAAAGTTTTGTTTCAAAATAGTTGTGAGGAATCTCCTTCAACTCACTACATGACGATTTATAAGATTATTTATGTGTATTATTTAAATAAGTCACATAATTAATTTAAAATGTTGTGTGACTAAAACTATATATGTATGGTCTTTTCAATCACCGCATAATAAGTTGATGGAAAATAATCCAAATATGGTTTGGATTTAAACTTTTACTTTCCCATAATCACAAAATGGAGGGTAAGATCATGAATTTAAAACTCACTAAATCCATGTGTAAAATATAATATAAAAATAAAAAATAAAAAGACCATCATCATATTGCCCTTGCATCTTCACAAGCAAAAATTTAAACAATAATTTCCCATTATAAATTATAAATTACACGTTTAGACAAATGAGATAGAAAAGTGTGGGGGGTAAAAGCTCAACCTTATGTATTGGGCCTAGGGCCCTATTTGAAGATTACTGTGTGTTCGAAGAGAAGAAAGTGGTTGAGAAGGAGTCCGTGTGGAAGAGATATACCTGAAAATGAACGAGGAGTATAGTCCGAAGAGAGCAACAGTGGTCCGAAGAGTTCATTCTCCTCGGATACAAAGAGTCTCGATCAAGCAAATATCTTGAAAGTTCGAGTGATCTTCTTAACGACTTCAATGATAAGGATAAGCTTTGGGCATGCCTGGAGATGATAAGAACGGAGAAATATCTAAAAGAAAAAGCTGCTACCACCGTGTTTAATACACTGCAGCAACTTTCCTGACCGCATTTATGTGGAGAAGACCCCTGAACAGTGTAATCTCAGCTACCACCACTCACAGAGAGCTAAAGAAGATACCTGACGTGACATATACTCAAGTGGATACATAGATGAAGAACAAGTGGACGATTGAGATGATGGGGAAGGATGCTATATAAAGGGAATAGGCCTCTGATAAAGGGGGATCGGAAAAAAGATAATAAGAGGGGAAGAAAGATTTTACTGTAGCTCTAAGAACTGTATTCACTGTTCAATCGATAATATTCTTCTTCGGACATCAATTTGTTTAGCTTTTAAGTGTGTTTTTACGTTAGTTCATTCCTGGATATTATAGTTAACAGTTGCTAAATTCACAACTAACTCAGCTCTTTCACCCACTCTCTACAAATTCATTATTTTGGGCTTGGACTACAATTCCTGACCCTACAAAAAGGTTAGTCAATAAATATAGGCGATCAAAACCAGTTGTTTGCTACATAACTATCAAAATCGCACTCATGCATTGAATTGTGAAAGGAGTAGTATAATGATTCATTGCTTAAACCATTATAAACATGTCATTGTATCATGTACATCGTGCCCCTCTCCGAATTTTGTCACATACAAAGTAAATTGTTACATTACAAGCAAAACATTATCACTTTACCCTTTTCATCTTCACAAGCTAACTATCAAACAAATGAGACAGAAAACTTTAGTCAATAAATGTACAAGTTCAAAACCAGTTGTTAATAGCAACATAGCTATCAAAATCGTATTTAGGCAATTAGGCATTGAACTGTAAAAGAGTTAGTATAATATATGATTCATTGGTTAAAACATTGACATATGTCATTGTATCATCTATGATTCTATATCATTGTTAGCTCCTGTAATTTTGTCACATTCAAATAATTGCTACATTAAAAGCAAAAAATGATCACATTGTCCTTTCTTCTTCGTAAGTAAAATATCAAAATGAAAAATGGTTATGATAAATTACACGCTAGACAAATTAGAAAAATTCAAATTGCTGACTCCTTAATACTGTGTTTATTCTATTTAATCTATATGATATTATATAACAAAAGTTTTTTTGTTTTTTTATGGAACAAATGTTGTTTTATTAGACTACATTTGTATAATTCTCTAAGTCAATTATATAATAAAATCTCTTATGGTTAAATGAGAGATTTGAAATTCAATTTTTGTCTACACTAAATATTGATTAGATGTTTTAATGTGATGATAAAAATTTTTCATAAAAAACAGAAAGTATAGATTAAAACTGTTTCAAAAAAAAGTTTGTAGTTAATTTTTTTTTTTTTTTTTTGAGAAACAGTTAATTTTTGACTTTGTGTTTCTAACTTTTGCCAATATTGGATTTTCTTAGATTTTTTGGATTTCCTTCTAGAGATTGTAGTTACGTCAGCCTCCGTACAAGATTTGTACTTAGGTCTCTCTTCTGACAAATTCAACACGGTTCCCAAAATTAACAAAACACAATACTTTTTTATCTTTATTCGGGTTGAACCGTTGAAACTTGAAAAGCAACTGAACCACGTTGCATTCAAAAGGGGTGGCCTCACTTTTTAGTCTGTAATAGACTAATAGTTATGTGTTTCCACCGGTTAAAGTCACTTTTGAGGAAAATGATTTCTTATATCGAAATTGTTACATCTATAATATTTTTATAATAAATTATAAGTGTTTAGTTATTATTGGTTCTAATTTGAATATACTACTAAAATTATTTTTCTCCTCCACCATTAATAACTTGTAACAATCTACTACATAAAATTTATTGGAAAAATATTGTGAATATAACATTTCTCTTTTCTACATAAGTCATTTTTTTTAGATAGGTGTGCGCAGGCATACATATCGGAAGGGATGAAGGTGTGATTATTATTATTATTATTTGTAGGAGAGGATAAACTACATGAACATGAACACCATAAGATATATCATTATAATTAGGCTATCACACTTCAACTCAAAAAGAAAAAGTATTCCAATGTGTCTTACCCATGATCTAATATTTGCCTCACATGTATTTTTAGCCTATGCTTGAAAAAAAAATCCTATATTTATTTTAATTTTGAACAAAATTTAATTAGTATAGTGTACATTATATTTCTAATTTAATTTAACAAAGTAATCATATTAAGCAATGTAATAAAAATAACATCATTTTTAAATTAAAGATAATTAAATTTAACTGTATAATTCATTGATCTATGCAAATACTTGATTGAAATTAATTGAAAACTTAAAAGCACAGAAGAAACTGCACTTAAGTTTTACCATTTAATTAAATTCATTTAAAATACCAGACTATTCACAATCTTTCATTAAAAAAAATAAAACGGTTTTTTTGGGGGGGGTTAACTTACCTATAATTTTATTCAGTTTATTTTTTAAAAATACATAAAATAAATAAACGAATATAAACTCATCCAAGCCTCCTTTTAGTTTATTTTCTATTTAAACAACTAACAATTTACTCTAGTTATACATGCTATCTTATTATGAGTATTTGAGTCCATGAGATGAGAGGCCAGAGAGTTAACAAAAGTATGGGTTTTGTGTTAGATTTATTATATATTGTAATCTCTGGATTGATATTATCCCATAGATTAATTCTTGCCAAACTATACAATGATTTTTAATTGCATTATTCAACATACATTGTGGCTACATTCGGTGGATCAGGTGAAAGTAGATCCAAAATGTTGTGACTTGTGATCGAAAACTTTCTTTCCAACTACAAAATACAATTCAATGACAGCCAGCTTTAGAATAATGGTTTCAATCTCCAATCTCCAATCTACAATTCATTGAAGTTTGAGTTTGACTCCTCTCCGATGGCCAAAATGGACATTTGTCCATTTTTTACAAACTTTCCAGCAAAATGTCATTTTTTTCAAATTAATTAGGAAAATGCTCATATTTTGAAACTCGATTTTTGGACAATCAAGTTATAGTGAAAAAAAAAAAAAAAAAAAAAAAAAAACTCGAGTTCCTTGAAAAAAATCAAGTGGAACTCGAGTTCTATGAACTCGAGTCCTTTGCATGAAACTCGAGTTCTAACCAAAAAAAAAAAAAAAATTCTAAGTCCAAATTCGCTATAACTCGATTTTCCAAAAATCGAGTTTTAAAATAGAGGCATTTCTCTAAATAACTTCAAACATAGGCATTTTACTAAAAAATTTGTGAAAAAAAGGTAAAAGTCCATTTTGGCCGCTCTCCAATCTCCAATCTCCATTCTTTGATCAATTATGTTGAAAAAAAAAAAAAAAAATCTCATTCAATAATGTATTCCATTCAATTTGACGCAAAGTCTTTAGCATTTTTCAAACGGTGCAATTTACTCGAAAGTGGAACGAAAAATGTCCAAGAATGAGTGCAATTTCAGTCCAAAGAAAATATGAGGCTCACATAACCCGTACGTAGCTATTCGGACACCGTTAAAAGGGTACATAAAATCAATGCCAATATTTTCTCATATAGTTGAGTTGACTTTGACGGATAATCATTTCTCCTTATCATAATTAAGTACGGCCACTTGCAATAAGCAAGTGGCTCTACTTTGGTCCACTCTAGTCTGAATAACTGAATAAGGCATCTTCTCAACAAACAAAAAAGTCTGAATAAGGCAAATTGCAAGGGCACTACCGACACAGAGCTTTCCTTGCTGAAGATATTTTGTTTGACATTTGTTGTTGTATATCTTGTGTATGCAACTACATCATTTCACATGTGATGTACACAATTTTTTATTATTATTGATTTTCATATTTAAAATATGAAATGTGATTAAATTTTGCAATGACGCGGTGTAAAACTTATGTTTTAACTCTTTCAATTCTCATATAACATATTATCTTATTATATATTTGAACGTAATGTTGTCAAGAGTGGTAGGGTGTATTGAATTTTAAGCAAATATATGTAAATGAGATCCAAGCTTCGAATTTTGGCTAAGCCATAAAAAATTAAAACCAAAAGCACACAAATGAATTTTAAAACATGTGGCCAAACCCACCACTCTCTCTCCCAATTGCCATCCACAAAACCCTCCCTGTCGCACAACCATTGTTGAACCAACCATCAACCTATGGTGCAGCACCACCAGAAACCCACCTTCAAGAAGATGCCGAAATCATGAGCCCAACATTCTCATTCGAAGTGAAAACCAAGGGAGGTTACAATTGGAATGGAATATGTGCTTGTTAGGCATTCATGATATTCAAATCCATTTTGCGATAGGTCTTTTCCAACCGATTTCATCATGTTAGAAAATATGAGCTTCAATGTGTTTAACCTAGGAAGTGGAGACCAGCTTATTATGACTTGTGCAGTTATGTTGATATCTCATGTTCAACTTCTGCATGTGTTTGAAAGATGCAATGTTTGTGTTTAGTGCGGGCGGTGCCACCTTATGGTCAGGGTGGTCCTGGGACCACCTTGACCTGAAAAAAAAAATATATATATATATATATATACACACATAATAATTTAAAATTTTATATTTATCTACCTTTAAAAAAAAATTTGGGAACACCCTAAATTTTTTTTATGCCAATAAAATTAAATTTTGGTCTATAATTTGAGCAACTTAATAATATATTAGGGTCTTTCAAGCAAAAAGAACCATATGCTTTTATATTCTTTTAAGCCTATATTATGACTTTACTTTTAGTTTTTGCTTTACCTAACACACTGTCATTGTTCGACTACTTTTCTTCAAAAATATTATAATATATATTATACAACTACTTAGTTAAAGTCATGTAGATTTAGCTTTTTTCATTGTACAACTACTTTTCTTTTTTCTTTTTCTGATAATTTTGATTAGAAAAAAAATAGTAGTTTTAGTTAATTAAGTGAATAAACTTAAAAAGTTACGTAATTTTTATATAACATCAATTAATTCATTATATATATATATACATATATATATATATATATATATATATATAAAATAAAATTTTTATTTTATGATTATAATTAAACATGTGATTGTCCATTCTAAGGAAATTTGATTAAATTTACACGAAAAGTGTCACTAAATATTATGTTTTTACATTTTGCTATCATATTATTAGTAATAAACTTATTATATTTTTATTTATATAATTTAAAATTTTATTAATTATATTATTTATGACGTTACCGGTTCGACCATCGGTCAAATCTCGGTCTGACCAAAAAACCAATAACCAGTCCCTTTTTTGGTTCTTTCATTGTACTGGTTTTATAAAACCATTGAAAAAAAAAAAAAAAAACGTGAACGAAAATCTGGAAAAAAATAAAAATAAAACCACTAATAAGGCCCAAACCAAATGCCAATAGAAAAGCTTAGTACAAGATCAATCTCATTTCAGACTAAGACTATCACTACTCCAACACCAACACGATTACGATTTTAATTCAACAAATATTAAAAAAAAAAAATCCTCAGTGCCTCGCAGATTCACAAGTCATTAAACAATTTAAACTAAAACTAAATCAAACCTAAAGGCTAAAAGGAAATGAGAAACTCACTTACTCTTCCCAGCCATCGACGTCCATCCCTATTTAGTAACACTAACAACAATCACAACTGAACTTCACAAGCTTTATGTATTTACGTGTTTTTTTATTGTTGTTGTTGTTGTCAATATATAAAATTTTATTTTTATTAGATTGTGTAATTTATACTTCTTGAGGAACAGTCTGGAAAAAATTTCTGGAGCTGCCACTTAGTGAACTTGTTTTACTTTGGCAGTACGTGTGTGTACTTGTTGTGCTAGCATGAGATTGTATAGGCACATGTATTCTAGTATTTGGCTTTTTCAAAAAATAAAGAAAAATAAATAAAGTTTAAAACCAATTATTAAAAAAAAGGTTCATCACTTAGTTGTTAGGTTGAGGAAATGCTCACTCAGTATTATGCTATTTTGAACCGACCAAACACGTTTTTAATTTTGAAAACATAAAAAAAAATGATTTTTTGTTTTTATTTCCAAAAACAAGTTTTTGAAAACAAAAAACAAAAATAGTTACCAAACATGACCTAACTATTAATACAAAAAAGCAACCAACAATAACATCTAAAGAAATAGTGTTACTTTTCTTTAAACGAGTAATGAATATGAAACATATGGGCCTTTACCCATTACGAGTTACAACCAGTCCACGTAATTAAACCCATTTACCCATTAATGGGCCTTTAATTAAAACCCATTAAATCCATTTTTCTCAAACCGCGAAATACTAATGTTAACGGCACATAAGCAATCTCTCGCAAAATAACGACAAGCAGCGTCGCTTTACCTTGAGAGAGAGAGAGAGGGAGAGACAGAGAACTTGAAAAATAGTCAAAATCCATGGCCATAGCCGCCACAATTTCTGTGCCTCTCACTTCACCTATTCGCCGCCGCAACTCACTCACTCTCACCGGATCTTCTTCTTCTTCATCATCAACTATTCAATTGAGTTTCCCCAAGTACAATATCGCTGGGCTATGCCCTAGGTTTCGCATTTCAGCGTCTGCTGCTTCTTCCATGAGCACCCAAGCTCCACAGAAGGTCTCGACTGCTCCGACGTCGTTTCTGGACCGACGAGAGGCTGGCTTTCTTCACTTCGTCAAGTACCACGGCCTCGGCAACGACTTCATTTTGGTATAAATAGCATAGGAAAAAAAAAAATTTAAAAGTTTTTTTTTTTTTTTTTGGGTTTAGGTTTAATATTGATTGGTGATTTTTGAATAGGTAGATAATAGGGATTCTTCAGAGCCTAGGGTTACGCCGGAGCAAGCGGTGAAGCTGTGTGATCGGAACTTTGGGATTGGTGCTGATGGAGTTATTTTTGCAATGCCGGGTATTGACCGCACTGATTATACCATGAGGATTTTCAATTCCGATGGTAGCGAGCCTGAGGTATTGGCTATGCCTGAAACTTTGTTCTTTGTGCGTTGAATTGATAGTTCTATACATGTCTATATGATTTTGAATGCCTTGTGGGAATGTATAAGGGTTTTGCTGAAGTTTTGAATATTGATTTTTTTATCTTCTAGATGTGTGGTAATGGAGTGAGATGCTTCGCTAGATTCATTGCCGAGCTTGAGAATTTGAATGGGAGGCATAGGTAATTTTTAAGTTTATTTTGTGTTTGATATTTTTCATACTTAACTATCATTGCTGCGTGTGAGTGTAATTGTGGTCTCATTAGTGCGTCAAAGCTTGCACTCAGTTTCTTTCGAAATTGATTTTTCTCTAAGACAACAATGAATTTGCAACTTGTAGAGGACAAAAATTGATGTCTACAGGAAACCTAAGTTTTTGGAAAACAAATTTGATAGCTGTTTGATTTTGTTAATTTTAAATAAATTAGAACATATGTTATAATTGGCGATTGTGATTCGGGTCAATAATTCCTGTTTATACTCTCCTGCAGTTTTACAGTACATACTGGTGCTGGTCTCATTGTTCCAGAAATCCTAGAAGATGGCAAGGTATGTTATACAATATCTTAGATGTTGCAATTTACATGAGTTTTGACGTGTGATGTGCTTTTTAAGGCATTAGAAATATGGTGCTTGCGAAGTGCATAGAAACTGTTTTCACTTAGGAATTGATAGCCGTCTTTGTGTTATTTAGTGTTTTATCTCAATTTATCAGACATTTTTTCTTACAATATCAGGTTAGAGTTGACATGGGAGAACCAATACTTAAAGGATCAGATGTACCCACAAAATTACCTGCAAATAAAGATCAATCTGTGATTAAGTCAGAGCTAGATGTTGATGGAGTAACCTGGTATGTGACCTGTGTTAGTATGGGAAATCCTCACTGTGTGACGTTTGGTGCAAAAGGAGGTCAGGTATGCATTGTTGACAGTTGAGAGAAGAAATTGTGCCTTTTCATTCACTTTTATATAGCACTTCTATGCCGTTTTTGCTTTGAACTCTCTGCTCTTTGGCGCATTTTTCATCCTAGGTGAAGTTAAAGATATAATTGGAAGGTGTGCTGATTGTTAATATCATGTGGTATGTAGCACATTATTTTCCAACAATTAGGGTGCGTTTGGATAAGTTGTTGCAAAACGGTGTTTTAAGTTTAAAATGAGCGTATGTAAAAAAGCTACTAGGAGTTGCTGTTGGAAAACAAAGTTTTGGGTTTTAAAAACGCACTTTTAGACTCCCAAAACGCCTAACCAAATGGACCCTTAGAGACATTAATAACTACACTATTGTACTTTTGATAAGTTACAATTGGGTCATCATATGACCATTTAGTTTTTGCATTCTTCAGGATGAACTAAAAAATGTGCGCCCAATTAGGAACGCTGTGTGACTTTGACATGCGATAATTCAATCAATCAATAGCACTCTATGACAGGAATTCAAGTACTAAATGTATGTATATATGTACTTGAAATTGAATTTGAAGTAACAAGTGTATTATGGTCTGGCTTCATCATCAAACAAATGTTGGACATGATAAATTGTATAGTTACACTTGACTCAGTCTACCTCTATTCCTTTGTTGAAACATTTGTCTTGCTGTTTTTTAGCTAAAAAAATAGTTTTGCTGTTGTCCATTAGCTCTGTTGATGTTAATCTTTTGCTTTTATGCTTGTCATCAAACAGAATTTGCAGGTTGATGAATTAGATTTAGCCAAAATTGGTCCAAGTTTTGAGCATCATGAGATGTTCCCTGCACGAACTAACACAGGTTAGATTTAATCTGTGGAGCTGATTTTGTAATAGGAATCAGTTATTAGTATTTTTCCTCAGGATTCATTGATGTAGACTAGAATTTTTTTTTTTTTGGCTTTGTCCTTCTTTATCTCTTTTATTTAGAAGTAGTGCTATTTGCACTGGTCTTGTGTACAAAGACACATGGCAGCCCCCAGTTACATATTGCATGCGAAATGCATGGATGTTGGGACCATGTGAGACATGGCATGACATGAAGTTACACAACCATGTTATTTGACTAAAAAATAGATATTTTACTTTGAACAAAATATTTTGGATCTCTCATTGTTGTCATATTAAATATAATATGCAATGAGACTGTCAGTGTTGTTGTGTTAAATATAATATGCAACTTCTTATTGTTGAAACATATGATTTTCTAATCATGATTCCCATTTGATCTGATTTGCAGAGTTTGTCCAAGTTTTCTCCCGTTCACACCTAAAAATGCGTGTCTGGGAGCGTGGGGCAGGTCAGTTATTGTGAGCTTTGTCCAAATTGAATGTATTAATGTGCTTCACCAATCTCTTCCTGGTTTCTTACTTTGTTTTCTGATTGGAAAGCTGAACTCTGGAACTGTTAATTGTAGGAGCAACGCTAGCTTGTGGAACTGGAGCTTGTGCAACTGTTGTTGCAGCAGTTCTTGAAGGTCATGCTGAAAGGGTAAGTATAGCATGCAATGTTGAGAGAGAGAGAGAGAGAGAGAGGAGAGGGGAGGAGATAATTGTCTAGCTGGTGTATATGCACCAGAAGAATGAATCTGTTCCATTTACTTTGGAAGCTGCATTGGTATTACTCATTTACTCTAGATAATCTGTCATTTCCCACGAAGTATATCTTGTTACATGTTTGGCCTCCTTAAGATTGTGGGGCCTGTGCCAATTTTCTAACTTTTCTTAAACAACTTTCATGATTGTCAAACTTTTTTTTTTTTTGCTTTTGTTTCACTATAAAAAATTATGATTGTCAAACTTTATTTTTTATTGTTGTTTCGCTAGAAATGATTGGTCTCTGGTCTCATTATTGAAAAGCAAATTGTATTATTTGCTCGTAGTTTCCAAATTCCCTGAACTCTCTCCCTCTCTCTGCTTGCTTTTACTTGTCTAACAGTTCGGTTTTTCTTTCTTTGACATAGAATTGCACGGTTGATTTACCTGGAGGACCATTGCAGATTGAGTGGAGGGAGGAAGATAATCATATCTACATGACAGGCCCAGCTGAAGTTGTGTTTTATGGATCTGTACCCCTCTGATATTGTGGTCATTAAAATATTCTCCATCAGTGGGAGACTCATTATTTCCGTTCACAGAAATTTTCTTGAATTAAAGAGTATGCCCTTCTGAAGTGGGACGCCTTTTCTCTGTTTCTATACCTCTAAAATCTCAATGTTGAATTTCCCATGGTTGAGCTAGCTGTGTCTACTATTTGCCCATCAGGCTTGACAAGAGATCAAGACTTGCTGGTTGAGGGGCCTGGATGTTTACCTCAGCGTAGATGATCTTGTTGTTTCTGGGGCTGGCTATGTTATCTACAAGTTTCCCTCAGCCTAATGATCCATGGTGATTAATTAGGGAACAGTGATGTTTACGGTGTTCGTCTCAAGTTTGAGAATCATGTGTGTGTTTTCCAAGTAGTAGTCTGTGACTCTGTTCCCTAAAAGATCTATCAAAATGCTTTCTCCTGTTAAGTTCAGTTCCATGCATTAAAGGGGATTAGAAAAATAAAAATTTGTATGATTGCTTAGAAGGAATGCTTTGATGCCTTCTCTTTTTCCTGAACGCCTTCATATGCATGATGTGAGCTCTCCCAATCTTTAATTTAGAGGGTTAAACTTAAACACAGTTCAACTGCGCAATTCTTTCTTCTTTTTTTATTTTTTTATTATTTAAAACTTTTCGGGGGCCTAGTTTTATCACATTTTTCAACAGGAAGATGTTTAGAATGTTATCAAATGATTCAAATTCTGTTATATTCTTTTGATGTATCTTATAAAAACTGAGATATTTGTTGTTTAGTTTAGAAAATCTATGCACATAATAAAATCTCACAACACTATAACCTTATTTTACTTTATTTTAATTTATGGTGAGTTGGCATTCAATCTGCTGCGAAAATATTTTGAAATTAAGCCTCATTCTAATTTATTGATGCAGCAAAGTCATATGTTAACAAAAATTTCCTTTGCTATTGGATTTATTTATTTATTTATAATTTGATAGTTACAATAATGGGGAGTAAAGATTTGAATCCTAATTTCCTAATAAAGGAGATCACCTCTTAATGTAATAATCAAGAAGACCAAGAATCTTATAGTTCAATGACATAGCCTGCTTTTAACATTGTGGATACTCTTACAGCTCGTTTGGGCGGGAAATGAATAGAATGGAAATGAATGAAAAAAAATAATTTTAGAATATTCCTTACTTCTCTTGTTTTGAAGTTTTAATAGAAGAGATAGAAAGTTTACTATCTTGTTTGGGAGTTTAATTGAGAGAGAATGAAATGGGTAAAGGGGAATACTCATTCTTCTCTATTTCATCAAAACTTCAAATTTTTATTTCCCACAGAATTGGAAGAAACTGGAAGAAACTGGAAGGAATGATATTAGATTTAATAAATTTTTTACTAAAATTTTCAAAATACCCTTATATATTTAGCCCTTTATTTTAAAATAGAGATCTAGTATTAATATTGTAATAAAATAATTTCATTATTTTCCCTTTATGTAACTTCCAAACATGATTACTTACCTTTCATTCCATTATTTTATTTTAATATATCCAAACAAGATTACTTAATTTTGTTTCATTCCTTTATGATCATTCATTTCTCTTACTTTAATACATCTATATTCCATTACATTTTTTTATGATCATTCCATTTCATTCATTTATGAACTCTCAAACGAAGCATACAATTGACATTATTTGGCAATTAGAGGTTTTGAACTTAAATATTTATAGATCTTTTCTAAAAATAAAAAATAAAACTTTATAAATTTCATTAGACTTTAGGTATCAGTGAGTCACTGGACCAAGCACTAAGGATTTTTTTTTATAATAAAAGCACTAAGGATTGATTTTATTAATATATATATTGTAGGGACATGTTTTGCGGCCTAAGCCCAAAATGTAAGGGATGTTAGCCCGATGAGCCCAGTACAATAAATTTATAGAGAGTGGGTCAAAGAACTAGACCCTAATGAGCTTAACAACAGCTAGTATGGACTCGGGGGATGATCAAGTAAGAACCATACGCATAAGGCTGAATGAATTCATGGTCCGAGGAGGCAAATACTTTAATTGCTACAGTATCCTCTCTTTCTTTTTCTGGTCTCCTTCTCCTTCAGGTATCTCTTACATTATATACCTCCTTCCCGTGATCTTGACCCTCCATTTGTTATTCTTCCAAGCCACTACTCAAGTGCTTGTCCTATTATACACCCCTTCTGACTCTTTATGAGTTACAGTAGTCAAGGAAGCACTGTTCAGGGGTCTTCTCCACATAAATGCAGCCAGAAAAGTAGTTGCAGTGCATTTAATGCGGAGGTAGCAGCTTTTCCTTAGATATTTTTGGGTTCCTTTCCTTCTCGTGTGGTCATGAGGCACACTTTTAACACTGGAGGTTCTATGATGGTCATTTTTGTCGTTGAAATGCGTATCTGAGCTATATTTGTCATGGCGGAGGAACCTCCTCGGATCGCCTTCTACCCCATTTTTATTCATGAGACCCTAAATTGGAATCCCTCATAACTAATTGTCTCTCATCGGACAAGGCCTAAGACCCAATATATAATTTTGGGCCTTAGCCCTACATCTATATATATATATATATATATATTTTGTAAAGACTCTATTAATACAATTTTTTTCAATTAAAATAATATTATGTATTAAAAAGATATTATAAATTTTAAATATATATATTTTTAATTAAAATACAAAATTTCAACCTAATATGACTCCACTGCTGGCTCCCTCTCACTTGTCCCGCTTCACAAAATCAGAGAGTCACACACAGGCACAGCCCTAGCCTCCAAAATCACAGATTCAAAGCCCCTCCCCTCTGCGCCAACGCCAACACCAACACCAACACCAACACCAACACCAGTCCGACGCTTCTCTCCAATCACCGCCGGTACGGTACGGTACCCTCGCTTCCCAACTCCTTTTTCTTTTTCTTCAAAATTCCTGCTTTGTTCTGATTTCCGTGTCACTGATTTTACGCTTCTTCTTTTTTTTTTCTTTGTAAGCTCTTCTCTATTTGGATGAAGATGAAGAAGAAAAAAAATGTTTCCTTTAGAGAAATTTTAGGGAATTCTTTATTGATAATTGGTATTTTGCTATCCTTGAAGCTAGATCAAGGATTAGGTTTCTACTCTTCTTTCTGTAACACTCTTGTTGTTTTAAAAAACGAGTTATTGTAAAACTATTTCCAATGGGTTGAAGTTTTCTATTGTTCTTATCTCTTACTTTGAAAGAAACTACAACTATTTATTATGTGGGTTTGCCTTTGTGCTTCATATTTTGATCAAGCTTCTACCAAATAATACTGCTTAGACGTTTTGGGGTTCACTTGGGATGTTAATTAATAACTACAAATTTTACTTGTGTTATTTTGTGTGAGATGGATTCGTTTTTTACTGTTTATATTGTATCAAAAGGTAGAGAAAGTTCAGATTTCAGATAAGCAAAAATGAGTGGAACTGGAGAGAAAGGGTCAGCAACTACAAAAACCCCAGGTGATTTCCTCAAAGCAATTCGCGGCCGACCCGTTGTTGTCAAGCTGAATTCTGGGGTTGATTATCGAGGTCAGTTTCTCTATTCCTCATTTGCGCCACGGTTCTGCTTTTTTTGTGAACTAGGTGAATGATTCCGGTAGACTATTGTTGCTAGTGTTTGATGGAAGTGTAATCTTTGTCATAGCAAACATTCTTTCCATTTGGGGGATTTTATTATTTTTGATAAAGCAATGTTTGGAAGAATACTCAAGATCATGCCTGTATTTGTTCGTTCTTTTAATATTTGGGGCACACAGCAGGTGATTATAACAATACGTTTGCACTGAGAGCATAACATGCCCTCACAGAAATCAAGAAATAAAACATAAAAACAACTTCTTTGAGTTCATCTCCTCTCCTCTGGAAAGTGATTGGCTTTTTTCTTAAGTAATTTTTTCTAATGGTATTTACTGCTATGATTGGTGGCATCTCACTTTTCAAGCTATAATAATTTTGACAGCAAAATCTTGTGTCAAGAGCCTTGTAGCTCAGTGGTGTTGCCTGTTCGTTCTCCTTTATAAGTAGAACCAAGTCTTGAATCCTGCCTCCTCCATTATTGTAACTATAATAAATAAAGTAGGTGAGATTGCATGTATAGTCTGAGGCGTGTTTAGTCATTTCCTTTTATGTAGCGGACTCCTGCTAGGGTTGTGGGTTCACGGGTCACATGTTTTGTTTGTGACTTGATACCAATTTAGACGGTAGAGTGGACATTGTTGCAAACTTTCAAATTAGGGAATTAGTCGCGCATTTCAAAAGTTTGGGGGGACATTGTAATTTGGATAAAAGATTTGGATGGAAAAGTGTAATTTACCCTTAAGTTTTATATATACGTGTTAAACAATAACAGAATTGTACAATACCTGATACCATGGGTAGATTCAGAGCTTTTGGGAGGCAAGCACCACTTGGCTATTGAGGCCAATAGTGAATTTTTGACTTTTCGTAAATAAACATCTGACTGATGAGTGGAGCACCACACTTTGTTTGGTTCAGAATGGACCATGAAAGCATAAATTCATACACTTCATAGGCTATAACAATGTTTCCAAATCTTTGTGTGCAGGTATTCTTGCATGTCTGGATGGGTATATGAATATTGCAATGGAGCAAACAGAAGAATATGTCAATGGGCAGTTGAAAAATAAGTATGGCGATGCTTTCATTCGCGGAAACAATGGTAATTTCAGAGGACTGACTTGTTATTTTACTTTTTGGCCATACCGTTATTATTTTACATGTATCAGGGTGTGACTATAATTGGGTTCTCTTTTGATGCAGTTCTCTACATTAGTACATCAAAGAGGACGTTGGCAGATGGGGCTTAGTTTTGAAAATTTATCGAGTCTTGTAGATTATCTGCAGCCATGATTTTTATTTTGTATTGTATTGTAATGTGGATTTTGGAAATGAGGATTAGAAAGCTATTACAACTTGGACAAATTGAACCTTTCTTATCTATTATGTTTAATGGAATGAGTCATTAACTGTTTGATTTAAGGAGTGGTGCCTTATTGATATGCTAATGAATAGTCATGATTGCTCTAACAATACAATCAATGATAATGATCATGATCATGATACCATTGCCTTGCTTATATATTGAAGGTTTGTATATAGCTTTCTTGAAGGAATCCTTTTCATCTAGTGTTGATTTATCAAAGTAATTTATTTTGAGACAGCTTCAATTTGTGAGAAAACTACTTTGCATCGTACTCAAGTATTACACAAATTTTACTCCACCTAAGGGAAGTATTTTGATCGATGACCGATTTTCAAATTGTTGCACATATTGTTGTAAAATGGAGGCCCTATTTCGTACTTCTCAAAATATTGGTCTATGCTTCATTGTTTTGGATAAGGGAGAACGGTTTCTGAATATATATATATTTTTCTTTCTTTTTATTTTTCTTCTGCATTCAACTCCTGAGGTTGGGAGACATGATTTGACAATGGCCTCTGCTTGATTAGCGGAACTACTATTGCGTGCCTTGTGACTGATGAGGATGGTGTTGAAATCTACTGCTCCTCCGGTGATAAGTCTGCAATGTTCTGTTACCCATTAGCATGCATGCAACGACAATTGTCCATCTTATTAGATCCTATATTTTAGACAGTTCTCAGTTTATCATTTTTGCTTTCTTTGTTTTTCTACAAATAGTACAAGAACTTAAGCTTCATTCTGATTCATTGACGTAGGGTTGTCCACTTACCCGAGCAACCTAATCCACTAGAAGGATTGGACCTGACTGAAAATCGACCGATCCAGTGACTACAGTGGTCGACATTGGGTCTTTGTTTAAGAAAATTCAACTATAGGTCAAGTGGCAGATCTTTTTGCAAGAAAATCTTATTCCAGTTGATCTGACCAATCCCAACCATTGGACTTTGTTGTTCTCGGCTAATATATTGGTTCGCCAGATGTGGCGAGATTCTGGCTAGATTTGGTAAGATCTGGGTTAAATTTGATAAGATCCATCAAAATTTCCACCAAAAATTTGAGCTCCGCCATGACATTGTGGTTTCTATCAACCCAATCTTCAGATTCATAAAGCTGTGGCAATCGAAGACCCGTAGATGCATGGTCGTCAATGGGTGGCTCAATTCGAAACTCAAGTTGATCGAGTTGAGTGGCAGTTTTACCTCAAACCTGACCCAATCAACCCATGGGCTTCCCTAGATTGATGCAGTAAAATTGTGTACTGACGAAATACTCCTTGGCTATTACATTTTGAGTTGAAGTTTTCACATTATTATCAATAGTGATTTCTTGATCATGCTCGATTATGCCGGTGAAATCTTACAACTCTGTGTCACAAACAATTTGTGTCATTACTAATTCTATCGACAAAGTTCATTGAAGACTGGAGGTGCCATGCAATAGTTGGGAGTGTGGCGATTGGAATCTTAGACGTTTCTACTAGAAACACTAAAAGGTGCTAAACAAGACTCTTGGCAAATTTCAGATCATAGCCCTCTTTTGGTGTGCAAGTCATGTAACCTTAATTTTCTAATTGTTTTCTCCCCTTCAACTACTATACTAAAAGTATTAGAGGATTTTGTTCTTGTTTCAAACAACTAATTTGGGTCCTACCAACACCTCTTTTTAAACCTTTTTTTTTAAAATCTTCTATCGCATGATGTTTGCAAAGCTAAATGAAATACATTTTGAAGACTAATGTTTATGATCTTGTGGATGAACATCTCAATATTTTTTCCTCAACTCTTTGTTGAGAACTTTTCAAGAACACAAAATTAACAAAGCTGGGTGATACCATATTTACAGAGATTATTTCAAAGACAAAATATTTTGGAATTTAACAACAAAATATATCGGAATTTAGCAAAACTCTTGGAAAGAGAAGCAAAAATATAGCAAGAAAAATTATGGAAGATTAAATTCTCAATACAAAAGAAACCAAAATATAAAAACATTTGTCCTTCAAAAAAAAAAAAAAAAATTGGCTATGGTAGGGGATTAGAACAATGTTATAAGTCCCATTTAATGGAGAAAGTCCTTTCATTTCAAAAACTAAGGAAATTAGGAGTAGAAGAATCTAAGAAGTTGGAAAATAGAGTGGAATAATCAGATAACAATTATTTAATGCTAAGTTCAGAGACAAAATGAGGAAGTGTATGCATCAGTTAACACCTTATTTTTTACTTTCTGGATTTACAATTTGACTTCTTTTCTTTCTTTCTTTTTTTTTTTTTTTTTTTTTTTTGCATTTTACAATTGGCTATATATATATATATATATATATTGTAAGGAAATAAAATTATTTATTATTGAGTACAAATAAATAATAAAAATTAAATTAAAAAATCGTTAAGATTTTTCCTTATGTGAAAGGTTAAAAAGTGGCACATGGTGGTAATTATAAAATGATACGGTGGAAGGCTAAATAAAAGAGTTGTCTAAGAATCACACATGAGGTTTTGCTTTTATTTATAGTAGTATGAAAAATTATATTCCTGCAACTTTGTGAAAAATGACATAACAAAACAAAGTTGCCAATAATGAGTTTTCAAGGTACATTATACATGAAGGAAAGAGGGGAAAAAAAAAAAAAAAAATGAAACTAATAATACAGATATTTGATTCTTTTATTTTTTTTAATATTTTATTTCATCAAAATGATATTTGCATTTCTGAGTAGGCATGAAATATACCTATCACTATATCATTCAATTTCCAAATTTGAAAACACATATAGTATGACAACATCATTGCATCACTTTTATTGTCTTTCATTTATTTTGTCTATAAAATAAATTTTGTTTGTCATAATTATAAAATAGAATTATAAATTCACAAGAAAGATTATTGTGATATTGGATGAAATTAATAACAGGTTAATGATGTTTGTATGAAAATGTTGGAAAATGATAGTGTGTATTCTTGTTTTATTGTGAAAGTTATAAAAATAATATTCTGTAAATTTTGTTTTATTGTGAAAGAGTAAAAAAAATATATTGTGATAAACTTTTTTCTGTTTGAAAATGAAAAGATAATAATTGATCTCTTCTTATGTTGGAATGAGTATAAGAAGTGAGTCGAATATTTTGAAAATTGAAGCTCAAAAAGTGGGATATAAATCATTGTGAAATTACCCCTTATTACATGGGTCAAATTAATGGCCTGGTGTCATACCCCTTATATAAGAAATGTTATAAATCTTTGAAATGTGTTTGCTATTATAACAATTATGACTTTAAAGTCGATCATGATACAATCATTAACAAAATATATTATAAGATAATAATTTTAGCAAATTTATAAGAGAATTTGTGGTTTTATAAGCGACAACAACAACAACAATAATAATAAAATATATGGAAATTAGTTTTTACTGTATCCTTATTCATCTTTGTCATTATCTTCTTTTTAAAATGTAGGTCTTCACTTCTCAAGACAAAGCAATGCACAACTGACCATAACTGAAACTAGACTTGGCGAGTACATGTCAACGTTGTTTGGAGTTTGCTCTTGGCTTTTATCAATTGTCATGGGATAACATATTAACAAAATATCAAAGGAAATTATTATCGAATTATGTAGGAGATAATAATTGTTAGGCTTTAATTATTCCAATTAAAGCCTAACAATCCACATTTCTAAAGTTGAAAAAATAAAATAGAGTTGAGCATAAAAAGACTCACTTGGAAATTAAATTGATGTCTGTAATTGGAGAAGTTGTTGGCCTTTGAAAGCAAGGAGGCAATGAGTCATTGTTTTATCAATATCGTTTTAAGTGATTAATTAAATTTGCTACTATATTTCTTGTATATTGTAACAATTTTTACTGTTAAACAATGGCCATGATATTTTTGAAGATATATGAACAAGAAAGAATTTTATTTTTAATCAACTTGAGAAATGTCTTGTCAAAAGCCTTATAGTATTGACACTTTCTACTTCAAGTGTTTCAAAAGGATATATGCATGGTTCAAATCCCCCTCCCTCAATTGTTGAATTAAAAAAAAAAAAAAAAAAAAAAAAAAAAAAACCTTGAAACCATTCTCATGCAAGTGTAGCATGTTGGCTTTTTTTGCAAAGTATTCAATTTTTGCAAAAAATATTATTGAAAGGTCTTTAGTTGAAATTATCTAGTTATGTAGCCTCTTTTGAAACTCGAATTTAGGCACAACTACATCAGATAATCCACGTAAACGCCCATTTGCTTAAATCTTGAGTTCACTAAACTCTATTTTTATTCAAAACTCAATTTTAGAAAAATAGAGTTTCAAAAGAGGCTACATAATTAAATAACTTCAGCTAGAGCTAGAGGCTTGTTAATTTAATTTAATTTTAATTTTAAATTTTTTTTTTGGTTGCAAAAAGTGAATATTTGGCACAAAAAGAAGGGACTAAAGCACGTTTCACTTATATAAAAGGAAACAAACTCCTAACATTTGGCCCATTTTATATTGATCATTTTTTTTAAAGTTTATGCTGACATGTCAATATACATGGCATGAAAACAATATTTAATTTAGCCATTAGTTACATTAGTATTTTCTATCCATCATTTAATAATAGGGTCCATATTAACAAAATACTAAATCATTAAGGAATGAGTTGAATATTTGAAAGATTAGAAATCAAATTCACATATAGCTTAAAAGTTGGGAACCAAAATGAAAAAAAAGAAAAGAAAAGGATAGTGATTGTTGCACGTAGGGTGTTTATGTACACACGGTGTGTAACGGTGATTACCCAAAAATAAACGGATGTTGCTTATTACATGTACCATGTTGTTCAAGTCACAATTTTAAAATGAAATGCACGTAAGTTCTTATAAAAAAAATGTATGTAAGTTTGTGGGTAACAAGGTGTCACAGGGTTAATTTTTCACTCAAATTTTCTGTTTGTGATGGCCCTAAGTCTCTGACTTAGTCTCAGCCAACACCACACACCCACACTGCAGTAACACTTAGAATAGATTATATAGGGACATATACACACACAATATTTACAAGGAACCCACCCCCAACCTTATTACTTAATCTCAAGTACAAAGAAAACCCTTTTACAAGCCTAGAGAATTACATAGAATTTTCTCAAGGCTAAATATACTCTGCTGTTGACACCCCCAACAGTCTTAGAGTTAAATACACAGAATTAACTGCTATGGCAGTTACTGCCTAGTAACTACTTAGGTCTTGGACAATCTGCCACTTGTGTTCTGATGTAAGACACCTTCAACTGATGCTGTTTTGGCCTGCTCTCCACGTTTCCAGCCCCCACATAGCAGGTCTGATCATCAGGAAATTTAGGAATTGCTTGGTAATTGTTACTGGACATGCTACACATGCACAACCCATGTCTCAGCAGACCATGGGGCTCTGTCCATCCTCTAGCAACCCACACAACATGTTCTCACATGTTTTGGGAGGCTTGGCCCATGCTCAAGGCCTCCCCATCAACAATACAACCCACATAGCATGCCTACATGTAGCACACAAAGTAACTGCTATTAGCCCACTGACACTTGTCCATGCATTAAGCTAACATCCACTAGCCCAATGCTTTGCACACAACAACTTTTTTTTTTTTTTTGGTTTCCCACAGCATTTCCTCAAGGCTTTCAACCAGAGACTAATCACTGTTCACGCCGGGTGGGCCCACAAAGGGGTAAAGCACTGGCCCAGGAAATTCTTTTCAAAGTGCAAGTAGCAGGACTCGAACTGGGGAGCACACCCAGTCGAGCCCAGTACAATTACCTTGAGACTGAGAGCCCAACCAACTCAGCCAACCCCCTAGGTTGCACACAACATTTAATCATCACAGCAGCTCAGCCCTGCCTTGCACTCAAGCCACTAAGCCCACACACAAGAAACCAGCAACTAAGCCACTAATGCCATGCATCATCACATAGGGTTAGCATTACCTGTTGCTGCCCATCATCAAAATCCATCTTTGCCCACCATAACCCTCCTTTGCCATGGCCTTGGGGCATCATGTGGAGTAAGGTGCCTCCACATGCTGCCTCCTCATCCTGCTCATTGATCCAACTCAAGTAGGGAGACTAGGCAGGTCCCCCTCAAAAAACCCTTAGGAGCATAACTAGTCTGACATGAGAAGTCATGAGTGTGTTGAGAAAACATGAAACTAAATAATTGGCCCAATGCTGCCTAAGCACCCTCATTCCTCATGTCATCATCAGCAATAAGTGAAGCTCCTAACAGTAACACAAGGTGTGTTTAAGATGATTTACCTAAAAAAAAAGTGCATTCCAGGCTACGCGTCCCATTTGAAAATTTACACAACTTTTTCAAAAAGCCAAAGAATCTCCGTGTCCCCACAACGGCTGTCCCTTACAAGTTACAAATACCCAAAGTAGCCGTTAGAGATTCAAAAAACCAAAACCTTTCGGCATCCTCATTTTGAAAAAAAACAAACACACTCCTCTAATCTTCCATATTAGCAAAAAGCCAAAAATTTAAATTTGCCCATATCTCTCAGAAACAGGAGAACCCAAGAAAGACAGAAATTAAAAGCCCTTTCCTCTTTCGCTCTTTCATCAGATTCTCCCATCATTTTTTTGCTTTTAGTCCAAATCCCTCTTTCTCACCCAAACACTCTGTAAGTACAACTTTTTTTGTTTTTGTTTTTGTGTTTTTAACAACTTAGATATGATCTGGAAGTACTTTCTATTTAGTTTCTGAGAAAACTAAAAGAAATCAAAATAAGATAAGATCTTATTCTTGAGAAAAAAGTGAATTTTATTTATTTATTTAAAATCTCTCACAATTTTGATCTCTCTTCTTTTCCTTCATTTTCTCACCAACCAAACGGGAGGGTTAGGTTTTGATTTTTGATTTTTGATTTATTTGGTTGTATATTTGTAATCTGACTGTGAGACATTGAATTGCTTCAAAAATATAAATTGTAAATTTTCATGGTTAGACGCTGATTAGGGTTCTTGTTTGTGTTTGTGATAATTAAGATCTGAATTGAGTGAAGAAGATGTCGTTCACTCCTGATCAATCCAAGAAAGTGGGTCTGGGTTTGGTACCGTCTCCATCTCCTTTTCTTACGCCTCGTCCTGAACGGCGGCGTACTGATCCGAGACTCGCAGACTGGAACTCAAGCCGTCAGGACAACAGGGATAAAGAGACCAATGTTCAAGTTCTACTAAGATGCAGGTTTGGTGTTCGGTTATCTCAATGATGATTGATGTTTGCTTGTGGTGCCCTTTGAATTAACATGACTGATAGAATTGCTAATGCTAATGGATGACAATATATGATTGAGAATTAGTTGATTGATATAGTTCCTAGAGTATCTCCATGTTACCCATGATTATTTGTTGAAAATTACTTGCTTGGTTGATAGTCTTCAAAGAAAGATTTTTATGTGAGTAAAGTAAATTGGAGGAGACAAAATATGGTTTTGTTTGTTTTACTTCCTTTGGATTTCTTAATGGTTTTGAGAATATTGACAAGTCATAGGTTATAAATTATCAATGACCACATTCCACTTGGTGATTTTGCAAAGAATTAGGTTTGTTTTGTTCTCGGAAAACCTTGTATTTCTAGCATGTGAGACCGTGTATTTTTTTGTGTTTGCACTTGTTGTATTGTTGAATTTCTCTTGTAGCTTCGTGGTTGTGCTTAGATTGACATAAATGACTTATGTGACATAAACATAATAGAGAGTGTATACTTCTCTGTATTAGAACTCATGTATATCATTTAAACTGTGTGTGATGATATTTCATTTGATTTCAATGTCAGGCCATTAAATGATGATGAGATAAGGTCAAATGTGCCAAGGGTGATATCGTGTAATGAACATAAAAGAGAAGTCACCGTAATTCAAAATCTAGCTAACAAGCAAGTAGATAGAGCTTTCACCTTTGACAAGGTGTGCTTCTCTTCTCCCTCTTTTATGCTTTATGGCATTTTGCCTCCATGGTTTTTACAGACGATTAATATTTTAAATATACAAATCCTTTTCTATTTTGTAACATATGCTAGGTTTTTGGGCCCAAAGCACAGCAAAGATCTATATATGACCAAGCCATTGCCCCAATTGTTAACGAAGTTCTTGATGGATTCAACTGCACTGTCTTTGCATATGGGCAGACAGGCACTGGTAAAACATATACAATGGAGGGTGGGATGAGAAAAAAGGTATAGATTGGTCTTCTAATTATATCCTTACTTTTCTAAATGATAGCAGAATAGTCATTCTCTGAACATCACAGCCATTTTTCATACCATGATTTACAGGGTGGAGATTTGCCTGCTGAAGCCGGAGTTATTCCACGGGCAGTTCGTCAAATCTTTGATATGCTGGAGGCACAAAATGCTGACTATAGCTTGAAAGTTACATTTTCAGAGCTTTACAATGAAGAAATAACTGATTTGCTGGCTCCTGAGGACAATTCAAGATCAACTGAAGATAAACAAAAGAAACCTATTTCCTTGATGGAGGATGGAAAGGGTTGTGTGATTGTAAGAGGACTTGAAGAAGAAGCTGTATACAGTGTAAATGAAATTTATACTCTCTTAGAACGGGGGGCAGCCAAAAGGCGTACAGCGGATACCTTGTTAAACAAGCGCAGCAGGTAAATTTTTGCTTTTTTTTTTTTTTTCTTGTTTTCATTCAATTATTTGTTATTCTCATCCAAGAAGGATGTTGGATCTTTAAAAAAAAAACCATGATTTACCAAATTAATTTTCTTTGTTTCAGCCGTTCTCATTCTATCTTTTCCATTACTGTCCATATAAAAGAAGCTGCTCTTGGTGATGAGGAGCTAATTAAATGCGGCAAGCTTAATCTTGTTGATTTAGCAGGGTCAGAGAATATATCTCGCTCAGGTGCACGAGAGGTATGATAATATTGCTAGAAGTTCTCATTCTATCTTCACCTTGTCTTTCAATTAGGACAATTTGATGGCAGTGGAAGCTATTGTAAAGTAATTCTCAGAAGATTACTTTACACGAGGCATAAATGTCATGATGCTTTTTGTCTCCTTAGACACTTCATGTTTGCTAGTATATATTTTTATATTGTTTCAATTTCAAAAAAGTATGTCCATATCTACAGCAGTATACAATTAGATTCTGAATCTCTCAATTCTACCTTTTGGGTGACTATCAGATTTTGATCAAGTGTGAAATCTAATTGCAGGGTCGTGCAAGAGAAGCTGGGGAGATAAACAAAAGCTTACTCACTCTAGGCCGTGTTATCAATGCACTTGTGGAACATTCTGCCCATATACCTTACAGGTTCATGCCAACATCTTATCTACTCTCCTAATATGTTGGATTTCTTGTAATTATGTTCCAATGCATTTTCCATTTTTTCTGACTTCAGGGATAGCAAGCTTACAAGGCTATTGAGGGACTCCTTAGGGGGGAAAACAAAAACTTGCATTATAGCTACAATTTCTCCTTCTGCTCATTGTTTGGATGAAACTCTAAGCACTTTAGATTATGCCTGTCGTGCCAAAAACATAAAAAACAAACCTGAGGTTTGTTGCTACTGCTCCTTTTTTCTCCAATTTATTCTATTCTATTTTCTATATTTATTTATTTATTTTGGTGCTGATGACAAAGCTTATTTTTTCAGGCAAACCAGAAAATGTCCAAAGCTGTGTTGCTCAAAGATTTGTATTCAGAAATTGAGAGAATGAAAGAAGGTTTGATGATTCACTTGCTTTTTTGTATTGTATTGTGCTACAAAAGACCCAAACTGAGTCATAATTTTGAAAACCAATGCAGATGTTCGAGCAGCCAGGGATAAGAATGGTGTTTATATTCCGCATGAAAGATTTTCTAGGGAAGAAGCTGAAAAGAAGGTGGACTTGTATATGTCTTTAATTGAAAACGAATATCGGCTAATAATATTTAAGGATGAGATTCAGTTAATGGTCCAACGTTAATTGGGTTGGCACTGAGATTTTTCACCGATACTCTATTATTGAAAATTATAGATTTGGGATGAAATCACTTGAATTTGTCAAGCTGATCCTAATTAGTTGGGACTAAAATATCATTTTATTTGGCCAATCTCAAGCTAGACCATTGCCTACTTTAAACCATCCACAGTTTAAGGACAGCTGAAACATGTAACTGGCAACAGTTTTCTTCCTATGTAGTCTGATGTATTTGAACACCTGCAGGCAAGGAATGAGAAGATAGAGCAATTGGAGAATGATCTGAGTCTGAGCGAGAAGGTTTGATTCAGTTGCTCCTTGGTCAATTGTATCATTCTCCTACTATGTGATTGTTTTAATTATAAATGCCCTTCTTCCTGCAGCAAGTGGACAGGTTTCGTGAGCTGTATCTAACTGAGCAAGAACAGAAACTGGATTTTGAAAGTGAGCTCAAGGATTGCAAGGTAGGAAACTTTTGTTCTTCTTTGTTTATTCTTAGTTTTCTCAGTGCATATATCTGTTTTATCAAGAAAAATTCTGTTCTTTCAGATAAATCTGGAAAGCAGTAACAAGGCATTGCTTGATCTTCAAGAGAGTTATGGGTTAGCCATCTCAACACTGAAGGAAAAAGAGTTTATCATATCCAAACTGCTATGCTCAGGTAAGTCAACAGAAAGAGTAATGGCAAGCTTTTGTCTTTCTTGCTGTATATTTGTCCCATTATTAAATTATAAATGTATTTTATCAATGCATATACAGAAAATTCTTTAGTTGAAAATGCAAAGCAGTTACGCACCAATCTGCAAAGTGCATCAGAGGATATAGATTCACTGTTTACAAAATTAGGTATGATAACTTCTTTGCTTCCACTCTAAAGTTACATTCTTGAATATTTTTTGTAGTGCATGTCAATCTTCTCAAACCTATAAAATAAATTTTAATTCTTAAAAAGTGGACATTTTTTTTTGGAAATTATGTCTTTGGGACTAAGGCTTTGTTGTTGATGTCTTTGGAGATGATAAGTGAACTTCCACGTTCTAAATGATAAATAATGTATTCATGTTCCTTCTAAACCCCATCTTGAAAGGCTATTTAATTATTGTGATGTGGCACATGAATATTATTACTCTGCAGATCAGAAAGACAAGATGGAAACAGAAAACGAGAGTATGGTTTTGAATTTTGGTTCTCAGCTTGATCAGAGCTTAAAAGACCTTCACAGGACCATACTGGGGTCTGTTTCTCAACAACAGCTACATTTAAGATGCATGGAAGAACATGTCCACTCACATCTTGCTAGTAAATCTGATGTAAGGAAAGAATAATTTTTGTCTCCTCTTTATGCTTGCATAGTTTGTACTTGTTCTCTGATTCTTTTTTTAATTATCAATATTTCCAGGCAACGCAGGCTCTTGAATCAAGGATTAAGAAAATGGCAGAGACTTATACTTCAGGTGTAGCAACCTTGAAGGAGCTTGCAAATGCATTCCAAAGGAAAGCTTCCTCAGACCTTGAAGAGATAAATTCTACAATCTCATTGCAAGCAACAGCAGTTGAGAATGTACGAAGCCAAAGAAGAAGATGCATTTTTTTTTTTTTTTTTTCATTTTTGCTTATGTAGGTGCTAGATTAATAAATGATTAGAAAATTTGTTGCCTTTACAGTTTCTTGTCACTGCGGTTTCGGAGGCCAGCGAAGTTATTTGTGACATCCAAAATTCTCTTGATGAACAAAAACAGTTACTGGCCTTTTCCACTAGACAACAGGAGGAGGTAGATTAGATTATAAGTGAAAATCTGTTTTCTTGATGACCAAAATCTCTTGGCTATTTTTCTTGATAATTTACAAATATAATGTGTATTGAAAATACTTAATCTTTGTGAATCGTAGGGTTTACAACGTAGTTTTGTATCAGCACAAGTAATTTCAAAGGCAACTGTGGAATTCTTTAATAACCTTTATCATCGTTCTTCTAAAGTCATGACAATTCTTGAAGAAAGCCAAACGGAGAGATATCATCAATTAGTAAATTTTGAGAAGATGTTTAAGGTAAGATAATTTTGAGTCCCACTCCATGATTTGCTTATGTCAAGAACGGATGGAAGGCTGATAGACTTCTACTGCTATTAAACAGGACAAGGCTGCTAGAGAGGAAAAACAGGCTCTGGAGAAAATTGCAGGAATATTAGCAACTTTGACATCTAGCAAAACTGCTATGGTGGGTTAAGTCACTCTCTGTTATTTCAATGTTATTTATGTTAACTTACATTGAACAGTGTGCAAATTTTTAATGCTTGACAATTAAAAATGTTATATTAGGTCTCAGAGGCAGCAAGGAACATCCAGGACTCAAGTATACATGAGAGCAAAAAACTGAAGCAAGAGATGTCTGAGATGCAGCAAGTTTCAACTGTTGCTAAGGAGGAGTTGGGTGAATACATAGAAAAGGCAGAAACCCATTTCATAGAAGACACATTCTCAGCCACTGAGTCTAGGGCTATCATAGAAGAATGCCTCCATGAGTGGTAAGCTTTTATTTTCATGACTTCAATTTCAAAATTAACAAGAACCCCAGCTTCATTCCGGGTGATTATTTTGGAAAGATACTGCAAAGGCAAATAATAAAAACCAAGACAAAAGAAGCAATTTAAATTTATAACTGATATCATATAGGGTGCAATTATCCTCATTGCCTCCCTAAAATAATACAGCACAGAAGTATCTTTGAGTGAAATATTCTCCAGAAATTATACAAAAATTAGTAGTTCAATGGTCAGTTGGAAAGGATGTGTTGAGGTTTACAGTAAATTTGTCAGTAATTTTCGCAAAAGTACAGTGATACAATTGTCCTTCAAGTGGTCTTTGCTCAATTTGGAACTCACATTTCATTGAGTATGTTATCTTCAAAAGAATTTTATGATCATATCCTTCATTATACCACTCAAGAGTGCGATTTACTTCAAAGGCCAGTTAACTGTAATATTTGATTCTTTCTCTGTTGTTTTCTGTTATATTTTTTTGGGTATATGGGTAAGAAAATACAAATCCTGAGTAGTATCAGGTGATGTTATAGAAAAATGCTTGCCACTCAAGATTGTGATTTACTTCAAAGACCAGTTAACTGTAATATTTGATTCTCTCTGTGTTGTTTTCTGTTATATTTTTTTGGGTATATGGGTAAGAAAATACAAATCCTGAGTAGTATCAGGTGATGTTATAGAAAAATGCTTGAAGTGATGAAGCAGCCATATTTAAGTCTTTTGGTAATTAAAAACATCCTTATTCTGACTAGTGTTATTGATAATCTCATTAATTGTCACTTACGTATCATTGTATCTTTCTTTGATGCAGCTCGAAGAGAGTGGATTATTCTTGGCAGCAATGGGGAAATGCCCAGTCATCCATAAACAGTCTTAATAAGACTGGTGTTGCAGATATGGAATCTACTGTGAAGTAAGTTTTTCTGTTTTTTTTTTTTTTTGGGGAAAATTTCTTCTTGGTATCTCTTTAGCTTATACCATTTGTGTCTTCAACCATTGTTTCAACAGGGAAAATATATACACGAATCATTTTGCACATGAGGAATTTGTATCTGCATCTTCCTCTGTAAATGCAGATTTTGATGCTGGAGCTTGTGAATTGTCGGCAGCTGTTAATGGTAACTAAATTTCATTACATGTTGATTTAAGTTTCTTTTTCTTATTAAATTATGCATTCTTCTCAAACCTATCTGGACTGGGCAGATTCGCTAATGCTGGACCATGAGAATATGAAGGAAATAGACTCCATGACCACCTTGTGCTTGGATCAAATTAAATTGATACAAGAGACGCATGGTACAAGCATATCGGACATCCGAAGCCAGGCAGAAAAGTGCCTAGTAAAAGATTATCTGGTACTCTCTCTCACTTAGAACTCCTTTTTTTCTCAATTATAGCATAGAAAAGAGAGAGTTCTCAAAATGCTGAAATATTTGAAAAAGGACTTGATTTATTTAGGGGTACTTTTGGTAGGATCTCACAGAACTCCTTTGCCTGTTTGGTATAGGAATGTTCATACAACCGTTTTCAATGTTTAAACACTAAAAATTGTGGGGAAAAAAAAGACTTGTTTGATAGCTATGTTTTATTATGGGTTTTTGAGTTACAATTCTCAAATTATGGTGTTTAAACATGTATTTTGAAAACTCTCATTCATATCCATTGACAAGACCAACCTCTTTTTTTCCTTTTTTTTTTCTCCTATGGGCCCACCTCTTTGTCCTTCTCTCTTCTTAAATAAAATAGTATTCTTTTACTATACAGTCATCACTTAAAAAAAAAAAAAAAAAAATACATACACATACTGAACACAATTATGTTTTTTCACATTTTAAAATATGTTATTTGAAATATGATATCAAACACATTTTTTGCATTTTGATGAATAGTTTAAACTCGTATTTTCACAACACTTTTTAAATCACAATTTTCACGTTATTTTTAACACTAATAATACTTAATAACAGCTACCAAATGGGCCCAAATGTGAGAATGGTTTACCTAGGCAAATACACAGATAACACTACAGAACTCTTGATTGATGATCTCAAAATAATGAAAAACAAAGCTCTGGAGAAATTGCAGAATTTTAAGTTGTTTACTGGTGTTTGTATGAACAGGTCGATAACCATACTAGCACAACACCAAAGAAACGAGTTATAGTAGTGCCAAGTTTGGCATCCATTGAGGAGATGAGAACACCTGCCTATGAAATTTCAGAGAAAGGAGTGAAGTTGGCTCTTACAGAAAGCAAGATACCACATCTTCAGAGAACTCCTTTTGCAGATTTAAATTGACTTCTGATTAGAAAGTGTTAGTTTTAGTTAACTCCTTAATAATGATGGAAAGATATTAATTAAAGCTAGCTTGTTAGTATGTTAACTAAGTCTCCTTTTTCAATCAAGAATTGTGCTCATCAACTGATGAGCACGAGTCCAAATATCATGTCAAGGTTGAAATGTCATGGATAATACAAATTTCTTATTCAGAAAACCAAGGAGTGTATGTATTCAGAGCACATGTATCTTATATAAAAGTTGAACAGTACTAGTTCTTTGGTAAATGGCATTGAATAATTCCTGCCTGCTGTTTCCCATGTATCTTGTGACAACTTTTACATCTGAAAATGCTGTATGTGCTCAAACGCTCATTAGCTGATAAGTATGAGTCCAAGTTGTTAGGTCAAAATCGAAGTATGAGTCCAACATGTGCATTTTTTATGTTGATGTTGAATCTTTCACTGGTGGCTGTCTTTGAATGAATAATTCTTACAAGCTCTTGCCCATTTATCTTGTGATTTGCAATTTTTATACATGAGGTTGGAATCCATGACTTTGTACTGGAACTGTAAAGAAGAGGGTGTTTGAAAATTTTGAAAATTTCAAACAAGACCTTAAAATTTGACTATTATGTTGAAAGTTAGCTAGCTTTAATTTCTTTTCCACATTACTATTTTTTTTTTTTTTTTCATATTGTAATATAAAAATGTGGTTTCCCAGCCTTTAGCTCGGAAATCTCTTGGAACAATAGTGCCAAATGTCCCAAACAGGTTACCACTTGCCAGTGGTGTGCTATTGCATTTGCATGTAACATTCACCTGGAAAGTTGCACTGAATATTATTCCTAGTCAAGTAGTGTGTGGTGTACGTGCCCCACACGTTGAGGAAGCAATCTAGACATCTGTTCTTAAAAGACAAAAAGATCAGTGTCCGAACAGTCGCACCGTATGAAAAGAAGGTAGTAATAATGTTAATAACAATAATCAAACTGGACCGCGTAAAATTAAGGTGCTAATATACGGTAACTACTACACTATCAACCGACACCAATACGTACTACGAAACGTTCATCCAAAAAAAATAAAACTTTCTTCGTGAGAACTTAAGGAAAACAATTCTAAGCGTACTCATTAGTGCACTTGTATTACACGTTCTTGTATAATAGAAAAAATATCACATTTTACCTAATCAAATCGAAAATTCCCTCACATAAAAAGTTTTGTAAAATTGTGTAAAAATATATGATTATTACATTAAACCACGTAAATTTAAACTAGAATGGATGATGGTTGTTGTGTGTGAAAAAAAAGAAATAATTATAAAAATAAAAAAAGATTAATGTTTTAATGAAATATAGTATAAAATAGATATCTAATGTGGAGTGCTTTAAAAAATAAGTATGTGAAAAAAAAAGAGTAAGTTCTTATGTTAAAATAGACAATAAATTTTGCACGAACTAATGCGAATACTTTGTAAATTTGTAAATTTGCTATAACAACTATGTAAATATATACTAACACTATTCATTTTGTATTTAGTATATTTTTCTTCTTTATTTACATATCTCGATGACGAAGAAAGAGAATAAATAATGATTGTTATATAATAAAGAAAGAAAAATAATTAAAAAATTAATATTTTATTAAACTAAAGTTTAAAATAAATTATTATTAAAAATTAATTAGGTAAAATATATAAAAAATATAAGTTCTTATCCTAAAATAAACATAAATTTTTTTGCTTCAGTGTGGAATGCTCTAAATTTTAGGGAGCAGCAGTGTGTAACTCGTAAAATTCAACCCAAAAAAAAAAAAAAAACGTGCGTAAGCTGTGAACACAATCTTGTATTCTTTGTCGTCTTTGTATGAACGAGATGGTCAGAGAACAATTTTAAATTTCTAGTTGTAGTAGCTAGGTCCTGATTCGACCATTCCATAACAACTAAAATCAACATCTGGACTAGACTAGGGATAAACTTTTGTGTAGTTTATGATTTAAAAAAAAAAAAAAAAAAACTTTTGTGTAGTTTATCTGCTAGTGCCCACCAAAAAAGTTTGTGGCGGTTCCTATCCAATATAAATAAATAAATCTTCTTGTACTTTTTTAGAAAAAAAATTCAGATTAAAACACTTTTTGAGACCGTAACCTACACCAACTTTGAGATTTCAAACTGGCAGGATTATTCTTAAAACCTTGGAAGCTTCAAAGGAAGATTCATTTATTAGTTTAGCTCACCACCCATGACCTCATATTAATCTGTTGGTTCACCAGCTTGGAGTCACTGCTTACGTCTCACCCCAAATTAAAAGAAATAATAATAGTAATAATGCAATAAAATAAAATATAATATAATATAAAAAAATGTAATATTTACAGTATTTTCACAATATTTTTACAATAAATAATACATGACAGATTATTATTAACTTATGTTGGCACACAAAAAAAATTGTAGCAATAAGTTCAAATAAAAACTAATAACTATTTATAATTTATGACGGGACTGACGAGTCCGTCCCACACTGACGATATCATTCACGGACGATGACACCATCGGGAGTAACAGAATGATCATGCACGTTACTGACGAAGACATTCAGGTTATTCAATGCAGTCAATTAAGCCTAGAACGGTTGAAAGGCCAGCTGTACGGACCGTTGGAACGCATTGATGCCCCATTCACTACCCCCAAACGTTACCAGAAAGAGTATTAAGACCTCCATAACTACTCCAACGGCTAGAGGCCATGAAAGAGTATAAAAAGATCACACATTTGTCAATACCAAGGTACATACACAAACACACTAAGAGAGAACTATTATTTCTCGCATTCTCCAATTTCTCAAAGATTTCTTTATATACTAACTTTGGCATCGAAGGCGTGGTGGCAGGCACCACACCGGTGACCCTTCCAGGAGGCTGCAGGTTGGCTTCATCCGACCACATTGACTGACGAGTTCACGCTCCATCAATTTATAATTTATTATGAACATATTATGAAAATGTGGTTTACATTACATTTTTTTTAAAATATAAAAGTCACCGATTTCACATGGTTTTTTTTTTATTTTTAAGAAAGATTTCACATGATATTTTATGTGTTTAATTAAGACAAGACGTCAGACGGTATGAAATTTGAACAAGTGAAATCGTCACCTATAATGTGGAGGGCAGGGCACGTGGATAAAACTATATCATCATCCATATTTAATACGAAAAAGACAATGTATTATTATTGTTTCTTAGCATAAAAGTAATATATTCTAATAATATTGCTATTCACTGGTGATTGCACTAGTCAAAGAAATAGTCCAAGTTGCCTACTACTACTAGGCTGCTGCTGCTGCTATATTTCCTTGATGTGAAACCGTTGGTCAGACCTGTCCCGTTCAATTTGGTCCAATAAACCATTCTACACTTCTAGACCCTTTTAACTCGCTCACACGCCTATTATAAATACCAATACTTCCATGCTCTCTTCCTCGTCAAACATTTGCCTTTCATAGTTTCATATCATTTACGTTACCAAAAGTTGACCTCTAAAAAACCCCCAACAACAACCGCATTTGTGTTCTTACTTCTGTTTTTTACGTAGCTATGTCAATGAAGAGAATGAGAGAAGATGGTGGGATGGAGAGCTTAGACATGGCAAATTGTCTAATGTTGCTCTCTCAAAGCTTAGAGACCCAGCTCAAGAAAACCTCACGGGTTGATGTGTTTGAGTGCAAGACTTGTAATCGCCAATTCCCATCATTTCAAGCTCTTGGTGGCCACAGAGCTAGCCACAAGAGACCAAAATTAATGGGGGAAGAACTGAAAGAGCGTGCGAAAACTCAGAACCAGGGAAATAAGCCTAAGATGCATGAGTGCTCAATATGTGGGCTTGAGTTTGCTATGGGGCAAGCTTTGGGTGGTCACATGAGGAGGCATAGAGCAATGATGGATGGTTCATTTTCTTCCGCCACAATAGAAAAGAAAGTGCCGGTGCTGAAAAGATCAAATAGTACGAGGGTTATGTGCTTGGACTTGAACTTGACACCCTTGGAGAATGATTTGAAGTTACTGTTTGGGAAGAAGGCTCCTCAAATTGACTTTACTTTGATGGTTTGATTTGATACCACAATTTGTAGTGGGTGCTAACTATTTTTCATTTCAGATTCATTGATTTATTTTATGTACAATGCCATTCTTTTTAATTTTTTTCAAATTTTGTATTGAATATATTGGATCTTAGTTGTGAAAATGGTTTTGGCCTTTTGCATTGGCATGTCCTTAAGTTTGGCATCCATGGAGAAGATGAGAACACCTGCCTATGAAATTTCAGAGAAAGAAGTGAAGTTGGCTCTTACAGAAAGCAAGATACCGCATCTTCAGAGAACTCATTTTGCAGATTTAAATTGACTTCTGATTAGTTAGTGTTAGTTTTAGTTAACTCCTTAATAATGATGGAAAGATATTAATTAGCTTGTTAGTATGTTAACTAAATCTCCTTTTTTATTTACCAATAATAACCAGTTACAACTTGTCGCTAAGGATGTCAAATGAGTGAGTTTGGGATAGACATAATTGAGTTGTGTATATAAAACTCATTTACCCATTAAAACCCATTTAATTAATTGCTTTTAACCCAAACCCAACCCAGTAATTATGGGTAAACCCTAACCTACCCAATTACTCAATTATCAAAATTACCAAAATGCCACTAATTTGAAAATGACCAAAGTACTTTAAAATCTTCAAAAATATCAAAATACCTTAAAACCTAAAAATTACCAAAATAATCTCGAAACCTACAAAAAGACCAAAATACCCCCAAAAAAGTAAAAGACTCGTGGAAATTGTTTTTTTTTTTTCCCCACTATTTTCCTTAGTTTTCTTAGCAAACAAATAGAATTATGCTCCATTCGGCAGCCTCCAACAACAAATTCAACCTCTAATCAATCACATAATTACAAGCTGAGAATCATGCTATTGGATTAAACTCGGTTGAGTCGGTTACTTATCAAAAAAGAAAGAAAAAAATCTCAGCTCCCAAACGAGTGAGAAAAAACACATAGCCAAAATGCTAAGTTTTGTCGTTTTAGCAAATCCACACCCAAACAATTCCTAATTCCTTAAATCACACAAAAATAAATACAAAAGTGAGCAAGCGAGAGAGAAAGAGAGAGAACCAGGAGCCCTAGGGCACTTGAGGAGGATTTCCTTGGTGGAGACCATGGTGAGCCTAGCTCCGACGTCCTTGTGCACCGCGTTGCCGAACTTATGCCAAGATCGGCGCTCGATGGCCCGCTTGCTAAGCCTAGCATTTGTGAGCTTGCGAGTGCGAGTGGTGGTTGTGATCTTAACCTTATTGCCATCGTCGTTGAACTTGTACTCAATCACCTTCTTGATCCTGTTCTCGTCGGGACCGATCATCTGCCATCGGCTTCTTCATTTTCTCGGCCAAAATGTGATTGGAGGCCAAGAAAATGAAAGAAAATGAAAACCCTCGTGAAATACTGAAATGTCTGAGGGTTGGGTTTTTTATTTTTATTTTTATGGGAAGGGCTGGGTTGAATTTGGGTATATTGTTTTTGTGTTAAGTGGGTCTCAATGAGTTTTTAGTTAAAACTCAATAATCACTGGGTCTAATTGGGTTGATGCCTATTTAACCCAACTAATAATTGGGTGGGTTTAGGTTCAATTAGAGTAGGTGGGTTTGGGTAGACAAATGGATTTGGACAGACAAATGGGTTTGAGCTTACTTTGCCACCCCTACTTGTCACTTACTATTCATTGTGAAAGTGATGTAAAAATATTGTGAACATAACGTTTCATTTTTTTAAATGGTTCACAAAACTTGAATGCAATTAATTGCTTTATCATTTTCTTATAAAATATTTTTAGAAATAACTTATAAACCAATGCCCTTAAGGCATTAATTAAGATTTCAAATCTTGATGTACCCCGTTTTAGAAAGAATATGGGATTAAGACACTTTTTGTGACCATAACCTACACCTACTTTGAGATTTCAAACTAGCAGGATTATTCTTAAAACCTTGGAAGACTAGAGGAAGATTCATTTATTAGCTTAGCTCGCTACTCATGGCCTCATATTAATCTGTTAGTTCACCAACTTAGAGTCACTACTTACATCTCACCCCAAATTAAAAGAAATAATAATAATAATAATAATAATAATAATACAATAAAATATAGAGAAATTTTATTCCCACAACATTTTCACAACAAATTATAAGTAATAAGTTTTTATTAGCGGACAAAAAAGTAATTGCAACAATGTGTTCAAATTAGAAATAATAATAATTTACCACTTATGATTTATGAGTAATGTTACGGTTACAAACTATTTTAAAACATTTTTACAAATTACTGATATGGATTAAGTATTTTAAAAATAATTATTGGTAATTAAAAATGTAATGTTGGTGGTGGGTCTAGATTAGAATTAGTAAGAATTTGTCACATTAATAGTTTGTAAATGTAACATTACTCATGATTTATTATGAAAAAGGTCATTTTGGATATACATCATTGTAAGTTTCTTTAAAAAACATTCTCTCCTCTTCCCGTGTGTGTGTGTTAAAAAATACTTAGTATTCTAAAAAAAAAATGATTTATTGTGAAAATGTTATAAAAATTCTGTGAACATACTACTTCTCTCATAGCTTATAGACAGGACTGAATTCTTTTTATCCTTTTTTTTTCTCCTATGGACCCACCTTTTTTTCCTTCTCTCTTCTTTTTTTCTCTCTCCTTAAATAAAATAGTATTATTTTACTATACAATCATCACTTAAAAAAAAAAAACACACACACACATATTGAACACAATTATGTTTTTTCACGTTTTAAAATATGTTATTTGAAAGAGAAATGATATGTCCACAACATTTTCACAATATTTTTATAACAAATCCTAAGTGGCAAGTTATTACTGGTTGTTATTGTTGGGATAAAAAAGTAATCTTAGTGTTAGGTTCAAATTTGAACCAATGACAACTAAGAACTTATGATTTGTTGTAAAAATGTTGTGGACGTAGCACCCCTTTATTTGAAATACGGTACCAAACACATTTTTTGTATTATAGATACTTTAAACTCATATTTTCACAACACTTTTTAAACTATAGTTTTCACATCATTTTGAACATCAATACTTAATAACCTCTACCAAATGGGCCCAAATGTGAGAATGGTTTATCTAGTGATTATTAGACACCTAGGCAAATACACAGAACTCTTGATTGATGATCTCAAAATAATGAAAAACAAAGCTCTGGAGATGCTATTGCAGAATTTTAAGTTGTTTACTGGTGTTTGCATGAACAGGTCGATAACCATACTAGCACAACACCAAAGAAACGAGTTACAGTAGTGCCAAGTTTGGCATCCATTGAGGAGATGAGAACACCTGCCTATGAAATTTCAGAGAAAGGAGTGAAGTTGGCTCTTATAGGAAGCAAGATACCGCATCTTCAGAGAACTCCTTTTGCAGATTTAAATTGACTTCTGATTAGAAAGTGTTAGTTTTAGTTAACTCCTTAATAATGATGGAAAGATATTAATTAAAGCTAGCTTATTAGTATGTTAATTAAGTCTCCTTTTTCAATCAAGAATTGTGCTCATCAACTGATGAGCACGAGTTCAAATATTATCATGTCAAGGTTGAAATGTCTTGGATAATACAAATTTCTTATTCAGAAAGCCAAGGAGTGTATGAGCACATGTATCTTATATAAAAGTTGAACAATACTAGTTCTTTGGTCACTGGCATTGAATAATTCCTGCCTGCTGTTTCCCATGTATCTTGTGACAACCTTTTTATCTGAAAATGCTGTATGTGCTCAAATGCTCATTAGCTGATAAGTATGAGTCCAAGTTGTTAGGTCAAAATCGAAATGTGAAGGTAGTCCAACATGTGCATTTTTTATGTTGATGTTGAATATTTCATTGGTGGCTGTCTTTGAATGAATAATTCTTACAAGCTCTTGCCCATTTATCTTGTGATTTGCAATTTTATGCATGAGGTTGGAATCCATGACTTTGTACTGGACCTGTAAAGAAGAGAGGGTGTTTGAAAATTTCAAACAAGAGCTTAAAATTTGACTATTACGTTGAAAGTTAACTAGCTTTAATTTCTTTTCCATTACTATTTAGCTCGGAAATCTCTTGGAACAATAGTGCCTAATGTCCCAAACACCTGGTGCTCTTGCATTTGCCTGTAACATTCACCCGAAAGTTGCACCAAATATTATTCCTAGTCAAGTAGTGTGCGGTGTGCGTGCCCCACACGTTGAGGAAGCAACCTAGACCTCTGTTCTTAAAAGACAAAGATCAGTGTCCGAACAGTCGCACCGTATGAAAAGAAAACTAATTGATATCAAGTTGTTACACTACCTGCCAAATACGGCAAAAGAAGGTAGTAATAATGTTAATAACAATAATCAAACTGGACCGCGTAAAATTAAGGTACTAATATACGTACGGTAACTACTACACTATCAACCGACACCAATACGTACTACGTACGAAACGTTCATCCAAAAAAATAAAACTTTCTTCGTGGGAACTTAAAGGAAAACAAATCTACGCGTACCTATTAGTGAACTTGTATTACACGTTTTTGTATAATAGAAAAAGTATCACATTTTAGCTAATCAAATCTAAAATTCACTCACATAAAAGGTCCTGTAAATTTGTGTAAAAATATATAATTATTACATTAAACCCTGTAAATTTAAACTAGAATGGATGATGATTGTAGTATGTGAAAAAAGAAAAACAATTATAAAAATCAAGAAAGATTGATGTTTTAACTTTTAATGAAATATAGTATAAAATAGATATCTGATGTGAAGTGCTTTAAAAAATAAGTATGTGAAAAAAGAAGAAGAGTAAGTTCTTATGTTAAAATAGACAATAAATTTTGCACAAACTAATATGAATGCTTTGTTAATTTGCAAAGTTGCTATAACAACTATGTAAATATACACTAGCACTATTCATTTTGTATTTAGTTTTTTTCTTCTTTATTTACATATCTCGATGATGAAGGAAGAGAATAAATAATAGTTGTTATATATGAAAAAAGAAAAATAATTAAAAAATTGATATTTTATTGAACTAATGTTTAAAATAGATTATTATTGAAAATTAATTATGTAAAATGAATAAAAATTTAAGTTCTTATACTAAAATAAATATTATGTTTTTGATTGAGTGAAATGCTCCAAACCAGTCCACATTTTAGGGAGCAGCACAGTGTGTGACTCGTAAAATTCAACCCAAAAAAAAAAAAACGTGCGTAAGCTGTGAACACAATCTTGTATTCTTTGTCGTCTTTGTATGAACGAGATGGTCAGAGAACAATATTAAATTTCTAGTTGTAGTAGCTAGGTCCTGATTCGACCATTCCGTAACAACTAAAATCAATATCTGGGCTAGATTAGGGATAAGCTTTTGTGTAGTTTATGATTAAAAAAAAATAAAAATAAAAAATAAAAACTTTTGTGTAGTTTATCTGCTAGTGCCCACCAAAAAAGTGTGTGGCGGTTCCTATCTAATATAAATAAGTAAATCTTCTAGTACTTTTTTAGAAAAAAAATTCAGATTAAGACACTTTTTGAGACCGTCACCCTACACCATCTTTGAGATTTCAAACTAGCAGGATTATTCTTAAAACCTTGGAAACTTCAAAGGAAGATTCATTTATTAGTTTAGCTCATCACTCTTGACCTCATATTAATCTGTTGGTTATTCAGCAAAAAAAAAAAATATTAATCTGTTGGTTCACCAGCTTGTAGTCACTGCTTACGTCTCACCCCAAATTAAAAGAAAATAATAATAATAATGTAATAAAATATAATATAAAAAAATATTATGTTTACAATATTTTCTTAATAAATTATAAATGACAGATTGTTATTAACTAATATTAACAGACAAAAAAAATTACAGCAATGAATTCAAATAAAAACTAATAACAATTTACTATTTATAATTTATAATTTATTATGAACATATTATGAATTGTGGTGTACATTACATTTCTTTAAAATATAAAAGTTACCGATTTCACATTATTTTTTTTTTTTAAGAAAGATTTCGCATGTTATTTTATGTGCTTAATTAAGACAAGACGTCAGACGGTATGAAATTTGAACACGTGAACATCGTCACCTATAACTTGGAGGGCAGGGCACGTGGATAAAACTATATCATCATCCATATTTAATACGAAAAAGACAATGTATTATTATAGTTTCTTAGCATAAAAGTAATATATTCTAATAATATTGCTATTCTCTCGTGATTGCACTAGTCAAAGAAATAGTCCAAGTTGCCTACTAGGCTGCTGCTGCTGCTGCTATATTTCCTTAATGTGAAACCGATGGTCAGACCTGTCCCGTTCAATTTGGTCCAATAAACCATTCTACACTTCTAGACCCTTTTAACTCGCTCACACGCCTATTATAAATACCAATACTTCCATGCTTCTCTTCCTCGTTAAACATTTGCCTTTCATTAGTTTCATATCATTTACGTTACCAAAAGTTGACCTCTAAAAAACCCCCAATATTAACCACATTTGTGTTCTTACTTCTGTTTTTTACGTAGCTATGGCAATGAAGAGAATGAGAGAAGATGGTGGGATGGAGAGCTTAGACATGGCAAATTGTCTAATGTTGCTCTCTCATAGCTTAGAGACCCAGCTCAAGAAAACCTCACGGGTTGATGTGTTTGAGTGCAAGACTTGTAATCGCCAATTCCCATCATTTCAAGCTCTTGGTGGCCACAGAGCTAGCCACAAGAGACCAAAATTAATGGGGGAAGAACTGAAAGAGCGTGCGAAAACTCAGAACCAGGGAAATAAGCCTAAGATGCATGAGTGCTCAATATGTGGGCTTGAGTTTGCTATGGGGCAAGCTTTGGGTGGTCACATGAGGAGGCATAGAGCAATGATGGATGCTTCATTTTCTTCCGCCACAATAGAAAAGAAAGTGCCGGTGCTGAAAAGATCAAATAGTACGAGGGTTATGTGCTTGGACTTGAACTTGACACCCTTGGAGAATGATTTGAAGTTACTGTTTGGGAAGAAGGCTCCTCAGATTGACTTTACTTTGATGGTTTGATTTGATACCACAATTTATAGTGGGTGCTAACTATTTTTCATTTCAGATTCATTGATTTATTTCATGTACAATACCATTCTTTTTTATTTTTTCCAATTTCTGTATTGAATTACAATTTTATTCTTATTTTAGTTCATGTCTAATGTATTAAAACTAGTTTACATCCTCTATGTTGTTGGTTTGTTGGACTAATGGAATTCCTAATATTACGTTCAATTATTTCTCCCCTCCCTCTCACAGAACCCACAGTTGATGGGTCCTACCAGCTGCGAGGGGAGGAACATACACCGAAACAAAAACGGGGAATACTTCCACTAGAACTTGGTTACCACTTGCTGCTCTCGCATGTGAACATTTTATAAACATTCACCTGAAATTTGCTCCAAATATTATTCCAAGTCAAGTAGTGTGCGGTGTGCCCCACACGTTGAGGCATTCTAGCTGTCATATTGATGGTGGCTTTTTCATTTATTATGTGAATACGTAGCTGCGGAGTAAGCCAAAAAGGGCAAAAGAAGGTAAATAATAATAATATTAATAACAATAATCAAACTGGACCGCGTAAAATTGTGGTGCTAATACGATAATTTGGTGTAGGAGTTCTAACTACTATTCTATCAACCGACATCACACCATAAAAATGTTGGTGTTGATTTCACACTTGTTATTATATACACTATTTCACTTACACGCTTTTTCTTTTTGCACCATGACTTTAAATCAAGATTTTAATTTAAAAAAATTGTTTTTAATAACAAATGTGCACTAGTATTTACTGGGAAAAAAAAAAAAAAAAAAAAAAAAGAAGAAGAAGGAAAAGTTAACTAATGTCCTTTGGGGTATTGGTTTATGAAATATGTTAAAGTTTAGACCTCTTAAAAACATAGTTTGTTTAACCTAATATATTAGCTAAGTAGTTGTTAGGGTTTGTGCCCTAAAATCCAATTTATTGGCATGTCATGAATAATTAAGTTGTTTAATTATATGAGACTATTTATGAACTAGTGGGACATTATCTTAGTCCATGAGATGCATAGTATGTGATTTATGTGAAAAGTCACAGAAAGATATAAATCACAAGTTCTTTGTAAACTCAGAATTTTAGTTCGTAGTCGGTGATGAAATTAGACATTTCATTTGCGAAGACTATAACATATCAACTAAGATGATTTGTCTTGATCATGGAAGTCGAGACTTCTAGTTGGTATGTTAATATGTTTTAAGAGTTAAGACATATTGAACTGGACCGCTGTGAGATTTATTATTCTCCTAAAGATTGTCAATTGAATAATAAATCTCACGACTTCTATTTACATCAACTCTAAATCCTGAGAGAATAATGGACCTGATCATGAGATGTAGGTTGCTTTGATATATCAGGAGTGAGATCTATAAGTTATGGTCAAAACCTCAGTATGTTGGGCAGCCGTATTTAGTGTTAATAGAACATATATTCTCAAGATGGAATTCATAATCTCTTAACGGAAATATAAAATATTCCCTTGAGATAAGTTTAATGGATTTGGTTATTCAGAGTGTTTGGCCCAATCACTTTAGTAAAGAGTTACTAAAGTATATATTTATGGAATTGGATTTCATAAATATATTATGAATAACATAAAGGATTAAACCGGGTACTCAAGGATTAAGATGTAGTAATCTTCAAAGTGTCAGTCAATATTAATGACTTTGTATTATTACGAATATTTTAATGAAGGGGTTGTATGTATAATAAAGTCTTGAGATATAATTTATAGATAAGGCATAGAGTGCAATTATATTCTTATAGTGATATTGAATATAATTAATGGTAACTTTGGACTTGTCAAAAGTTGACGGAAAAATCCAAGGCCCATTGGAGCTAGTGTCTTATTGGTCCCTTTGGTCCCATCTCAAGCCACAAACTAAAGCTCAATTGGGTAGACCCAAAAGGCTAACCCAATTAGATAATCAGTCATTATTTAATAAGTGTTATTAAATAAAGAAACTATGAGAGTAGTTTTAACGTACGTAAGATGAAAAGAAAAAGGAAATCAGTTTTTCTTCACAAGGAGAAGAAGAAGGATTTTTCTTCGAGAGTCTATGTACAAAAGACTGTTTGAGAGACCACACATCTTGGGCACCATGTGGAATTGAGATGAAGATTAAATGTATTCTCAAGTTTGGTTTTGAAATTCACTGCACCAAGGTACGCATTTTATTCTTTATTCTAGAATTCATGGTTACATGTTTATCTTTCATGATTGAAGTAGATCCGTGTTTTTGTTGCTTCCACTGCGTGTGTTTTTGTATGAGATACAAAAACCAGATTTTTTCCTACAGTAGTTACTTAGATTAATTATTCAGATCTAGCTTAAACAATCATCACATGAAATAAACACAACACAAAAGTAAATAACACAAGATGTGATGACTTAGGAAAACCAATGAATATGTGAGCTTGAGTTTGCTATGAGGCAAGCTTTGGGTGGTCACATGAGGAGGCATAGAGCAATGATGGATGGTGCATTTTCTTCTGCTACAATAGAAAAGAAAGTGCCGGTGTTGAAAATGATGTCACGGAAGCTTGAAGAAAAGCACACACGCTGCTCTCTTGATGGAACAGAAACTAAACTGTTAGTTCCTGGTAGTAAACCTCGAATCCACGAGGGGTTTTTCCTGAATCCACAAGGAGATAAAACTGGAATCCACCAGAAGAAAATTTGACAAAATGTCTGTATTTATTGATAATAGTCTAAAAATTGAATTGCCTTTGGAGGCTACAATGCGTTTAAATAGTAAAAACAAAACCTGGGGCAACTAGAAACCCTAAGGCAGCTACGAAAGCATATAAAACCCTAATTTGACTAAATAATATTAAAAAACACCTAAAAACAAGGAAATAAATTCCCTAAACCTAAAATAACGAAAATTACATAAAAATACCAAATATAAAAGATTACAAAAATTAATTAGAATATTTTGTCCTACATCAGACCCCTCCACTTGAAATAAACTCGTCCTCGAGTTCATTCTTGAAATCTAAAATCTTCCACTCCAAATAAACAAATACTTTGAATGTTTTAATAATTTGATCCGATTCTGAAACTTGAATCTGTCATAAAGTGTAGCATAAAATTTCTTCTCATCTATCTTCAATTTATTTGCAACATCAATCAACAAAGAGTTGATAGTAAAATTAAAATTTTCTACCCCAAGAAAATCAACATATTGTGTAGTCATCTTCAACAAATCAACTGAGACCTGAGGATTGTGAGTTATGGACTCATCCTCATATTTGACCTTAATTGAATCTTCCACAATGTTCTCAATAATTATCATCTCTTCATTCCTGTCATTATTCACAATCAACTCAACCTTTGTTTCTTTGACCTCTTCTTCAAATTTTTGACAAGTGGTATTTTTAACCTTCAATTCAATAACTTATAGCAAATTTTGATCTTTTTCAACCACTCCAAAATTTTCTTTAGAAATAGGCTGCTTCTTCTCAACCCTCAAACCCTTTCCTTTACTTGACACATGGACTTGGCTGTCATAATTTTGGTTTTGAATATATTACTTATATAATCTAGTATATTATAATAGTCATTAGGAAACCATAAATCAATTAATAACTTTTTCATTCTTTGCCAAGAGCAAATTGGATGCTTACCTCGCCCTTTCTATCGATTTGAATGTCTTCCCACCATTCCTCTGCTTCATTGTCTAATTTATTAGATGCAAGCCGCACCTTTACTTCATCACAAATCTTCCAAAAATTAAAATACTCTTCTAAATCAAGAAGCCAGTCAATAAAATCCATCTTACACATATCTCCGTCAAAGAATGGAATTTTCTTGTAGTTAGGACTGCGTTTTTGAATATATCGAACATTGTTGTTGCAAGATGATTTCCTAGCAAGAAGAGTAGCAATCTTTTGCTGGATTTCACCTATAATTTTCTGACTCTTTTCACAAAATTGGTGATTCTCATCACGAAAATTAAGGAACTCAGCCCTAGTGAGGACTAGGTTGTTGACGTCGTCACAACCGTCATTGTTGTGGTGGTCATCGTCTCGCTGGTTAGCCATTAGACCAGGGTAAGTCAAGGCTCTGATACCAACTGATGTCGCAGAAGCCTGAAGAAAAGCACACATGATGCTCTCTTGATGGAACAGAAACTAAACTGTTAGTTCCTGGTAGTAAACCTCGAATCCACGAGAGACTTTCCCTGAATCCACAAGGAGATAAAACTGGAATCCATCAGAAGAAAATTTAATAAAACGTCTGTGTTTATTGATAATAGTCTAAAAACTGAATTGCCTTTGGAGACTACAATACGTTTAAATAGTAAAAACAAAACCTAGGGCAACTAGAAACCCTAAGACGGCTACGAAAGCATATAAAACCCTAATTTGACTAAATAACATTAAAAAAAACACCTAAAAACAAGGAAATAAATGCCCTAAACCTAAAATAACGAAAATTACATAAAAATACCAAATATAAAAGATTACAGAAATTAATTAGAATATTTTGTCCTACATTAGAAAAGATCTAATAGTACGAGGGTTATGTGCTTGGACTTGAACTTGACACCTTTGGAGAATGATTTGAAGTTACTATTTGGGAAGAAGGCTCCTCAAATTGACTTTACTTTGATGATTTGATTTGATACCACAATTGTAGCAGTGGGTGCTAACAATTTTTCATTTCAGATTCATTGATTTATTTTATGTACAATGCCATTCTTTTTAATTTTTTTCCCAATTTTGTATTGAATATATTGGATCTTAGTTGTAAAAATGGTTTTGGCCTTTTGCATAGGCATGTCCATAAGTTTGGCATCCATTGAGGAAATGAGAACACCTGCCAATGAAATTTCAGAGAAAGGAGTGAAGTTGGCTCTTACAGAAAGCAAGGTATATATATACCGCATCTTCAGAGAACTCATTTTGCAGATTTAAATTGACTTCTGATTAGTTAGTGTTAGTTTTATTTAACTCCTTAATAATGATGGAAAGATATTAATTAAAGCTAGCTTGTTAGTATGTTAACTAAATCTCTTTTTTCAATCAAGAATTGTGCTCATCAACTGATGAGCCTGAGTCCAAATATCATGTCAAGGTTGAGATTTCTTGGATAATACAAATTTCTTATTCAGAAAACCTAGGAAGTGTATGTTTTAGAGCAACATGTATCTTTTATAAAAGTTGAATAGTTCTTTTGGTAAATGGCACAATGTATCTTGTGACAATTCTTCTTTATGAAGCACGTTGGAAGAAAATTATAATGCTGTATGTATGTGCACAAATGCTCATTAACGGATAAGTATGAGTCCAAGTTGTTAGGTCAAAATTCAAATGTGTGAAGGTAGTTCCATGTGTAGTTTATCCAACATGTGCTTTTTTTTATGTTGATGTTGAATATTTCATTGGTGGCTGTGTTTCACTGAATAATTCTTACACGCTATTGCCTATTTATCTTGTGATATACAAATTTATTTAGGAGGTCTAATCCATGTGACTCTTGGACTTGCTAAGCACTGTAAAGAGGGGTAGGGTGTTTGAAAATTTCAAATAAGAACTTAAAATTTGACTATTATTTTGAAAGTTAGCTAGCCTTAATTTCTTTTCCATTACTTTTAAAAAAAAAAAAATTATAATATAAAAATGCGGTATCTCAGTTTTTAGTTAGATTATTCCATTTCTTGTCCACAAGTGATCTTGGAAATCTCTTGAAACAATAGTGCCAAATGTTCCAAAATTTGGAGAAAATATATCCTGTTTCGGGAATATGTTTCTCCCCTCTCTCTCATAGCTAGTGGACCCACAGTTAATGAGTCCTACCTGCTGTGAGGGGAGGAGCATACACCCGAAACAAAAAAAGGGAACACTTCCTCCAGAACTTGGTTACCACTTGCCGCTCTTGCATGTGAACATTTTCTAAACATTCACCTGAAATTTGCGCCAAATATTATTCCAAGTCAAGTAGTGTGCGGTGTGCCCAACGCGTTGAGGCATTCTAGCTGTTTGGATAGGCTGTTCATAAATGTGTGTTTTAAAAACGAGCGTTTTTAAAACGTGCGTTTTGAAAACGTCATTTTAAAAACCACAGACAAGCGTTTGGTAAAAATGTGAAAATATGCGTTTTTCATTTTTAAAGCTACATTAAGCATTTGGATAAGCTGTTTTAAAAATAGCTGTTGGGAGTGTAAATTCCAAAAAAGGACTTAACTATTTTGTTAAGGTTATTTCGTCATTTTTTCTTTAATCAGTGTTTTTTTAATTACACAAACTAATAAAATATACATGGAGGCAGTGGCGACTCAGGAATTTTTTTCATTGTGTTCCTTAACAAGCAAAAATTACACAATCTAATAAAAAGAAAAATTTATTCCTCACAGTGGTCAAACTGTGATGATGTCATAATTAATTTAATAATTAATTTATATGAAAATAAATAAAATAATTAGGTAAATTTTAACAATCTTAACAAAAACAGTATTTAAAGATGTTAAAATATATCTTGATTAAAGATTAGAAGGTATTTCTCATAATTTACTACAAAAATTAATAAATATCCTCTAATTATTTAAGATATTCTGTTAAATTTGTAATTTACTAATATAATTAACCAAACTATTAATATATTAACCAAACTTCCATAAAAAAATATATATATATTAACCAAACTGCTAATATACAAGATATTCTATTCATCCGTAGCCTTCAAAAAGTAAAGTTTATTTCATTAAAAAAAAAAAAAAAAAAAAAACTACATATATTAAAGTTTGAAATTTTAGCAGGTATTCAACCTTTTTTTGAGAAAGTAGCAGGTATTCAAGTAGTCTAAAACACGTTTTTCAAAACTAAAATACATGTCAAAGTAACATGAAAACAGGTTGTGTGGCTGTGGAATTTTTTTGTTTAAAAAATATTAAAGACCTCATCTATATCTCATCCCCACACAATAAGAAACACAATACTTTGATCTCTCTCAACTTGTCTTTCTCTCGTCCTCTCTGTCTTTGTTTCTTTTCTCTTTTTTTAGAATCTCACTTCTTAGTCTCTCGTACAACAAGTAGATTAGAGCACACCTCTTCCTCTATAACCTTTTTTCCTAAGCAAACTGATTTATCAATGGTAGATCTAACATCTATCTAAGGTTTGAGCTTTTGGTGAAGATGAACGAGCCCAGCCACCGGCCATTTTTAGTGAAGATTTCTGTGGGAGGAACCGTGAACTGTGAGGTTTGAGCTTTCTTTTTTTTTTTTTTTTTTTTTTTTTTTTTCTTTTGAGGGTGTTCCTAATTTTGGTAGAGGATGTTCCTAATTTTTTTTTTAAAATTTTTTTTAAGGGTAAACAAATAAAAATTTTATCACATAGATTGACTGAGAAAATAGAGGAGGAGATATACATGGGGAAGGGATAAAACTGGTATTTCCTATCGTATTGGCGCTATTTTGATTTTCTGAAGAAAAAAATAGCGGTTAGCCCATCTGCGTTTTTGAAAAAGCAAAGCTTCACAGTGTTTTGTAAACGTGAAAAATCTGGATTTTGAAAACGCAAACGTGCTGATTTTGTGGAGCCAAACGATTTGGCAAATCACATTCTAGACAAAACGCGCGTTAAGGTTTTACAAACAGCCTATCCAAACGGGCTCATTATGTGAATACGTAGCTGCGGAGTAAGCCAAAAAGGGCAAAAAAAGGTAAATAATAATAATATTAATAACAATAATCAAACTGGACCGCGTAAAATTATGGTGCTAATACGATAATTTGGTGTAGGAGTTCTAACTACTATTCTATCGCTTTCAAAAAAAAAAAAAAAAAAAAACTACCATTCTATCAACCGACATCACACCATAAAAATGGTGGTGTTGATTTCACACTTGTAATTATATACACTATTTCACTTGCACGCTTTTTGCACCATGAGTTTAAATCAAGGTTTTAATTCAAAAAAATTGTTTTTAATAACAAATGTGCACTAGTATTTACTGGAAAGAAAAAAAAGAGAGGAAAAGTTAACTAATGTCCTTAAGGGTATTGGTTTATGAAATATGTTAAAGTTTAGACCTCTTAAAAACACAGTTTATTTAACCTAATATATTATCTAAGTAGTTAGATTAATTATTCAAATCTAGCTTAAACAATCATCACATGAAATAAACACAATGCAAAAGTAAATAACGCAAAAGTAAATAACACAAGATGTGATGACTCAGGAAAACTAATGAAATAACTCGTTTCAAGGTAAAAACCTGAGAGAAAACTATCCCAAAAGAACAATCCATTATATCAAGTTGAGATTTACAATCAAGAATACCAATTCGTAGTAAATCTAACATAGTTACCAAACTGGGCTCTGACTCCATAGACTTCCTTGATTTGGATCTTGTTCTCACATGAACCACTTGGTCATGCTTTGATCTTCAATACGCTTGATTGCTGAAGGCTTGGCAGCAACTTTATTCCATCGATACTAGCAATATGGATTTGATCTCTAGTAGGTGCTTGTAGAGTTAAAAGGTTACAAAACCTTACAGATCTCACAGAAGTAACTCTCAAGACTTGAAAAATGTGTATTAGGATTTCCCTTTTATACCTAGTAGTGTTGGACTCAAACCCTAGACATTTCGCGAGTTGTTAAGCCTTATTTAAAATTCTATAGAATCGCAGTTCAATCGGTCAAGGCTTCTCTTTGATTCGTTGAGCTTGACAGATTCTGAGTTCTTCTTTCTGTAGCTTGTATGTTCTTAAATATTGACTTGTATCAATTTGAGCAATGTCTAAAACACTACTAAGATAGTAAGATCTTAAACTAGACTTGTTTTTGTTCTCAATTTGCCAACATATAATAAAATTAGAACCTAAACATTTAAGACTAAATATTTAAAACCTAACAAAATATTTTTAGAATCTTTTTATAGAAAAAAGAAAGAAGCAACTAACTTTTTTTTATTGTTTTTTATATAAATGTTATAGCGACAAACTATTTTATAACATTTTTACAAATTATTAATGTGACAAATTCTTACTTGTTCTAATTTAGGCCCATCACTGACGTCACATTTTTACTTACAATAACTATTTGGAAAATGTTAAAGCCGCGTCAGCAGTTTGTAAAAATATTGTAAAATAGTTTGTGTCAGTAGCATTACTCTTTTTATATTTCTCATGAAAGTGGTATTAAAACTTTCCTAAAAGATGAGTGCTACGTCCACAACATTTTCACAAAAAAATTATAAGTGATAACTTATTATTGGTTTTAATTTGAATCTATTACTAAAATTACTTTTTTATCTATCAATAACAACCAGTTACAACTTATCACTTACTATTCATTGTGAAAGTAATATAAAAATATTGTAAACCTGACATTTTTTTTTTAAATAGTTCACTCTCAAATGCTTGAACGCACACCACTTTCTATTCATTATGAAAGTAATATAAAAATATTGTAAAAATGACATTTCTTTTTTTTTAAATAGTACACTCTCAATTGCTTGAACGCACCTTTAACATTAAAAAAATATATAAACAGTAGACACTCTCCTTTCATATTCTTTCTTCGTGAGAACGTAAGCTAACCAATCCTCTAGCGTGCGTATACTTTAAGGAGCAGCGCACAGTGTGTAACTTTGTAAAATTCAACCCAAAAGAAAAATATTGCGCAAACTGTGAACACACAGTACAATCTTGTATTCTTTGTCGTCTTGTATGAACGACATGGTCAGAGAACAATTTTTAGTTGTACGTACTATAATTAACAACTAAAATCAACAGCTGGACTAGACTGGGGGTAAACTTTTGTGTAGTTTACGTGTCAAAAAAAACTTTTGTAGTTTATCTGCTAGTGCACACCAAAAAAGTTTGTGGCGGTTCCTATCGAATGAAAATAAATAGATTATGATAATGAATGTTCTTAAGATATATTAAGAAAGCTTTTAATATCACTTTTATAAAAAATATAAAATGCTATTAAAAAAATTAATTATTTTATCTTTTTTTATAAAATATTTTTAAAAATAGCTTATAAATTAATGCCCTTAAGAGTTAATTAAGGTTTCAAATTTTGATGTACCCTGTTTTAGAAAGAAAATGGGATTAAGACACTTTTTGTGACCATAACCTGCACATACTTTGAGATTTCAAACTAGCAGGATTATTCTTAAAACCTTGGAAGCCTAGAGGAAGATTCATTTATTAGCTTAGCTCGCCACTCATGACCTCATATTAATCTGTTGGCTCATCAACTTAGAGTCACTAGTTACGTCTCACCCCAACTTAAAAGAAATAATAATAATAATAATAATAATATAATAAAATATAGAGAAATTTTATTTTCACAATATTTTCACAATAAATTATAAGCAATTGGTTTTTATTAGCGGACAAAAAAGTAATTGTAACAATGTGTTCAAATTAGAAATTATAATAATTTACCATTTATGATTTATAAGTAATGCTACGTTCACAAACTATTTTATAACATTTTTACAAATTGTTGATATAGATTAAATATTTTCAAAATAAGAATTTGTCACATTAATATTTTATAAAAATATTATAAAATAATTTATAACTGTAACATTATTCATAATTTATTATGAAAATATTATGAAAATATTGTACGAATATATATATAGTACTTTTCTAAAATATAAAAGTCACAGTTCACACGTTATTTAATTTATATGCTTAATTAAGTATTAAGACAGGCCGCCACACGGTATGAAATTTGAACATCGTCACCTATAACGTGGAGGGCAGGACACGTGGATAAAACTATATCATCAATTCATCATTTAATACGAAAAAGACAATGAATTACTATTATAGATTCTTAACATAAAAGTAATATATACCAATAATATTGCTGTTCTCTCGTGATTGCACTAGTCAAAGAAATAGTCCAAGTTGCTACTAATAGTACCGTATTTCTATATAGTGTGAAACCGCTGCTCAGTCCAATCCCGTTCAATTTGGTCCGATAAACCATTCTTGACTTCTAGACCCTTTAACTCGCCCACACGCGACACGCCTATTATAAATACCCAGACTGACTTGCTTTTCTTCCTCGTTAAACATTTTCCTTTCATATCATTTTCGTTACCAAAAGTTCAACATTTGTGTTCAAACTTCTTTTTACATAGCTATGACAATGAAGAGAATGAGAGAAGATGGCGGGATAGAGAGCTTAGACATGGCTAATTGTCTAATGTTGCTCTCTCATAGCTTAGAGACCAAGCCCAGGATAGCCTCACGGGCTGATGTGTTTGAGTGCAAGACTTGTAATCGTCAATTCCCATCGTTTCAAGCTTTGGGTGGCCACAGATCAGCGAGCCACAAGAGACCAAAATTGATGGGGGAAGAACTGAAAGAGAGTACAAAAACTCAGAACTTGGGGAATAAGCCTAAGATGCATGAGTGCTCAATATGTGGGCTTGAGTTTGCTATGGGGCAAGCTTTGGGTGGTCACATGAGGAGGCATAGAGCAATGATGGATGGTGCATTTTCTTCCGCTACCATAGAAAAGAAAGTGCCGGTGCTGAAAAGATCAAATAGTACGAGGGTTATGTGCTTGGACTTGAACTTGACACCTTTGGAGAATGATTTGAAGTTACTATTTGGGAAGAAGGCTCCTCAAATTGACTTTACTTTGATGATTTGATTTGATACCACAATTGTAGTAGGTGCTAACAATTTTTCATTTCAGATTCATTGATTTATTTTATGTACAATGCCATTCTTTTTAATTTTTTCCAATTTTGTACTGAATATATTGGATCTTAGTTGTAAAAATGGTTTTGGCCTTTTGCATTGGCATGTCCTTAAGTTTGGCATCCATTGAGGAGATGAGAACACCTGCCTATGAAATTTCAGAGAAAGGAGTGAAGTTGGCTCTTACAGAAAGCAAGATACCGCATCTTCAGAGAACTCCTTTTGCAGATTTAAATTAACTTCTGATTAGTTAGTGTTAGTTTAAGTTAACTCCTTAATAATGATGGAAAGATATTAATTAATGCTAGCTTGTTAGTATGTTAACTAAATCTCCTTTTTCAATCAAGAATTGTGCTCATCAACTGATGAACACGAGTCCAAATATCATGTCAAGGTTGAAATGTCTTGGATAATACAAATTTCTTATTCAAAAAACCAAGGAAGTGTATGTTTTAGAGCAACATGTATCTTATATAAAAGTTGAATTAATAGTTCTTTTGGTAAATGGCACAATGTATCTTGTGACAATTCTTCTTTATTGTTGGAAGAAAATTATAATGCTGTATCTGTATGTATGTGCATAAATGCTCATTAACGGATGAGTCCAAGTTGTTAGGTCAAAATTGAAATGTGTGAAGGTAGTTCCATGTGTAGTTTATCCAACATGTGCATTTTTTATGTTGATGTAGAATATTTCATTGGTGGCTGTGTTTTACTGAATAATTCTTACACGCTATTGCCTTATCTTGTGATTTATATTTTTATTTAGGAGGTCCAATCCATGACTCTTGGACTTGCTAAGCACTGTAAAGAGGGGTAGGGTGTTTGAAAAATTAATTCAAATAAAAACTTAAAATTTGACTATTATGTTGAAAGTTAGCTAGCCTTAATTTCTTTTCCATTACTTTTAAAAAAATTATAATATAAAAATGTGGTGTTTCAATCTTTAATTAGACTATTCCATTTCTTGTCCACGAGTCATCTTGTGAATCTCTTGGAACAATAATGCTAAGGCCCCGTTTGGTTTGCCATTTCAAACAACATTTTTTAGTTTTTAAACAGCATTTCACGCATTTCAACACACTTTTTCACCCACACGTATTTCAAAAAACAATAAACAACAATTTTCAAACTACTCTACCAAACACCCCCTAAATGTTTCCAAACTTGAAAAAAATACACCTTATTTCAGATGTATATTTCTCCCCCCTCACAGTTAGTAGACCCACAATTGATGGATCCCACCAACTATGTGGGAAAAAAACATACACCCAAAACAGAGAATAATTCCTCCAGAAGTTGGTTACCACGTGCTGCGCTTGCATGTGAACATTTTCTAAACATTCACCTGAAATTTGCTCCAAATATTATTCCAAGTCAAGTAGTGTGCGGTGTGCCCCACACGTTGAGGCATTCTAGCTGCCATATTGATAGTGGCTTTTTCACTAATTAAATGAATACATAGCAGCGGAGTAGGCCAAAAAGGCAAAAACGGCGAAAGAAGGTCAATAATAATAATAATAACAATAATCAATCTGGACCGAGTAAAATTAAGGTGCTAATATGATAATTTGGTGTAGGAGTTCTAATTACTATTCTATCAACCGACACCAATACTACGAAACATTCTAGAACGTTCATCCATAAAAATGGTGGTGTTTATATATACAATAGTATACTCACACACTTTTTGTACCATAAGTTTAAGTAATGATTTTAGTTGAAAATAACTGGGTAATAACAAATATGCACTAGTATTTACAGAAAAAAATATATATATATCAAATGCCCTTAAGGGTATTTTTAGAAATATTTTATAGAAAAGAAAAAAGTAACTAACTTTTTGGACAGTTTTTTATATTTCTCATAAAAGTGGTATTAAAATTTTCCTAAAAAATGAGTGTTATGTTTAAAACATTTTTACAAAAAATATAGATAGTAACTTGTTATTGGTTTTTTTGGGAGGACTTTCGTCTCAACCCCCAATCAGGTATTGTTCGCCCACACGAATTTGTTCAATCCCACATCGGAAAGAGACGTTTCTCACCCTTGCCTTATAAACCTTTGGCCTAAAGAAGGGATTACCATAGTGTGTGTGATCACACACACTACGGTACACCCTTCCTTAGGCCAAAGGCTTATAAGGCAAGAGTGGGAGGCGTCTCTTCCCGATATGGAATTGAGCAAATTCGTGCGAGTGGGACGTAAGTAATTCTAACTTATTACTAAAATTACTTTTTTATCAATCAATAACAACTAGTTACAATCTCCCATTTACGATTTTTTGTGAAAATGTTGTGAATGTATCATTTTTTTTCCCTAAAATAGTTCATTAACAAATGCTGCAAACCACCTATTAACATTAGAAAAAAGATATAGTTACAACCCTTAAGTGTGCATATATTTTAGAGACAAAGTTTAGTTACAAAATTAGTTGTAATTTTAGCTTACAACCTTACTCAATATCTTTTTATTAGAAGTGAATTTTGACAAATCCACCATTGAATTATATCTTTTTCTTATATTCTTTATGCTAGCAAAACTTCTAGAAAATTAAAGTTTAATAGTTTTGTCATCAATAAATTGTTTAAATTGCAAGTTTTAATAGTTTAAAATTGCATAAAATATAAGTTTATAGATCACTTAGTAAATAATATCCGATTGATACAAAATTTGACATGTGTATTAAGAGCATAAAAAATATGCAATTAACGGTTAGATTTTCAAAATATATAATAATATTTATTTTATTGAATAAGGTTGTAGTCTTAGGTTAGAACCAGTTTTTTAACTAAACTTTGTCCATATTTTCGGAAGCAGCACTGTGAGTAACTTGTAAAATTCAACCCAAAAGAAAAATATTGCTTAAACTGTAAACACACAGTCCAATCTTGTATTCTTTGTCGTCTTTGTATGAATGACATGGTCAGTGAAAAATTTTAAATTTCTAGTTGTAGTAGCCAGGTCCCGGTTCGACCATCCCATAACAACTAATATCAACTCTTGGCATTTTCTCTGTCAAGAGTGCATACAAAAGTGGCGGTAAAATATCTCACTGAAGCTAAGGGGAGCGAAGGTGAAGCAGGGTACTCGGACAATTCCAAAATGTCAGCTATTTGGAAGCTCATTTGGAACTTACAGTAGTGCCTAAACAAAATAAAGCACTTCATGTGGAGACCATGCAGAAACATACTCCCCACGAAGCAATGTCTGCTACATTGAAAGGTCGTAACGGACAACAAGTGTGAATTTTTTGGAGAAAGCGAAACTCCGGGCCACATTCTATGGGAATGCAAAATAGCCAAAGAAACCTGGAACAACACAAACTTCAAACTAGGCAACCTATGTTGTCCCCCAAAGGAATTCTTAGATGTGGTCTGGCTTCTCGGGGAGGGCCCAGGAGACAAAGATGGAGCCAAGACTTGAAATTAGAGAGCAGTTTTGTTGTTAGTTGTGTGTGGTAGCTCTAGCCTCCAGCTCTGTTACTTAAAAGCTAATGGTTTTTTATTTATCTATTTGTGTTTTTTATGTGTAATGGACAAAATTATTTTGTTTAAATTTTTTTAAAGGGTCAAGTTGTTTGTTTTTAGTAAAATTGATTGATTGAGCGTAATTGTTTTTAGCTTTACTATTGGTAATTTTTGTTCTTAGGTAATTTTTTTGGGCTTGTTTATTTTGTTTTAGATTTTAGATCTAACTTTAAATGGAGGTAAACGCTAAAGTTACAAAAAAATTTACAAATTGTTGATGTGGTCTTTCTAAAAATATATATATTAATATGATAAGTGCTTATTAGTAAGTAAAAATATAATGTAAGTGATGGGCTATATTAAAACCCATAAGATTTTACTACCTCAACAGTTTGTAAGAATATTGTTGAAAAGTTTGTGGCTATAGTAGTACTCCTAAGTAGGGTGTGCGCGGTTTGGTCGGCTTGGTTTTTTTCCAAATTTGTTACCGAACCGATAAGGATCGATTTTGTAATAATTAAAACCGATGCATACCGATTAGGGTCGGTTTTCCGACCTATAGCGGTGCGGTTTGATCGGTTTGGTCGGCTTGATTTGAAACATTAACAATTTTTTTTTTTTTTTTGTTATCTGTTCAACCTATAAAAAAAAAATCTGTTCAGCAGAAACTTTATAAAAAAAAAATCTGTAAATCACAACCTTAATCAAACAGCCAACCTTAATATTATATACGTAAGCATTCTGTATATATAATATTATATATGTAAGCAGCTACAATACAAACAGCCAACCTTAATAGTTAATATTTGTTGAGGGTCATTTCTTCGAAATGGACAAGGGTAGCCCAACCCAGCGACGCGGGCAGCAGACCAAGTAAGAAAACCATTGGGCCCAGGCGGCAGGAACAATGGATCACAGGCCCATCAATACAAATGAATGGGTCTTGAGGAAGTAAGTGGGCCTAAAAGGCCCGGAAAGAGAGAAAATGACACCCATGGGCAGTATTTGTTGTAAAAAAGAGAGAATGGGCTGCGGCAGGCCCAAAGTAAAGTAAGCAAAGAAAGTAGGGGATAATGGCAAGCCCATGAACCCCAAAGATGAGAATGAGGAAATTGGGCCGGGGAAGCCCAATTAAGTTAGTAAAAGCCCATGGGATGCGGAGTTAATAAACGGACCAAAGATGTCCAAAGAAATGGGCCTGAGAGGCCTAAGGGAAAAAGGGACATGAGAGCCCATGAGCAAGGACACCAGTGGCCACCATTGATTGGGCCACTGGGGGAAAGAATTGAAACGGCAGGCCTAAGAAAAGACCCAGTAGGAAGAAGTCACCGCGGCAGGAAAGGCTAAATAATGCGGAAAGAAAACAAAGGTAATTAAACGAATCTAAAAGGAAAAGTAAAGCCCAAACACTGAGTAAAAGCCCAGATCCTGAAGGAGCGGGAAATCAGAATAGCAACCCGTGAAAAGCCGGAAACGAGTGGCAGGCAAGCAAAGTCTTCACTCCACGGCAAATGCATGAACAGTAGGCAGGATTCAGACGCAAACACGCGCAAGGCCCAGGCACCACCAGCCTGTACCCAGCCAATACAGGACATGGTGGGGTCATGGGTCAGAGGTAAGAGGGCACGGTTTGGAGGTGGGGAGAGGGGAAGGCCTGTTTTAAGGTTCCTGCTCAAACTCTTTTGGGAGATACGTCCTGCTGGGATGACATACCACCCAAAAGAGGCAACGCTGAGTTGGAACCAATAGGTGCATGCCACGAGGGATAGAGAGAGAAGAAACATCACCGCGGCAGGCAGGAATGCCGCGGCAGACTAACGGACAAAAAATGTCTGTACCCGTAACAGGGGAACCCACAGACGGAACAGTAATGTCGGCAAGTACTCTCAGACCAGACAAAAACGGTTGGAGGGTAGAATAGTAAAATCCGTTCACGGCAGGCACTATAAAATGGGAGCCTCTGCCGTGTACGAAAACAACAAGTGGGGGAGGCAATGCAATACTAAGAAAAGAAAAAAAACTACTCTGTAACACACTTAGCAAAACAGGAGAAGCACAACACTAAAAAAACCACTAAGGGTGGAAATCACTAAGAAAAACGAAAAGAAAGAAAACAAAGAGAGGAAAGATAGAAACAAAAAAGAGTGAGAGCTAGTGGCATGCACCGATAGGTTTCTTCCCTTCTCTCCCTCTCAAATCCTTGCTCTCTTCCATATTCATTTCGGGTATTGATCATTTGGGTCCACCTCCCTCAAACCCATTAACTTCACGGCAGGATTTCTTTTCCTCGGAGGTTAGTTGCGTTGAGAAGAGGTGTTCTTCCTCTTTGGCTTTACCCCTGCGGACGAAACCAAATTTATTCCATGTCTATTGATTAATTTTATTGCCATTCTCTTCGCTATTTATTTAAGGATTGCTAAGTGTTATTATGGTTATGGATTATTTTATCATTTCCCATTAAAAGAGTTATCTGGTCATTCCAGAATGTATGTTTCTGTCCATCAATAATATCTGCCTGCCGTAAGCATTTTTCTGAAACAGCTCTGCCTGCCGCAAGCACTTTTTCTCTAAAAGGGGCTCTGTTTGCCGTAAGCTTTTCTCTGAGTCAACTCAGCCTGCGGTAAGGCGCTCCCCCGGCAGACGAGGCATAGTTCGCGCACAAGCCAGGCCAAGTTGAGTTCCATTTGGCCCGGTCTCAACTCCTGCAACCCAGAACACTTGGGCCTACGATCACAAAAGGGCAGCCCAGCCCAACATAGCAGAAAAGGCCCCCACAATATTATATATGTAAGCATCCAACCTTAATATAATATTATATTTATATATGTAAGCAGCTACTTGGAGTTGGACCCCTCACAAAATAGAAAGACACAGACACACAGTCACACAAGCTTTGCTTTGAGAGATTTTAAAATGTGCTAAAAGCAATAGTATTGGCTTAGCTGCTAAAGCTTTACTCAAACAAATCACCATGGTTTCTAATTTCTAGGGTTAGAGGGAAGTGTGTAGGCAAATGAAGTTTTGGTACAGTGAGTCAGTGAGTCTCGGGGTTAACATATAAATCATGCTTTCCCAAACAGCCAAACTTAATCAAACATTCAAACCAACTTAAATACTTAATAATTCATGCTTTCAGCTTTTCCAAACAAATGAAAAGGAAAAAACAGTAAAACACGAAGACAAACAAAACTGAAAACACGAAGAAGCTTACCGTTGCGTCAGGCGAGACTCGAGAGGCAAGAGTGAGAGAGAGAGTTAAAAGATTCTGAGAGAAAAATATGAACTTATACTCCTAAGAATCTGAAAACCTAGCATAAAACGTACCGTTTTGCTTTTGTTTGTTTGTTTGTTTGTTTTTTTTTTTTTTTTTTAATAACACCCATATACGATGTTGTTTTATCAGCTTCATAAAAAAAAATTAAAAAAAAAAAAATCAGAACGACAGATCTGTATTGGTTCGGTTCAGCCACAGTCTCGGTTTTGGATTTCTCAATCTGGTGATTTCACCGCACCGGCATCAGAACGGAGGGCGAAGTCCAAACGCCGGCCTCGGCTGATTCAGTCGGCATTACAATCAGGACGGCCGGTGTCGTCGACGCTGGCCGGTTGGGTCAGCTCCGGTGAAGTTTTGCACACTCCTACTCCTAAGGCTTTATTTGGTTGAAGGAGAGGAAAAGTGGGAGGATGGAAAATCGGGGGGATATAAAAGTTTTGGTTTTCCCTCATATGTGTTTGGTTGGAGGAGTTGAAAAGTGGGAGGGTAGAAAACTCTTTTATTTGGTTGGAGAGAAAAGTGAGAGGATGAAAAATGTAGTTTATATGAATTGACTATTATGTCCTTGTTATTACAAAATACCAAAGGGTCTAATAAGTGTGAAAAAATATGTATAAATTATAAATAAAAACCATAGATGAGAGCAAGCAAAAACTGGGTAAAAAAAAAAAAAACTTACAGCTGTGAAGAACTTGTAGAGTGTTCCCTGTGAAGAACTCTTGGAATATATGGGAAAAATAAATAAATAAGTACTTTTTTGATAATCAAATAAATAAATAAGTAATAAAATAGCAATAGATAAGGTGGAATATAATGAGGACGAGGCACCAAAAAAAAAAAAAAAAAATAAAAAAAAATGAGGAAAGGAAAGAGGAGAACATGGAGACGTGTTGTGTGTAAAGATGAGGGTATGTGTGCAATTTACTACCCACATCATCTTTTCTTCTTAGTTTTCCTCCTAAATTAGGAGGACAAAATTTTGTGGGTCTGGAAGAAAATTTTCCACACCATTTTCTTTCCTTCTTGTTTTCTCTCTCGAACCAAACAAGGGAAAATTTCATCTTCCATCCTATTTTCTTCTCCTTCTTTTTCATCTTCTCTATTTTCACCCTAACCAAACATGGCCTAAAAGAATCAATGATACTGTTAAAAGGGAGAAAGTATAATTTTATAAAACAAAATTGCTAAAATTGACGCTTATATATTAATATTAAAAAAAAAATAGGGGGGCCATTGCTTGGGAAATCTTTGCTATCACGGCCTGGAGCCTGTGGAATAACAGGAACTCTGTTGAAAGTACATGCCTTCCTCAGCAACAGCTGGGTCTTAAGCTGATAGCATGCACTAGTCATCAGGACAGGTTGCCATCATGTGCAGCACAGGGTGCACCTCATCATCAGGGCAGGGTACAATTGGGTGCAACAGAGAGAGCACCTCAGCATTGAGGACAGCTGCAATCCAATGCAGCACAGCCTGCGTTGCATCATCAGGAGAAGACTAAAAGGGAAGTTACAACAAGATGGGAGCCATGAGCAAAAAAACTAGTGTTTCCCTTGAGAGCTCTAGAAGTAGAAGCCAAAGCAGCCGAAGAGAAGGAATAATTAATCCTCCTTGCATGGGATCTGGGTTTGAAGGACATAGTGGTACGTTGAAGGTGATTCCCAATTAAGTGGATGAGGATCTACCCCATCTGCTACCCCCATCCAGAAGATCATTGAAGGCTCAACGTGGTGTCTGCAGAAGTTTAATTCATGGAAATTAAGCTTCCCACACCAGAAGAAGCAGCAACTCAGCTGCCCACTCATTGGCTAGATACGCCATGTCTGTAACAGATTGTGTAACATGGATGGAGGACACTCCTCCCATTAGGGATAAACTTTTGTGTAGTTTATCTGCTAGTGCATGCCCACCAAAAAAGTGTGTGGCGGTTCCTATCCAAAATAAATAAATAAATCTTGTTGTACTTTTTTAGGAAAAAAATTCGGATTAAGACATTTTTTGAGACCGTAACCTACACCGACTTTGAGATTTCAAACTAGCAGGATTATTCTTAAAACCTTGGAAGCTTCAAAGGAAGATTCATTTATTAGCTTAGCTCGCCACTTATGACCTCATGTTAATCTGTTGGTTCACCAACTTAGAGTCACTACTTACGTCTCACCCCAAAATAATAATAATAATAATAATAATAATGCAATAAAATAAAATATAATATAAAAAAAATGTTATGTTTACAATATTTTCACAATAAATCATAAATGACAGATAGTTATTAACTATTATTGACAAAAAAAAAAAAAAAACAATTGTAGCAATAAATTTAAATAAAAACCGATAACAATTTACTATTTATAATTTGTTGTGAATGTATTATGAAAATGTAGTGTGCATCACATTTTTCTAAAATATAAAAGTCACTAATTTCACATGGTATTTTAAAACTAATCTACCATTTATAATTTATTGTGAAAGTGCTGTAAAAATATAATGTACATTGCATTTCTCTAATATATAATAGTCAATGATTTTGCATCGTATTTTATGTGCTTAATTAAGACAAGCCGGTATGAAATTTGAACAAGTGAACATCGTCACCTATAACGTGGACGGCAGGGCAGGTGGGTAAAACTATATCATCATCCATATTTAATACGAAAAAGACAATGTATTATTATAGTTTCTTAACATAAAAGTAATATATGCTAATAATATTGCTATTCTCTCGTGATTGCACTAGTCAAAGAAACAGTCCAAGTTGCCTACTACTACTAATAGTACTATATTTCTTTAATGTGAAACCGTTGCTCAGTCCTACCCGTTCAATTTGGTCCAATAAACCGTTCTAGACTTCTAGACCCCTTAACTCGCCCACACGCCTATTATAAATACCAAGACTTCCTTGCTTCTCTTCCTCGTTAAACATTTGCCTTTCATTAGTTTCATATCATTTACGTTACCAAAGGTCCAAAAGTTGACCTCTAAAAAACCCCCCAACAACAACAACATTTGTGTTCTTACTTCTGTTTTTTACGTAGCTATGGCAATGAAGAGAATGAGAGAAGATGGTGGGATGGAGAGCTTAGACATGGCTAATTGTCTAATGCTACTCTCTCATAGCTTAGAGACCAAGACCAGGAAAGCCTCACGGGCTGATGTGTTTGAGTGCAAGACTTGTAATCGCCAATTCCCATCATTTCAAGCTCTTGGTGGCCACAGAGCGAGCCACAAGAGACCAAAATTGATGGGGGAAGAACTGAAAGAGCGTACAAAGTCTCAGAACCAGGGAAATAAGCCTAAGATGCATGAGTGCTCAATATGTGGGCTTGAGTTTGCTATGGGGCAAGCTTTGGGTGGTCACATGAGGAGGCATAGAGCAATGATGGATGGTGCATTTTCTTCCGCTGCCATAGAAAAGAAAGTGCCGGTGCTGAAAAGATCAAATAGTACGAGGGTTATGTGCTTGGACTTGAACTTGACACCTTTGGAGAATGATTTGAAGTTACTATTTGGGAAGAAGGCTCCTCAAATTGACTTTACTTTGATGGTTTGATTTGATACCACAATTTGTAGTGGGTGCTAGCTATTTTTCATTTCAGATTCATTGATTTATTTCATGTACAATACCATTCTTTTTATTTTTTCCAATTTTTGTATTGAATTACAATTTTTTTTCTTATTTTGGTTCAGGTCTAATGTATTAAAACTTTACATCCTCTATGTTGTTGGTTTGTTGGACTTATGGAATTCCTAATATTAGTTACGTTCAATTATATTCGTCATTTTGTAAGCAAAACAAAAAACCAAAAGGTTCATCTTGGCAAACAAAAAGAAAAGAAAAACTATCCATTCAATTTTGAAATGAGTTTTTATTGAGTCACTGGTAAGACTTGAATTTCAGATCTAATCTCACCCTAGAAATGCTTGAATGCCTCCTTGAGTATGAACGGATTTGAGTGATAATTTTCTATTTACTGTGATTTATTATTATATAAATAAATAAAAAACCATAATTTGCAATCTAGAAACATTATTTCCAATTTGACTTTAAAAAAAGAGCAAGGGCAGCCCATGAAAAAGCAAAATAAAACTCCAATTTGACTAATCTTCCCTCAATCACAGTTTGGTGGTAAACAGCAAACACCCCAGCACACAAGTTAGGTTTCCACTTTAGCACATAGCATTTTTGTTTTCTTTTACTTCTTTCAAAAAGAGAGAATTCTCATTCAAATATTAAGAAGTTAATAAAATTACCCAGAAATGCATGTTCTGAATTCTAACTTCTCAAAAAAAAAAAAAAAAAAAAAAAAAAAAAAAAAGGAGCAGTACACGCCGTGAAAGACTACAATAAGCCGTGGGTGGTCAAATCTGGCATGTGTTGTGGGCTTTCTTCGTTGTTTCCTTTTCTGGGCCATCCTAAAAAGATGAGCATCTTTATGGAGATGGCCTAAAACAACATGTCCTACTCTTGTCCAACACGACATTGGTTTCACTGGGCCTGACCTAGCAAATTGGGAAACGTTATCCAAATTGGCTACTTGGAAATCAAAATTATTAAATGCAAGTCAAGACCAACTTTATAATATATATATTTTAAGAAATGCTAGTTACATAACACTTTCATAATATTTTCACAACAATCTTACGTGGTAGACTATTATTAGTGGGTAAAAAAATAACATTAGTAGTAGACTCAAGGTCTATTTAGATAGAATTTATTTTGCTGAAACTGAAAACTAAAAACACTGTAGCAAAATAATTTTTAAATGTTTGAATAATATCGTGGAATCTATTTTTAATGAAAAAGTTGCTAAAAAGTGATATTTGTGGGTCCGTGAACAGTGCACGGATGCACTGTTCACAGAAGAATAGTCAACATTTGCGGCTTAACCAAAAAAAAAAGAGGCTAAAACGCGCATTGCAGCAAACGTAGACGCAGAACGCAAATCCAAACCCACACTCATTATAACCAGTAATAAAATATTATAAACAGTAACAGTGTGCCACCTAACTTTGTTGTAAAAATGTTATAAAAATAAAATTACACTTTTTTTTAACGACTAACTCTTAAATTGTTTACGACTGTACATTTCAGTGTTTCTACATGGTGCTTATGTTTTTTGTATTCCATATATAACATGTCTTGCAAAAAAAAAATCAAATTACATCAGCAGCCTCATAAGTCATAATATGCACACACAGTAATATTCTTTTTTAAGCAACTAATAATGGAAAGGATCCTCGACTATCCTAAATAAAAGTGTATTTAAGGAGGAAAATAAAAACAAAGTTAAAAAAAGAAGAAAGTTATACAATTGTAAAAAGTCAATAGAGGATTTTGATTCATTATGTTGCTTGTGAAAATTGCTTTCAATGAAAATGACCTATCATCTTTCCAACAATGTCAATGAAACTTTCCATTACCATCAGTATATCCAAAGTGTTCTTTCAAAACCCATGTCACAGCAACCAGTCCATGCTTTTGAATAAATAGTCAAAAATTATTTATCAATTGAAATGTGGGTTTTGGTCAAAATTTATGTATAATAATTTAAGTGCAGTACATTTAGTTCCTCAATTAAATTCAAACATTTTATTGAATTGAATTTATCCTGTCACAAATTATTTCATTCTCAAAGAGATCATAATGAAATAGTAGTGATGACTGAATTTTGGCCTTTTGCATTGTCCTTAAGCTTCAAATCCATTTTCACAACTAAGATCCAAAGTTAAAACTTAAAAGGCTCCCTCTAAGTTTATCCATTTTTTATGGAACACATGACTAGGAGATTAACCTAATAACACGATCATTTATTTATTTATTTATGCAAAGGTGACTAGCATTTATTTGTTCAACCATCAGGACCATTCCCGCTCAAAAATAAAAATGATTCCAATGATTTTTTTTTTCAGTATTAATTAATTATACTAAAATGAAAAGCTTAGCTAATATTTTCTTGTGTTTGACAAATCAACATGCTTTCAAAGCAAATGAAAATGTTTTAATAAATTAGTTCGTTATAAGCATACCAAAATAGTGTATTGTCAAATAATACTATTGAATCTAGTCACTAAAAAATGTTATCTATGCATTAATTTAAAATTAGTTGTGGGAAGACAAGTGGTGAAGAGTGACATAAACCGAAATTTGATTAACTAAATTACGTAATCATCAAGATCTTGTTGGGAAATTTTAGGTCTACGACGCCACGCAACCACCATGCCTCTCCGAAGGTATTTTGCTTGCTGCCTCAAGTCAAGTGTTACATCATCAGACATAGACATAGTAGCATTTCATTATTTAGAATTATTAGTTTATATTAACCATTTCTTCTAGAGGGAAGTAGCTCTAGCTAATACATGCTCCAATCATAAAGCTGAAAACCAAAACTAATATATAAAGCTAATTAATAATATATTAACCACTCATTTTAGTCATTATTATTCAATATGAGATTTCATTCACACGTATATACTCAACAATTTTTGTGTATTAAACTTGTAGGGGGTGGATTCGAGCGCTCTCTAAGGATTGAGAGAGTGGGCCCAAGCCCAACTAACCCTTCAATAAATTTGTAGAGTATGGGCTCAAGAGTTAGGCCTCAGTAAAGAAGGCAATGGCCATGCATGGTTGTACGTGGTTGCTAATAACTAGAACGTGGGTGTAAACACACAATGAGGCTCCTCGGACGTGCCTTATGGAGCTGGAAACTACTGTTATCTCTTTTCAGAAGAGTTACAAGAGTTGAGAGGGAGTACTTTGCTACAGTATTCCTTTTTCTCTGGTTTTTCATCCGTCCCCTTCACAAGAGGGATTTTTACATTATATACTCCTCACTCAGTTGATCCTAGCCCTACATTTGTTGATCAATCCGGTTTCTACTTGAGTGCCTGTCCCATCAGCCGCATTCCCATACCTCCAGTGGGTTGCAGCGCTCAAGATGGCACTGTTCAGAGGTCCTATCCTCATTAATGCGGCCAGAGCGTTAGTTGAGGGCATTTAATGTGGAGGTGACAGTTCGCCTGGGACTTGCTTCTCCGCCATGCTTCAATGTCCGGTGATTGGTTCTTGTTATTTGCTCCTTGGACGCTTGGGGAGACTCCCTTTAAAGGTGTGACGTACCCCTACTTTTTGTCCTCGGACTACCGAGGATGTAACTATCCTCGGCAATGCTCCTTGGGTCCTGGGCCCTAGGCTCTGATCCTCGGACCTCGGATCATGGAGGCGTCCTCGGCATGGGCCTCTGGGCCTGGCTTGGAGTGGGCCGGGGTTGCTGACTTATTCTGGCCCCACAATAGCCCCTCAAAATCATGCTGTCCGCATCCTCGGGCGGAAGGAGGATTTTGATATCCCCGGGCCTGCTTCGCGTCTAATCAAGTCTTATCCCTCGTCAGCGTTGGCGCCTTTTCAACTGCCCAAGGTGCGTTACTGGCGCTTCGATGTGCGTAACGTGTCTAGCATTAAATTCGGGCGGCTTTATGCTCCCCACGTTCAACGGGCAGATGACAATCTAACGGTGGAGACGTGTCTGGCACTTATGGGCGGGAAAACTTGCGCAGCTCTTCTTTCTAGGGTATAAGTACTCATCAGAGCCGTTTCTTCACTCTTCATTTGCAATCGAGAGCTCCTGCACCTCTATTCTGAGTCCAGCCAAACTTCCACCTCCATCTCCAGCACAAAAAGCCAGTCCGAGGACTCCTCCTCATTTCTGTAAGTCTCTCTGTCTTTCTCTGAGCTTTCTCCCTCTTTACTCGTCCTTCTCTTTCGTTCGTTCATCTTTTAGTCCGTTTAGGCGTCATCTAGGATGGGTAGACTTAAGAGGTTTGTTGGCACTGAGGAGGCGATGGAGAAGTTCATCGCCGATTACAAGATACCGGCCAATGTGGGCTTAAGGTATTGTGAGGAGGGGGAGTGGTACCTCAAGAGGCGAGAGGGCGAAGTGGCGATTCCTGTCATCGCTTTCCTTGAAGGGGGGATGAGGATCCCCATGGGGCCAGTGATGAGGGGTTACCTCACCTACTTCCGGCTGACCCCCACCCAGTGCGCCTCCAACATGTTCAGGATTCTGGGCAGTGTGGACGCCCTTAACGAAAAGATGGGTCTGAGGTTGACCCATCACGATGTCAACTACTGCTACAATCTTCAACATTTGAAGAACAAGTCCTATTACATGAGGACGAGGGACGACAGGGTCCGGCTTATCCAGTGCCTCCCCGAGTCCAACAAGGGGATGAATGAGGATTTCCTCATCGTGTCCGAAGCGTGGCACGATGGCCTTCATTGTCCGACGACGGAGGGAGAACCAGGTGGGGCAATGGGAATAAAAGGGGGTTTATAGATTCTAGCTTCTTTCTCTGCGTCATCTCTTCTTGTATTGTTTGGCTTCTAACCACGGACGTGTACTTTTTTTGCAGATCTGCACTCCTATGCGCGCCATTTCAACTTGATCAATAGGGAGGACTTGCAGAAGGTGCTCAGGTCGGCGGATTTCGAGGACGAAGAAGACCACCAAGTCAGAGCTGCGCACAAGATTCTGGGGTACTCTCCGATCCAGAAGTCATTTGCGGCCCCGAAGTACGTGATCAGAGCAAACGATCCTCGGCTGCAGAAAATAGCAGTGACCGAGGAAGGGTTTGAGTTTCCCGAGGACACCTCCACTTTAGAAGGCGTCACAGTAGCAGTCCCCTCGTCATCCCATTCGTTCCCAGAGGCTACAGAAGAGGACTTAGAGAGGGAAGGGGAGCCTTTAGATTTTGGTACTGCCGAGGAGGATTTCAGCATTTTTGAGGAACTCCATCAGTCCGAGGACCCCTCTGGAGACTTGGGTGATCCTCGTCTAACTGAGGCAGACCTCTTCGCGGCACAGACATCTTCCCGGCGCAAGATGGGCTACAAGAAGAAGTACCAGCCAAGCCTATCCGAACTACTAGAAGGGCAGCCGGGGAAGTCCAAGCCGAAGCTTCCTCCCCCATCTCCAAAGAATCGTCATGTTCAGACCAGGTCGGCTTCAACACAGTCCAAGCTTCCTCCTCCTCCGCCTCAGGCGAGCCCGTCGTCCAGGCACGAGCCTGCTGACCCGAAGCAGAAAAAGGACAAGGGTAAGAGGACCCTTGAGGACAAATCTGGGCCCACGCGGGAGGGCGATGGCAATCAGCGGCCGTTGAAGCAATTGAGAATAGGCCCCTCAGCGCAGGAGAAACAGGTTGCTCCCCCGCCCGAGATCCAGGCCTGGCTTCCTGCCCCGATGCTCCGCGGGGCTCCCTTGAGGGATGACTCCTCCCTCAGGGACTTTAAGGATGGCGAAGGCGCGTACGTGGCCGACGCTGTGGAGAGATGCCTGCTCTTGCCTGCGGACATGGCGGAGCTAGGAACCATGAGGAGTAGGGATGTCTTCCTCTGCCTCAAGCGGTATCTGGGGATGGTAAGACTTTAACACTTGTGCTTTTCTCTTACCTTTTCCTTGCTTTTATTTCTTTTTAAGCTTTGCTAATTGCAACTTGTCTGTTTCGTTTGGCAGGCTGTACAGGCCACCTTCAGGCTGGAAGAGGCGGCCAATGAACATGGGAAGGCCCTGGATCAGGAGCGCGATAGGCGCCTGGTGGCTACCAGGACCCTCAAGAAGTCGGAGGATGACCTTGCCAAGGCCAGGGAGGAACTGAAGGCAATGACCCAGGCTAAGGAGAGCGCAACGTCAAGCCTTGAGGGTGCCCAAAGGCAGGCCGAGACTCAGACAAAGCGTCTGGGTGAGGCAGAGAAGCAGTTGAAGCTCGCCGAGGATCAGATAGCTGGCCTGGCGAAGAAAGTGGCTGATGCTGAGGAGGCCAAGAGGGTGGCCGAATGGGCCAAAGGGGAAGCTGAGAGGGCCAAGCTTGAGGCAGAGCATGGCAGGGAGGAAGCCTGGGCCACTAAGCAGGAAGCTGAGGAGGCAGCCTTCACTGCCGGGGCATCTGAGACAGCAGCTGCCTACAAATCCCAAGTCCCTGGGCTATGTAGGCGCTACTGCTCTGAAACTTGGAGCGAAGCCCTCAGGCAGGCTGGAGTGGATGCTTCTTCTGACTTGTGGAAGGAGGAGAACGTGTACTACCCTCCTTTTATCCGCGAGACTGCCCACGATGGCTTTGAAGCCGAGGAGGCTGCTGTGGAAACTGCTGCTACTCCGGGCGAAGAGGCCTCGGATGCTGGGGTTGCTGATGAGCCAATCCAAGGGAGCGATCCTCCCATGGTGGTTGTGTTGAGTGATGGCTCCAACGAGGACGCGCCTCAGCAGGTTGTAGAGCCTTCCCCCGCTGCCCAGGTCTCTTCTGCCGAGGGGGCGGCTATTCCTGCTGTGCCTCTGCAGGCCATTCCCATCAGTCAGGGCTCAGGGGATCCTGAGGCAGCTACGGGCCAGCCACCCACTGAAGCAGCCAATTAGGCCCCATGGCCCTTCTGCCTGCTGCACTTTATTTCTGGATCTTTTTCTTTTTCTCTTTTTTGCTTTATCTGTAATGTGACTTCCTGGGTGCAATTCCCTTGTGTTTAATGAAATGAGAACTTTATTTCCTTTTCTGTTTGTTGTGGCTATTTCCTTACTTGCACGCTATTCATCATTTTTTTTTTGTATAACTTTGACTTCAATTGCACCTCGGCCAATCGCGGCATTTGATAATTACAACGTAAGGTGGAATTTTGAAGTAGACACTTAGAATCTTTTTAAAGTGGTTAGTTTCTCCTTAGGCATAGGTCCGAGGACCCAGTAGTCCTATGTTTATGTCTAACACTTGGTTTTCTTTAAGTGGTCAGTTTCCCCATAGGACTGAGTCCGAGGACCATGCAGTTCCCTGGTTCTGTCTAACTCTTAAGCTTTCTGAAGCAGTTAGTTTCCCCATAGGACTGGGTTCGTGGACCATGCAGTTCCTTGGTTCTGTCTAAAGCTTAGCATTCTTAAGTAGCTAGTTTCCCCGGGGGACTGAGTCCGAGGACTATGCAGTTCCGTGGTTCTGTCTAACACTTAGTTTTTCTTAAAGTGATTAGTTTCCCCATGGGAATGAGTCCGAGGACCATGCAGTTCCCTGGTTCTGTCTAACACTTAGTTTTTCTTAAAGTGATTAGTTTCCCCATGGGAATGAGTCCGAGGACCATGCAGTTCCCTGGTTCTGTCTAACACTTAGTTTTTCTTAAAGTGATTAGGACGCGAGGCAAACAGCTAAGATATGCTAACAATTATGAATCAAAGTGACTTCTTTATTAATAGTAGTACCTTTTCAGGTTGTTTACATTCCATGGACGAGGTACAGGTTTGTCATCCAAATCTTCTAAATAGTACGCTCCTATCCCTGCCACCGAGGTGATTCGATAGGGGCCCTCCCAGTTAGGTCCGAGCTTTCCCCAGGAAGGGTTCTTGGCAGTTCCTACAACTTTTCTTAGAACCAAGTCTCCCGGTGCTAGTGGTCTGAGCTTTACGTTGGTGTCATATCCCTGCTTGAGCTTTTGCTGGTAGTAGGCCAGCCGGATCATTGCTTGCTCTCTTCGTTCGTCTACCATGTCCAGGCTCCGCCCCAGCAGCTCATCATTGTTGCCTGGGGTGAAGGAGCTCGTCCTTAGTGTCGGGAAATTAGTTTCCAGGGGGATCACTGCCTCCGCACCATAGGTCATGGCAAAAGGTGTTTCCCCTGTTGAGCGCCGGGGCGTAGTCCGGTATGTCCAGAGGACATGGGGCAGCTCTTCTGCCCATCTCCCTTTGGCGTCATCCAATCTCTTCTTGAGCCCGTTGACAATGACCTTGTTGACTGCCTCGGCCTGTCCATTCCCCTGGGGGTAGGCTGGCGTTGAGTACCTGTTCGTGATCCCAAGTTCGCAACAGTACTCCCTGAAGGCTTTGCTATCGAACTGGAGCCCGTTATCCGAGATGAGGGTATGAGGGACCCCGAACCGCGTAATTATGTTCCTCCAAAGGAATTTCTTCACGTCTACATCTCTGATGTTGGCTAGTGGTTCGGCCTCGACCCACTTGGTGAAGTAGTCCGTGGCCACCAACAGATACTTCTTGTTCCCTGGTGCCTTGGGGAAGGGTCCCACGATGTCCAAGCCCCATTGGGCGAACGGCCATGGGCTGGATAACGGGTTGAGGACCCCTCCTGGCTGATGGATGTTTGGGGCGAACCTTTGGCATTGGTCGCACTTCTTGACATACTCCTGGGCCTCTTGCTGCATTCCCGGCCACCAATATCCTTGAGTGATGGCTCGGTGAGCCAGGGATCTCCCCCCTGTGTGGCTCCCACATATCCCTTCGTGCAGCTCTTCGAGTAGCAATTCCGCCGCTCCGGGGTGGACGCATAGTAGGTATGGTCCAGAGTAGGAGCGCTTATATAGCTTGCTATCCTCGGACAACCAGAACCGAGGGGCCTTCCTTCTAACCTTCTCGGCCTCTGACTTGTCCTCGGGAAGGATGTCTTCTTTTAGGAATCTCACTATGGGGTCCATCCAGCTGGAACCCACCTCAATCTGGTGGACGGGGATTCCTTCCCTCGGCACTTCGCTCGCCCTTCCCAGATGTTCCACGAGTATTATCCGAGGCAGGTCCCCTGCCGAGGATGTTGCGAGCGTGGCCAATGAGTCGGCATGGCTGTTCCCGCTCCTGGGGATATGAGACAGGCTGTAGAGGCTAAACCCCAACCGCAAGCGCCTGACTTGGCCCAGGTATTCCTGCATTCTTGAATCCCTGGCCTCCATCTCCCCATTTACCTGGCCTACCACCAACCTCGAGTCCGAGAACATCTCTATCGACTTTCCTCCCATCCCTTGTACCATGATCATCCCTTGTAGTAATGCCTCATACTCGGCCTCGTTGTTCGTGGCCGCGAATCCGAGCCTTAGGGATTTCTCAATGACATGATCTTCAGGGGATACTAGGACCAGCCCCATTCCGGACCCCCTTTGGTTTGCCACGCCATCCACATACACTTTCCAACATGGTGCCTCTGGGATGGAGATTGCCCCAACTGATTTCCCATCGCGGCTCTTATCCTCGGCCGTTACTTCTACGGTTGGTTCGGCGAACTCGGCTGTCAAATCTGCCAGAACCTGGCCTTTTATGGAAGTCCGGGGCATGTACTTGACGTCAAAAGCCCCCAGAATCGTGTTCCACTTCGCGACTCTGCCCGTGTAATCAGCGGCCCGGAGCACAGACTTCAAAGGCAATTGGGTTAGGACAACCACGGTATGAGCTTGGAAGTAGTGGGGGAGCTTTCTCGTGGCGTGGACTACAGCCAGGATGGCCTTCTCTAAGGGTAGGTATCTCACCTCCGCTTCGTGCAGCGACTTGCTGACGTAATAAACTGGCCTTTGAACGCCATTATCTTCCCGTATCAGCACTAGGCTCACTGCGTGGGGCGCCACAGCAAGGTACGCGTATAGGACCTCGTCGACCTCAGGATGGGACATGATAGGCGGTCGGGAGAGGTAATCCTTGAGTTGCTGGAAAGCTTTGACACATTCCTCAGACCACTCAAACCCTTTCCACTTATTGATCAGGAGATAGAAGGGCCTACACCTGTCAGCCGACCTGGAAATGAACCGGTTCAGCGCCGCGATCATCCCAGTAAGCTTTTGGATCTCCTTGGGATTCTGTGGAGGCTTCATGCTGTGAATGGCCTTGATCTGGTCAGGGTTGACCTCGATCCCACGGTGGGTGATCATATACCCCAGAAACTTGCCAGAGCTTACGCCAAACGAGCATTTTGAGGCATTAAGGCGGAGCTTGTGCTCTCTCAGGACGCCAAATGTGCGGCCGAGGTCTTCCAAATGCTCGGACACCAACTTGCTTTTCACCACCATATCGTCAACATAGACCTCGACGCTCTTGCCCAACATCGGCTCGAACATCCTCGTCATCATCCTCTGGTAGGTGGATCCGGCGTTTTTCAGGCCAAACGGCATGACCTTATAGTGGTAGTTCCCAATGGGTGTCACGAATGCCGTCTTCTCTCGGTCCTCCAAGGCTAGGGGAATTTGATGATAACCCTGAAAAGCATCCAGGAAGCTCATCCGAGGATGGCCTGCAGTCGCGTCTACTAGCTGGTCTATTCGTGGCATTGGGAAGGGGTCTTTTGGGCATGCTCTGTTCAGGTCTGTGAAGTCTACACAAACCCTCCACTTCCCACTTTTCTTCTTGACCACCACAGTGTTGGCCAACCATGTGGGGTAGAAGATCTCCTTGATAGCCCCCGCGTGCTTGAGCTTATCGACCTCTTCCCTGATCGCATCAGCGTGCTCTTTCGACGGGCGCCGAGGTGGCTGCTGCTTGGGGATCGCAAATGGGTTGACGTTGAGGTGGTGACGGATGAAAGATGGATCAATCCCAGGGACATCGCAGGGGTCCCACGCGAACACGTCAAGGTTTCTCTTGAGGAATTCAAGTAACTCCTCCTTCTCCCGTGGAGGCAGTTGGATCCCGACCTGGAAAAACTTCTCCGGATCATCGCCAATTATCACCTTCTCCAGGTTTTCGCATTTAGCATCCTCGGCAGGTGCATCTGGAGGTGCTACCTGGGTCTTTAATTGCTATGAATTTTCCTCGGATGGGGCCGAGGACTGTGCATCGATCCGACGGGATATGGCAGCCACTGTGCAATGCCTAGCCGTGGATTGGCAACCTCGGATCTCCAGAACCTGGTCCCCTGACAGGAACTTCACCTTCTGGTGCAAGATGGAGGCTACGCCATCCAGGGCGTGCAGCCAGGGCCTCCCTACGATGGCTGTGTAGGGAGAGTATGTGTCCACCACTATGAAGTTCGCCTCCACCACCACTGGGTCTGTCTGTACGGGCAGTCTGATCATGCCCTTTGGGATGACGAGCTTCCCATCGAAGCTCATTAGGGGGGAGCTATAAGGTGTGAGGTCTTCCTGCTTTAGCCCCAGCCCCTTATAGAGGTCTGGACACATGACCTCGGCTGCGCTGCCACCGTCCACCATCACCCTCTTCACATCGTAGCCCCCTATTCTGAGGGTGACGATCAGGGCGTCTTCGTGTGGTTGGATGGTCCCAACCTTGTCCTCCTCCGAGAAACTCAGGGCTGGGGGAGGATTCCTCCTGGACCTCTTTTGCCACGTCTGGGGGTCCTCGGCGGGCAGTTGGGCCACTGACAACACTCGTAGAGGGGGTGTGCCCGTCCTTCCTGGCGCGGCCAGGATTATATTGATCGTCCCGGTGGGTTGCCCCATGGCGGCGTCCCTCCGTGGCTCTTGGTAAGTCCGGCTTTGTTGGCCGCTGGAATGGTGGAGGAGGTGCTTCAGCCTCCCCTCCTGGACTAGCTGGTCTAGGTGGTTCCAAAGATCCCTGCAGTCCTCCGTAGTATGCCCGTGATCCTGGTGGTATTGGCAGTAGCGACTCTGATTGCGCCTTCCAGGTTCCCCAGCCATCTTGTTCGGCCACCTGAAGTACGGTTCGTCTTTTATCTTCTCCAGCACCCTGTGCACGGGTTCTCGGAACACAGCGCCTACCGTCTGCGCATGGGTCGCTCCAGAATGCCCATCGAAATCCCTTCTCGGACGGGCATTGTCATAACGGTCCGACCTGAAATCCCTTCTCTCCTGGGGGATAGCTTTCTCTTTGCCTTTGCCTTGCAGCATGTCTTCCTCCACCCGCTTGTACTTGTCGATCCGGTCCATCAGCTGCCGCACGCTGGTGGCTGGCTTACCGGCTAGGGATTCCCTCAGGCCGTGCCCCCTAGGTAATCCGTTCTAGAACGTGTTGATGGCAACAGCATCGTACTTGCCGTCCAGCTCGTTGTAGATCTCCCAATACTTGTCCGAGTAAGCCTTGAGGGTCTCCCCGTCGCGCATGGACAAGGACAGCAGCGCGCTCATTGGCCGAGGAGGCCTGCTGTTTGTGACAAAGCGGGAGCCGAAAGCCTGGGTTAGCTGCCTGTACGAGTCTATGGAGTTCGTCCTTAGACCGTTGAACCACCTCATTGCCACAGGTCCCAGACTGGATGGGAAGACTTTGCACATCAGCGCCTCGTTCTTGGAGTGGACAGCCATCCTCTGGTTGAACTGGCTCACGTGCTCCACAGGGTCCGTTTTGCCGTTGTAGGCAATGAAAGTTGGCTGCTGGAACCGCCGAGGAAGCTCCGCGTCCTCTATACGACGCGTGAAGGGTGACCTGGAGAGCCGGTCCAGCGCCCTGCTCATGGCATCGCCTCCCAAATCCCTTGGGGTCGGGTTGGCACGCCTACGCCTCTGGTAGCGCTCCTCCTCGTGGGAGAAAGTCTCGCTGGGGGGCGTCCTTGACCTTTGCCGGTATTCATCATTGCTTTCATCGTCGGAGGGCAGGTCAGGGCTAGGTTCAGACCGTCTTCGTTGCGCGCGGCGCAGCTTCCTCTTTAGATCGTCTATCTCACGTTGCATGGCCACCTTATCGTCCCCTCTCCGGGAAGCGTGGCTGTGGGCCTCTTGTGAACGCGTGGCGTGGCCATCGTCGCGCTTCTGGGGAATGTGCCCGTCCCCCCGGCTTTCGCTCGCCGTTGAAGTGTGCACGCTTCCTTCTCGAAACCTCCTGTTGTCGTTCTGACCGCCCCCGGGGTCGCCATACTTTCCCTGATGCCGCGACTTCGCCGGTTCAGGTCGATTGGGAGTTCCTTGGTGAGGGCCTGATCCTACCATGCTTAACTGTCGTCCTTACCAACGCACAAGCTCTCCCCACAGACGGCGCCAATTGTAGGGGGTGGATTCGAGCGCTCTCTAAGGATTGAGAGAGTGGGCCCAAGCCCAACTAACCCTTCAATAAATTTGTAGAGTATGGGCTCAAGAGCTAGGCCTCAGTAAAGAAGGCAACGGCCATGCATGGTTGTACGTGGTTGCTAATAACTAGAACGTGGGTGTAAACACACAATGAGGCTCCTCGGACGTGCCTTATGGAGCTGGAAACTACTGTTATCTCTTTTCAGAAGAGTTACAAGAGTTGAGAGGGAGTACTTTGCTACAGTATTCCTTTTTCTCTGGTTTTTCATCCGTCCCCTTCACAAGAGGGATTTTTACATTATATACTCCTCACTCCGTTGATCCTAGCCCTACATTTGTTGATCAATCCGGTTTCTACTTGAGTGCCTGTCCCATCAGCCGCATTCCCATACCTCCAGTGGGTTGCAGCGCTCAAGATGACACTGTTCAGAGGTCCTATCCTCATTAATGCGGCCAGAGCGTTAGTTGAGGGCATTTAATGTGGAGGTGACAGTTCGCCTGGGACTTGCTTCTCCGCCATGCTTCAATGTCCGGTGATTGGTTCTTGTTATTTGCTCCTTGGATGCTTGGGGAGACTCCCCTTAAAGGTGTGACGTATCCCTACTTTTTGTCCTCGGACTACCGAGGATGTAACTATCCTCGGCAATGCTCCTTGGGTCCTGGGCTCTAGGCTTTGATCCTCGGACCTCGGATCATGGAGGCGTCCTCGGCATGGGCCTCTGAGCCTGGCTTGGAGTGGGCCGGGGTTGCTGACTTATTCTGGCCCCACAAAACTATACAAGAGAATGTTTATATAGGCACACTATGTGACGATGATATGCAGCTGAGAGCAAAGAAATGAGCGTGTGTGGCATGTGTCGGTGGCTGTTGGCACATGTGGGCACATGAGATCTCCTGACAACACATGATTGGAGAAGTGCTTTACTAGTTTGATCGATCTAAGTATAAGGAACTATATGGGATCAATTTCGCAATATACAAGCTCGATGAAGTCAAGGGATGATTGGAGAACTCCTTTACTGATGGATCGAACTACATAGGGCCATAAGGACATGGCTCTGATACCATGTTGAGAGAGAGAGAGAGAGAGAGAGAGAGAGAGAGTAATCTGTATATTTATGTGCATCAAAATGTACAAAAGAGAATCTTTATATGCACATTATGTGTGTAGTACAAGTAGTATGAGTGTAGCGCAGGTACAATAACACAATGGGCCAGGCCCATTGGGCTAATAACCACTAACAGTAACAGGTAGGAACTAGCTAGGAAGTGCTTATCTAATCTAAGGGTCTCTTTCACAAATATAATCAACTTTATATTCAAAGGCCACTAGGGATTTTTGTGTTTAAGTGTCATGAATCATGATCGTCTATTTATATATATATTTTTGTTCGTAGAAATTTTTATTCAATGAAAAGCTTCCTTAAACTTACTATTGGGTTTGCCAAAAAATGGTTTTCAAAGAAAATGACGGATCATTTTTCAAATCAGTCATTATAAGCTAATGTTTCTCCTAGATATATTACTTTAGAGCCCATGTCGGCAAGAAAATGATTGATGCATTGTCTCTAATGCAAGCAACAGCGCGTGCCTCCCGGAAGGTATATAGCTGCGTCAAGACTCGAGAGAAACAAGTGGGTCAGTTACATCATGTGATATACATAATAGTATTAGGGTCTAATTAAGTAATTAGAATATAACTTTGTTTACAAATATGCATGGTTAATTTGTAGAATTTCTCAGTGTGATCATCAACAAGGACCACACTATATAGTTCCTCTGGTATAGGGAATTCAGGGCTAGCTACATGACCAATTCTAGCATACATCACTGTGATATAGGTCGGTCCAATATTATAAAGCTATTAATGGTCGTTTTTGGCTCTCGAATGATCTTTTTTTATAATTATATATAAGGCTCTCGAATGATCTTATCCTCAAGCATGCATGAATTGAATTTACATGAACAAGGGTCCAGGGAAAGACAACTATGTTCACCAATGGCCTACAAGCTCGTTTGACTCTCTTTTTTAACCCCAAAGAAAAATTATGTGTGAATTAAAAAACTCAAGGAATGACAATAATAATGATTATAAAACTTTGTTTCTGGGATGAGAGATCAGCTATAAGATCTGGTCCTCTCTAGAACAAAAAAAAAAAAAAAAAATGATTGGAATCTTGATAATTATTGAGTTGAATAGTGCATGAACATGCATGAATGTGATAATAAGAATTAAATTTCATGGCAACCATAATGTTTACTGTTAGTCTGTTACGTACAGTTACAAGATCCGAGTCAACTAACTAAATCCCAATGACAGGTTTTCTGACTTTGAATTTTTATTTCTTTTCATCAAAGTTACAATCATCCTCAATATTGTGAGCATATATATTGCTACTGTAATTTTTTATGATACTGCCATGAAAGTTGCCTTGCCTTTGTGCGACACAAGCAAGTAGATCAGTCATTGGGTCAGATTGGGACAAGCCCAATCCAGAGAATAGATAGAAAATACAATAGGGAGAACTTGGTAGGCCCAAGCCCAACCCAGCTTACAATACCTATATTACAAAAATAAAAAATTTAACTTTATTTTCCCAATTTTTGGTCAGCTAAAAATGAGAAAGTAAAAGGCTATCAATAATTTTTTCCTAAAAAAAAATACAAAGAAAATATCAACTTATCATGCATTTACCTAAAACAATATCAATATTACTTTTAATATTTTCAACTGAAGCATATGTCTAAGGTTCAAATCTTTTATTTTCATTGTAATTATTGAATTGAAAAAAGAAAATGTATTTTAGGATTAGTTCAAGTTGTGGGGAATATAAACTGCTCGCCACTCGATGCAGAGTAGTTTAAACAAATTTTAGATTCACTTAAGTCAGACATGAAGTCATTAATTTGGGAAAATTATTTATCTCGGGTGCAACCCATTCGTGCCACCTGAGAGGTATAATTGCAGTCTCAATAGTGTTTAATTAGTCAGACTTGCATTATGTTTTCAGGGAAAAAAACAAGGCAGACTTGCATTATATATATTTAGGTATGGTTTTTGCTGAAGTGATCGAGAGGACCACACTAGTAGCTCTATTTGGAGGAGAATAGAGCTCTATGAACAACTTTAATAGACTAACACGTCACTGAGGTATTTTGTCTTTTGTTTTAAGCTTGTATTTTTGTTTCTTGTTCTCTTTATTTGTAATTGAAATTTTATTATGTCATGGAGGGAAAAAGAGGTGGAGTGAATGAGATTAGAGTAGAGTAGAGTTAGCTAAAAATAAGTTAATTTTGGGCTAAATTTACTATACTTTATTCCTCATTTCTCCCTCTCAATCCAAACAAACCATTAAGCAAGAAAAATTGGGGAGGGTGCAAACTCTTAAAAAAAACTAAAACGTCACTAAATCGCTATAATGCATGTAAATTAATAAAGCTAAAAACCTTTTACCTTAAACCAAATATGATTTTAACAGGCTCTCCTTTTTATATGCATCACTTTCACTTACCATACTTAGTCATGTGATTCTCTTAAAAAATACTTGAGTCATGGCTTATGACAGTGACGCTAAACTTTAATTTGTAAATTTATGTATGAATGTCGGCCGAATTGTTTTAAGTTTTGATTTGATAAATTACTAATTGTCCAAAAAAATTAAGTTGTTAAGAAATACTGAATTTAATCATTTAATATGATTAATAAAATCATATCAAAGAAATAGCATCACTCCTAACACATGGAAAGAGAGACAATGATTCTTTGCTGGATATATTCATGCTCATGTAGCTCCATGCTAATCTCAAGTCCTTCATGATAACATAATTTTTGTTTTATAGTGTGTGAATTAATGAATTTTCTCTTCGGTAAAACACTGCTGCTCTATCTGGTAATGTCATTTGCTTATTATGTTTGACTTTGTAATAATAATTTTATGCTTCTCTAAATTGCACTCTCTAGATCTATGTCATCTAAGAAGGAAAGGTCAATCTTTCCAATTATCCAAACCACATGTTTGAAGGGAATTCAACCGAAATTCCAACCTATGAGAAACAAAAAATAGAGAAAACACACGTTAAAGAAAAAACAATCACACACACAAGACAGTATTTACGTGGTTCGGCAATTTGCCTACGTCCATGGAGTTGCAGGGATTTCACTATTATCAGGGAAAAATTACAAAGTGCGGCTACAGTGTTTCTCTCTCTCTCTAAAACACGACAACTAACAAAACCCTAATCATCAAGCTGCGTTTTCTACATCTTGTGCACAGGATACACAATGGGCTACAAAACGGGCCAAAAAAATTTTCTTGGGGGCGGCCCAAGCCTCCGCTCCATGTACTAAGCCTCAGAAAATCTCCCATTAAAAACCACGCAACATTATTCGGGTTGGGTCGGGTCGTCAACCGGATCAAACACAACTAGGCTCCACAAAGCCCAACAATGTTTTCTGCCTTTGAATTTACTTTTCTTTTCTTAAGAGAAGCAATTATAATGGTCCAATCATGTGATTATTTTTTACAAATGAGAAGAGCCTAATTGTTTGAGAGAATCTCAAACTTATATACTTGCCACCTTCGGTGCTATCCATGCATCACAATTATTCTTCTCAGAAGTCAAAAGACCTCAAAGTTAAAGCCTGGTTACATGCATTTCAATGGACCAATAATTTGGAGATCCAAAGCACCAATCACAGTAATGATAATAGTTTAGTAATCGACTTTAAAATTCCATTATAATGTAAATAACCAATCAATGTTGGCAACCCATACTAATCAATCCTACCCAACTTTGATAATTAAATTTCACTATAAAAAAAAATAATAATAATGGTTCTTAACTTAAGTGGTGGAGGGCCATGCTCTTTGAAAATGCATTCCTAACTGGTAACCAGTTATGCAGATTCTGAAGAAATCAAATTTGTTTGATTCTAATGGGATAAACAAACAAAATTTCAACTTTACAACTCGCAATGTGCTATAGTTGATTAGTTTAGCTACCCTCTTGGTCCCTCATCTAATTCAAGTTTACATTAATCGTAGATTCTAAGGATCTCTCAAACCATTCTTTTACAAAATTAGAGACTATTTTCCAACTCATGGGGTTCTATCACCTGAAATCATCAATGACGAAACATTCCAATTTTATGCAAGGCTTTTAAGAGTCCTCAGTAGTCATTCAAGAAACTCATTGTACAACTTAATTTTCTAGTTTTATTCTTATAGTCAATTGGTGAGAGATATTTTTTTAGTGCCTCGTGTTCCTTATTATAATATTGATACTGTTTTGTTCTAAGAAATTAGGAACTAATGTATTAGAACTTCAATATGTATATGTTGGCAAACCATGATCAAAACGTTTAGTATAGATTTAGGCTGCTCAAAGTGTGTGTATATGTAAAGTTGGAATCGAGTAACTACAGGAAATTACTATTCAATTTCTGCAAGGCTCGATCGATCGAAAATTAGACTCGATTGATCGAAACTCGTGCAGATTATTTTTCAACAGAATTTTCCAACTCAACCCAAGCTCATATGACATGTAGGGTTTTATGTTTTGCCTTAAGTATAAAAGGAAAAACCATAGCCACGTTTTAGAGGTTGTTGATATGCTGCGTGTATGAATCTCTTGTGAGATCTAAAGGTGTTTGCCTTCATACATACTTAGGGTTATCAAGATCAAAATCGATGTCGAGAGCTTGGTGATTGCTTCAGTTGCTGTTTTCAAAGAACTTAAAGAAAAACACAAGTGGGAATACTTGTAGTTGCTGTTGGATTAAGGAAAGAAGTAGTCCGTGGACTCAGAGCTGTCACGTGGTCATAGTAGTAAATTTTCTACTCGAGGTTGCAATATGATGGTAATGGTCTAAATCGTTATTGTAAAACTTCAATTATTTCATAGTGAATCTGTTTTACCTTGAGGATAACTAGGTTAAATTTTCCCTAGATTTTTTACCAGTTTGGTTTTCCTGGGTTATTATATCGTTGTGTTCTTTATTTTCCGCATTATTTACTTGATATGATTTACTTGTGTTAACCTAGATTTGAATAATTTACCTAAGTAATCACTTGGCTAAATAACTAAGTTAAACAACTTGTGTTTTAAGGGGTCTAAAAACGTACAGATAATATTCTGCTACTATGTGTATCACGTTTCTGCTGTCAATTTTACCAAAATCGTTTTAGAGAAACCATGTTTTAGAGCAAAGAGACAATTAAAATGAACGTCACTGCTGTCCTGATTTATAGTGGGAAAAAATGTTTCTTGGTGGTTTTTATTTTTTATTCCTTATTGGAATAAGAGTTTCGCATAATGCCAATCTGAAAAATACAATTAATGGAAATTTCATTAAGACTTCTTCGGCAGATGTCCCATATTATGGCCAAAACGCAGAAGATTCCTATTGAATCAGTGATAATATGCTCAATTGCTCATAGAAGAGAAATTTTATAAACAGTGATAACCCTAAACCCTAATAAACGTGGCAAATTATTAGTGATAGGTAAAAAATTAAGTTATGTTAATGATGGATTCATATAAGAACTTATAAAATCTTGCTAACTCAACTATTATGAAAAATATTGTGAATTTTTTTTTTTTTTGGTATATAACATTGCTCTAATATAAAAACATAGCATATTGCAACTAGCCTGGCCCATGAAGATCCATGATCCGTCTCTGTTCTTGCTATTTCTCAAGTCAAAGAATAAATAATTAAGGAAAATGATCAAATTAACTATCAAACCATGTGGCAATTAATTTAATATATGCCTTACAATCACTACTTGGAACTGTTCTCTAATATATTCAGCAAAAAAAACAAAAACAAAAACTGCTCTCTTGTATTATATTTATCAAAAGTTAACCTTTTTTTTTTTTTTTAATAAAAAAGTTAACTTTTGGGAGTTGGGAGCCCCACGTTTGTTTATGGAGTAATTAAAAGAAAAAAATAAGTAATTATGATAGCATACAACTATGACATTGAGGTATCGGCCATGGGTGTGATAATTTGAAAAGCTTTCCAAATTTGAAGTTGTTATAGCTAGCCTATGATGTAACCTATACCCTCCTTATTATTGCAAGTATTCAAATTCTTCTCTTGTTAGCGTGTCACAATAAAACTTCACAACATTTTTATAATATATTAAATTGTCAACTCACTATATCACAATAAAATAAAATAAAATATATATATATATATATATATATATATATTAGTATATCTCACAACAAATCTAAATAAGAGTATTGCGAAAATATTATAAAATTTTATTATGTGTTTAGGTAATTGAATATTGACCCCACCGATTCTTTCAATTCAAGTGATATCAAGAAGAATTCTATATGGAAATCACTTGGAAGCATATTAGTATATTTTTTGTGAATGGAAAATGATCATGTCAGTTACTAGAATTTATCATCAAAAAAGTTTTGTGAAGTTTTAAAAATTTATAGTTACGAATTTAATCATCTCTTATGGTGAACAAAAATAAGGTGGATTCATTTTCAAGCAACATCTAATTTAATCATCTCTTATGGTATATTGTTATGGCTGTGATGGGGGTCAGGTCGGTTTTTCTCTTTGAGGAAAAAGGGGAAAATGATTTAGCCAGAAGAAAATAAGTTGGGTTAGGTTTATTAATCAGGATTAGGCATGATTTGATGAAAATCCCTGAGTGACTATAGTCCATAGCGTGGCTAAAAACCACTAAGGAGTGGGGGTCATGCCACCCAGTTCTTGAAGAGCACAAAATTATTACCACGATTATTATATTATGCATGCTTGAAGGATCCCCTATAGAGCATAATTATCATAATAGAGCTAATGATTAGGAAGCTAATTACCAGTAATCATCTCATTGCTGTTTTTGTCCAGCCATGGCCTAAAGTGAGGCATAGCTTGTGTTCAAATAAGTTCTTAATTAGTCTTGAACATATTTTATATCACTGATTAGTGATTGCGATTATGAATCTTAAACAACCCGACCGGCCAACACCACATGATTTGACAATTTGTGGGGACTAACAAATTCTCACCTTTTGAGTGACCCTTTCGAAGGAACTAAAGCCTAACCTATGATTGAGGATGATGATAAGGAATTTTACCAAAGCAAACTAATCTTCACTACAAAAGAATCTCAGAAAAGAGCATAATAGCATTCAGTTTCGGGTCCAAGTGCTTTTCTGGGGTGAAAAATATCATGTCGGAATGTTCACTTAAGGAGAGGATTAAAATAGCTTGACAATGACAATGATATAATCAATTTCATAGTTATGGGCATACATACACTCATTCATAAAAGATTACATTTTTTTTTCAGGAATTAAGTTGTGTTGTGTCCCTCCTAACATTTGCAAAAGTTTGTAATCATTCACCAAAAATTACACATGTTGATCAAGTACTTACACTTGTTAATTTAGCTAGGCAACATCACTACATGAAAAGTTATCACCATCCAAGGAGAGAATGCAAGATGTGAGGTGTGAGGAGTGAGGACACACCATTGTAATGGTGTACGTTGATCGCCCCCACACTTGCAGTGCAATCATGCAAAAAAGTTTCAAGAATATATTTTAACCCTAATCATGTATGATCATTAAAAAGTGACAACGATGAGTATAAGAAATCTATTGAATAGGTTGTAGTAGGACCACACAGTTTCATTTACTCACATGACTGCAAGTCAGTTGCATAAGAAATATAGTGAGGGTCCCAAATAACTCATTTCTCAATTCTAACAATTGAAGCATGTTGTTTAACCTGTCAATGGTCATTAGTCTTTTGGTCTAATGGCTCCCCGATCCTTATTGGTGGAAAATGTCTAGGATTCAATCTAGAGGGGGTAAATCACTCGAGCCCAAGAGGTGGCAAAGTAGGTTTAGTTCATGTAGACCTAATATTGTTGGCACAACCAAACAGGTTAAGCCAAGATGCAACCATCGACTGCTCATCAAGTATCTTGATCAAGACCCTGAACATAGTTCCTCAATCAAAGAGAACAAACCCACCAACTAACACCGAGGAAACACTATAGAAACTTCTCTAAATTAACTAGCGAGTTATGTACACACTCTATTATCTAAACACTCTTACCACTTTTCTTAAACTCATTATATGATTTAGTTCACTCTCTATTATCTAAACACTCTTGCCACTTTTCTTAAACTCATCGTATGATTTTCTTCATTGACTTAATCGTCAAAGTGCCTCTAATCAAACCCCATTGCTTGGTCTCCAACATAGTAAGTCATTCTCATTTTAGTAGTTTAGAATCCTTGTAGTAGTTTGATTTCCCATTTATCCCACCTAAACCATTATTCCTACTTTGACTTGGGATAAAAACAAATAACTTTCACCTTTTAAGCTATTCAATTTCGATGCATCACTTCTTTGGTTGGTTGATTTGCATTATTGAACAACAATTCCTAATCTATTTCTGTTATGTTGTGTCTTTTCCTATCTCGCTCCACCCCCCCCCCCCCCCCCCCCCCCCCCCCCTCTCCCTATTTTTTTCTTGGTTAGCATAATAATGCCAACACAATTATAACATTTTAGATTTTAATTTGTTTTTGTAATGAAAAGTAATTTAGACGTTTAGATACTTTTAAACGAAATAAATCAACTTGTTGAATTAACCACCAATTATGCAATACTAGTTATTACCAACCACAGTTTATGCAAGTCATCAATTATAAAACATTAAGTGATAAAGTATATAACACAAATATTGGTAACAAAGTAGAATACCTATGGACATATTCAAAAGAAAAACCACTACAGTGTTCCCAAACTCAAAGGAGAAATTCGTTTATATAGAATTAATGTTTATAAATGAATCATATCCATGAATATAGACTATACATGAATCATATCCATGAATCATCGCCAAATCATTTAGACTATTCTATCTAGAATTCCTTCCTCAAACAATGACTGTGACTCCAAGGACTACCTTAAAGGGTTGGATGAAATGAACCCAATTAATTTTAATCATCAGAATAATCAAGATTATCACGGATGAGATATCTTGGCCTTGGTTTATGTTATTTACCTGTTAAAAATAATAATAATAACAAAAATCTATGGTCTCTTTTTTTCATCGAAATTAGGTACGTATCGCCAAAAATTGTAAGTTAACTTAATTTTGATATTTCCTCACAATCCTAATACGGATGGGTACTGTGGGGTTAAGGGCCCAAATTACACCTTGGGCCTTGGGCCTTGGCCGAGAGCATGAGTAGTCTGAGAAAGGACGAATGGTAATAAATGGTTCAGACTCAGAACTTAATAAGCAAATATGCAAATAGAAAAGTGGTCCGAGGAGGAATATCTCCTCGAATAAGCTGAACACGGATCAAATATAAATCCTATAGATCAGAGTGACGTCCCAAGAAGCTCCAGCGATAAGGAACCCAAAAATATCTGAGGGAAAGCTGTTACCAATGCATTAAATGCACTGCAGCTACTTTTTTTACCATATTTATGTGGATAAGACCCCTAAACAGTGTTGCATTGGCAACCACAACTCACAGAAGGCCAGAAAGAGTGTCTGATGGAATAAGTACTCAAGTGATGGCTCAAAAGATCAACAAGTGTAGAATCAAAATCATCTAAAAAGAACTATATAATGCAAGAGGCCCTTCATAAAAAAAGGGGGGGGGGGGAGGAAAAATAGAGAGGAGGCACTGTAGCAATCTAAATTGCACTTGTACTCTGTTTGATCAATTTATATGAAAACTTACCTCCTCGGACAATGAATTCATTCAACTCTATTTTCCTTGTTCTTGCTTAATCATTTTCTACATCCATACTAGCCGTTGTCAAATTTATTAGTGCCTAGTTCTTTAACTCACTCTCTATAAATTGAGCTCAATGGACCATCATCCTATACATCTTAAGTTTGGGTTACAAAAAGTGACCTTACAGGTACATTGATTAAGTAATCTAGAATGTGAGATTTGATAATCTACAAGTAGAAGTCATTTCAGTGCATATCATAAAAGGTCCACTAACTAATGCCTCGAATAATTTAATGACTCAAAAGCTAGCTTCCCTAGTAGATGAATCCTGCGATGAAGCAAAGAGACAATTCACTTGTAGTTGGGGTCACCTTTTGACAATTTCTTCAGCAATAATATCATTTCTTGTTAATTGCTAATAACATCGTATAACATTCCCGTATCCCAGAATTCCACTATATCATTCCTTAAATTTATAATGGCCTGAAACATGGAAGGTTCCAAGGACAAATATTGGACCGGCCATATCCATAAGCCTATCTGTGAATGCGTTTTTCCAAACTGCTTGCTATTGCGCTCGTCAAAAAGTTCTCCGAGGAAATTGATAAGGACATACGTGTCCACAATATATGATTTAAAACCTAATTTTTAATATTATACTTCATTAAAGATTGTTTTTAATATTATACTTCATTAAATGACTCATTTCATTAATAAAGTGTGATGGGGCCACTGGAAAGTTTGAAATGGTTGGAGCCGCCATACTGGCATCAGCAATATAGAACATCAAAAATGCGTTGGGATTGTTAAAGTTGTTGATGGATTGAGGGACTAAAAAGAAAAGAAAAAAAAATGTGAAAGTAAGAATTTTCTGTGGTTGGATCTATCGATTACATTTACAATAGAAATTAAGCTCTTAACGATTAGATATTTACTATTAAATATGTATGCTAATAAATCTAATATAGAGTTTATATACTAAAGAATTCTAGATTAATCCTAGGATTAGTTTGCTTCTTGTATAAACACATGACCCTACAATAAGTTTAGGCTTTTAGGGCCATGATATCTTTACACCACCCTTAAACTTCAAATGAATCCTTAGTTTGTAAGGTCTTGAATGCATAACGTGATTAGTTTGAAAATGTGAAAGGCGTTCTAAAGTAGCAAACGGCCACAGTTGATGATTATCGCCGACACAAATTGCTGCAAGTTGCTTCAATTTATGGAAGCATTGTGTGTGACTGGTGTTGCTAATGCTACGCGACATGTGGTTCATGAGAAATGTGTACCCTAAAAAGACTAAGGAGTGATCATGGTCAATGGGTGATTTGAGATGCTTGCACAGTGGGCTTGCATGGATTGGCATGATGCCGGAGATTGGGCACTAGGCAAGTAAGATGTTGGTATGCTTGATAGCTGATGTGGCACTTTTATTGGACTGGTATTATAATGTGACGAGTGACATGGCGCATTGACGTTTGGTTGACATGACAAGATCTTTTGTTATAAATATAGCATTAATGATAAGACTAATGTTTGGTTGACATGACAAAATCTTTTGCTATTGACATAGTATTGATGATAAGACTATCGTTTGGTAACTTTGGTTGACATGACAAGACCTTATATCAATACTTGACATAGAGGGCACTTTGGCATAGCTAGCTAAGTTGCTAGGGGGTGACTTGGAAACACACATTGATGTCACGTCAAGCGTGGTGGGTTTTTTTTTTTTTCTTTGAATTAAGTGAATCACAATGGCTTGCAAAATATTTGGTTGTGATGTGTGGGTTTTTGGACTTTGGAGTATCTGGCATTGATAATTGATAGTATATTAAAGTTGTTAAATGATTGAGGGATTGAAAGAAAGAAGAGAAAAGTGGAAGTAAGAATTTTACATGGTTTAGCTTAACGGTCTAAGAAAATCCTTGACATTATATCTTAACTATTGAAATTGTGTTTATAATGAATTAATCTAATGTAGGGTTCATTTAGAACTCTAAGACAATCTTAGACTAATCCTAAGGTTAGTGTGTTTGTTTTACAATTACATGTGCCTATAATAGGTTTGGACCTTTCGGAATATAATATCTCGAACATGATAATGCAAATCAATTTAAGTTAGAATGCAAAAATATTATGATAGCTATAGGTTAATGTCTCATAAGTTGTTTGAAGACATGAGAAAAAGGTCCTAACCACATCAACAAAAGACTGGATATACTAAGTTATAAGAGATTCAACAAAATAACAGTCAAAGGTGCTAATAAACAAATGCACACTCACACAAATTTGAATCGTACTAGTTAGATAAATCTGAGTTCAAAGATTAGGGAAGAACTTTTGATGCAGTCAAGCTTCACATAAGCTAGGATAAAAGTCCACGCACTTTTTATTTTCCTGATAAATAAACAAAAGTACGCATGCACTTTCTTCTTTACTTTCCAATGTTTTCTTTCTTTTGGTAAACGGATAGGTTTGCTTCCTCTCTCTGTTAGAATTTCTGCAGGTCTGACGTGGTCATGCCTCCCTTAAGGAGTTTCATGACCTAGCCAGTCTATTTTTTTAATTAATTAAGCCCTATCAAATAGGCATATTGGGTTAGGTTGTGGAAATGATCTTTGTCGAATCTCCAAAGGCCAATGGCTGAAAGCCACAATTACTAAAACACAACGTTGTCAAAACACTTAGCAAACCAGCATTGGTCTCTCTCTCTTTAAACTCCTTATACCCAACAATACTATAACAATCATATAAAAACTAATCTCTTTTAAAATTCAAGTTATCTTCATAAGGAAAATAAAAAACAGAAAAGAGGTTCAACGTATCTTTGTTTATCTGATTATCTCAGATGCGAAAGGACCTTTAAGCTTTTTTATTGTCACCGCTTACCAATAAAACCCTAATATGGGATATAATTGGATTTCTGTGCAGATTTTCTTTCTTCACCTTCTCCGCAATCCTCAAGTTAATATTGACCGTAACATAAGGACATAGCACGTGTACGAAATAACATGTTACAGGTCGATTATATTGAGGTAATGGAGGGTCTATTTTACAATAATCACTCGACACATGTTCATATATGAAGGATATGCTTTCGTTGAGACAGCGATGTTACAAGTTAAAAGGTAGAAAAAGGCTCCAAATATGTACTAATCGTGCCACTTAGAAGCTTCTTTTTCTTTTCTTTTTTAATATAATTTTTCTGTGATAATGATAAATCTTTCAGAATCATCGGTTGGCAACATGGCCAAGTGTATGTAGTCATATTTGGCTTCCTCCTATGAAGAATTAGATGTGATTTTGTAGAGGACCTTACCTCAATTTAAGATGAATATGCCTTATCAATATATGCTTCTACTGCATTCAAAATTCCAAATTGAGTATAAAAACTACATCAAAAAGAAGAGAGGGAAAAGAAAAAAAAGTAGCTTAGAGTACATGCACTTTCAATTTTTCATATATGCTTCCTTATGGAGAATGCACTTGCACTGATTCGCCAAAAGAAAGCCAGACAAAACTGCAATTAGGACTGTAGAAGTCATTATTGAATTATTGGAATATATACCAAGCCACACTTGATGGAGCATTCCAATGAAACTAGGAAAAAGTGAGGAAGATTGGGACTGTATTCTTCTTATAGATCCACAAAAAAAGAAAAGGAAAACGATCGAGAACTTAGAATAAAAAATTATAAATAAAAATAAATAAACGACCACTTTTTTAGTTGAATAGTTTTATCCAAAAAAGAAATAAGTGTTAGTTGAATCTTTACTACCGCCAGTAGTGTCCATTGTTTTATTTTTTTCTGAAAGCCAGTCAGATAGATAGTTAAGATTTAAGAATCCTATGTGTGTGTATTCATTCTGGATCTGAATTACCATCCGCAGATACCAGCTGAGTGACTAATTAATTTGTGTCACATCAAGGTTCAAATTGTAGCCACCATTTCAATTTATTGGCTTTTTCTTATTTTAAACTACAACTATTGAATTTGTTCATTAATTAGGATCTTGACTCTTGAGGCTAGAGCTTTAAATGAATTGATCGAGTATTTTATAAATAATTTTTTTTAAAGCTATTTCTTTTATTTAACAAACATGCAAATTAAGCTCAATCTCAAATTTAGATTTGATTATTAAGTGAGTCAAGTACAAATAAATTAATGTGTTAAGAGGGCTATAAATGAGCCGAATTTTGTTGAGTAGTACTGCATGTTCAAACTTGGTTTGTCAGTAAAATTCAAAAGCTAAGTTTGGCTTAAGCTTGAGACAAGCCTAAAATATTGTTTGAGTTTAAACTCATGGGAAAGCAAAAAAAGCTTGAACTTGACTTAGCTTGGCTTGATTCATTAGTCAAGCCAAACTCAAACTTAATATCAAGTTCAAACATGAGCTCAGATCAAGCTTTTAAGCTTGAGATCCAACAAAATTATACTATCAAATGCTCAAATCTTCCAAAATCAAGTAAACAAAAAAAAAAAAAAAAAATAGCATACTCATTTTATCACGCTTCTAGTCCAACCTATGATTAGCCATTGTTCAAATTACAACTTTACAAACTTAAATCCATTCGTTCATCATTCATTGTCTATAGCTTCATCAATTATTTAAAATATAATTTTACATCCAAATTAGATGGCAAAGAACTAGAAAAAGACTTGTGGCCCACTTATAATTTTTTTTTAAAAAAAGTAACTAAAATCTAAAGTGGTACTTGATCAATTTAGAGGGAAGTAAAAAATTAAGGTAAAGGATGGTCCAATATGAGACATATTATTATTAAGATATGTGTAATGAGTTTATTTAGAAAGCAAATATCAAGCCTATAAATGAGTTTATACTCAGCTTCTTTTGTATCGAGCTTATTCATGAACAAATATTTTTTCTTGTGCTCGGCTTGTTTATTAAACAAGCCTAAAATTAAGGCTCAAGTTTTGGCTTATTTATAAACAAACAAACATGAACGAGTTTTTTATCGAGCTGAGTCCGAATTGTTTATAAACGGCTTGATTCATTTACAGCCCTATTAAGACTAAGTTGGGAAGTATAAAGTGAGAGAGAGAGAGAGAGAGAGATATATATATATATATATATATATAAATGTACTTATATAGGCTTAAGATTAGGTTACATAAGTTTATAAAGAAATTCATAAGATATCAAATTATTATTTATAATATATTGATAATTAAAAATGATTTATTTTGTAGTAAAAATTATATTTTAAAAATATAGGCTTCGTGAATTTTTTTTCTTTCCTTTTTTTTGAGGCAGTAAATCTAGTTTCTATAAGTTTCTTATACGAAAATATGTTGGGAAAGTCATAGGCCTAAGGTCCATTTCGTTCACATTCCTGTCATGAGTCATGACACATAGCCGTTCACCCCTTTACCATTACTTCTACGACCTCCTTGCTTAAACAAGACAGTGATCTTTAATGTTTGATATGACCAACCCAAACAAATCAAATCAAAAGGCAAATCATCACAGTTGAATAAAGATGCATGGACCGCTAAGTAAAAGTTCAATCAATGATTAGCGTGTAAAGGAAGCCGCTTTTGGTGCTACCCACGCCTCTTTTTATAGTGTGTTTTTTGGACAGGGAGAAGAGACAGAACGACGATGAGCAGATGGAGAGGAAAATTATTACGCCTCCAGGAGGAGTTCTTCACACTTTCTTCAATGGGGAAAAAAAATCAGATTATGTATCCGTTTGGATACAACATTTGCGTTCAACATCTGCGTTTTATGTTTTTTTTAGAAGAGCGTTTCACATTTTTAGTGGGTCTCGTGTACTGTTTATGAGATTCACAAATCTCTTTTTTAGCAAAACTTTCATTAAAAATGAATCTCATGGCACTATTCACACATTTAGAAATTATTTTACTACAGTATTTTCAGTTTTCAGTTTTTAATTATCACGTTTCGCACAAAAATTAATGTTCAAAATGCGATTTACTTTTTAGTAAAATTTATAAATCTTGCCTTTTAGTTTTGGATTTTGGGGGGGGGGGGGGGGGGGGGGGGAGGGGGTTCCGTGTTGGACCAAATGATAGCAATAACAAAATATGACTCTTTTTTTTTTCAAAAAGCTTAATTTCAAAAAAGTTAAACTAAATTTACCGTAAACGCAACATCTCTTTCATAATATATTACTTCATTTATATGTGAGACTTATACATACAGAGATAGATGATGAAGTATATGATATATAAGATACTACCTCCCCTCATAGGAGGTGGACCTATAAGTAAAACCCACGTTGCTTTTGAGAGGAGGAAGGATTCCACGAGAGAGGCTTTAACTCATGGTGTTTGGATTTTTTTTTCTTTTTGAAAGGATGGCATGATATTTGGATTTTGGAGGGTTAAAATATCCCTCCAAATCCCTTAATTTTATTGTGTGTTTGAATAGAAAGGAGAGTAGAGGAAAATGATAGGGGATGATTGAATTCACTTTTCTTTGATGTTTTTAATGGGAGACAGAAAGGGTTTGAGGGGATTTAAATTGTAAGACACCCCTCTAAATCCCTCATTTTATATTCCCCTCCAAATTCCCCCAATTTGGAGGGAAAGGGCATCCACCTATATTTAATAATAATAATAATAATAATAAACTGTCAACTTTACCTCTATGATGTCAATTTATCTCTATTTCTTTAAGTTAAACAAAAGAAAGGTAATTATCAATTTATACAATGTCTTATTATTTCATTCTCTTCTCATTTTAATCTTTTAAAACATCCAAATAAATGAAGAATTTTTATTCCCTTCCCCATACTTAATTTTATAATAACATCCGAATAATGGGAGGAGATGCCATTTCCTTCCCATCTCCCCTCCTTTCCCCTCATACCCTCTATCCGCTCTCCTCTCAAACTTCCAAACACACTGTTAATTCCTCTAAAATGGGATAATATTTAGGGAAACAAGTTCCAATTTTTATATATAAAATAAACATTAAATTATCAATTTTGCTCTTAAGATGTATTTTTATGTCTATTTCTTTAAATTAAACAAAAGAGAGATATAATTGTTAATTTGTATGGTGTTTTACATGTCATCTCCTTCCCATTTTAATTTTTAAAACATCCAAAAAAAAGGGAGGGGTATTGCCTCCTTTTTATTTTATTTTTTAAATTTAAAAAATCAGTAAGGGGAATGGATAACCATTCTCCTCCCCTCTCCTACCTCTCATTTCACTACTCTCCTCTCCTTCCAAACATACCATTAGTCTTTTACGAAGTCACCACATTTTTTTTTATAGAAAAACACACACAAGGGAAAATGAATGAGATTCTAACACAAAGATGCACCACAAATTCCCCTCAAAAGTCAAGGTAACTTTTAAGAAATTGTGGGGCAAATTATACTACACACAATACACTCTCTAAATAACCACCTTTTGTTACCACTAATCTAAAACCGGCTCTCTCAATAATTTCTTTTTAACTAGGAATCTAGAAGTATTGTTTTTTTCTTAATATGGATTAATTAAAATTATGGTGCCTAAACTATAAATTTATGCACTTAACAATCAACACCCTAATTCAAAATTAATATTTAGTTAGTATTATGCACATGCAATTTATAGAGTATTCAAAATTATATGTAAATTAAGAAAATACTTCAATAAAATTAACAATACTTGATGGTACTAAATGTTGGACTATTTAGAAGCAACATGTTCATAAAGTGATTGCAATTGAAATGTAAATGCTTTTTTTTTTTGAGAAGATGACATGTAAATGTTGAGATAGATAAGTTGAAATACAACAAAAATATAAGTTTAAATGAGAAAATTTACTTAAAGGTAGGGTGGCTCCTATTGATGAAAATAAGAGGAGTTACCATAGTAAAATACGGTAATTATATGAACGGGTCTAATTCGACATCTTTCAAGAAAAGCACTGTGCGCGCCAAAAATGAGGATATTAGGCTAGGCCTCACTTGGGCTTACAATCTATTTATAAGGTGGGTTTGGATTTCCTACGTTGGGTTGTTCTTAGCACAGAGACTCATCGAAATTCTCTCTCTTTCACTCTGGATTCCTCACCTCACTATATTCTCTATTTCTTTGCAGACTTTTCAACAACCATTTCCTCCTTTAGCTTCTCATATTCATAGCCAAGTGTTAGTGGAAGGATTATGATTGCTTTCAAAATTAGTGCAACAGGAGGTCCAATGTCGTTAATTGTAGGTGGGTGTTTAGGTGGGAGTGTGGTGTGGTGAGAGTGGCCTTGGAACTAGTTCCCATTCCAATAGATATGCTCGGCAGCGATATTCCCCAAGGCACTGTCGGGTATACGAGGGGTGGTGTATCCAACGCCCTTCTTCTTCTTGTTCGAGAATGGTTCGCCAAGCAAGGACCAGGTGGCGAAACAAGGTGCGTGCCAATGTAGATGGCCTACTCCTCAAGCTTTTGAGCAATACGAAGCTTGGGCTTGTGGCTTTTGTGGGTTCAGGCTGGGGTCTTAGGTAGAGAGAGGTTGGGTCCATGGGTCACACTGTTGCGTTAGGACCTAAGGCTCAAATGGGTCTGGGTACCACAGTGCCGTACAAGTACGTTTCAAAATTTTGGCAAAAAAATACGGAAACGGAGAAAGAACGACACGTGTATAGTACAAGTATAATATGTCTATTTTATTAAAAAAATTGCAACAAAAATACGGAAACATTTTTCATATAATTTTTGTTTAGATAACTACATGTATATAATATTAAATCATATCTAGGTATTTCTATCTTATATGCCAAAAAAAAAAAATCAAATCAAATCAAATCTAGGTAGCAGGTATAATTGTGTGAGAGAAAGAGAGAGATTTAAAAAGAGAAAAAAAAAAAAAAAAAAGTAAAGAAGAGTATAATGAATTACGATGAATAACTTTAGTGCTGGGAACCGTAAGACACTTTTTTCTTTTTCTTTTTTCTTTTTTTTAAGAGAAACAACTGTGAGACACTTTCGTAGAATAACAATTGACTATAGAGTGTGATACCGTAGGTTGAAGGATGCAATAGATTTTTTTTTTTTTTTTATTTCCTTGAATCCGGTAGCTTTTGTTTGGAGAAATTACACTTTACCGTGCTAAATTATACCTTAAATTATATTTTACACCTTAAACTTTTCAAATGCACATTTTGTACCTAAACTATGACTCTTGTTACACTTTACACCTCAACGTTAAGTTTGCCGTTAACTTGAATAAAAAAGTATGACATCATGTGAAATTATCCAATTACTCCTCTTCTCAATCCATTAAAAACAAAGGAGAAATTACGCTTTACCACCGTAAACTATATTCTTGATTATACTTTGCACCATAAACTTTATATTTTCATCCAAGTTAATGGCAAACTTAACGTTGGGATGTAAAGTGTAACAAGAGTTATAGTTTATGGTGCAAAACGTGCATTCAAAAAATTTAGGATACAAAGTGTAATTTAAGGTATAATTTAGGGTGGTAATGTATAATTTTCCCTTTATTTTGAGAAATGATATGCTTACATATTTTTACAATACTTTTACAATAAATTCTAAGTGACAGGATGTTATTATAGCTAATACTGTTGAGCAAAAAGATAATTTCATAAATGGGTTCAAATTAGAACTAATAACAACTTACTATTTAGAATTTATTACGAAAATGTTGTGAACTTATCATTTTTCTTTTTATTTTTCCTTTTTTGGAACCTTTTAAGTTTCACTATTTAATATAGTAAACATATTACACTGATAAGTGCGTATGATAGGCTTCGAGGCTGATAGCTAACTAATATAGGTTTCATTTTAAATAGTTTATCTTTATCGTTATACATGTGGCCTTAATCTATCTCTATTAATTTTGTTAACCTGCAGTTGGACAAGTTGATTATTAACTTTGCACATTACTATTATTTAAATTTGTATTGTTGAATTTTCAAACATTGTTGGGTTTGATTATTGCTTAATTTTTTAATTTGATTGGGTTTTCCAGGTTCATATTTCATGGTTTTGGAGATGCTTGAGTCTCATTCATTCATTGTATACAGCAATCTAAGGTTAGTTCTTTTTCTTCTTTCTTTTTTTGGTGGATATATGATGGCCTGTGGGTTATCTGCTTTTGGTGGTTGCATTTGGGAGTTTTGAACAACATTTGATGATTTGTTCTAAAAATGCACACCATGTGTTTTATGTTTTGTTCTATAAGCTTTGTAGTAGCCCAGTGGAGATAGTGTGCCTACCTTATGCAATTTTAACTTACTAATTTACTTAATCATGGAGTAAAAGATTGACAAATTTTCAATCAAATCTTGATGCAAATTGCTAGGTTCTAAAGGTTTAAGAATTTATGTATTTAGAACTCTAATTTGTAATATTGGCAAACCATGATCAAAACAATATGTTTAGTCTTGTTTAGGCTTGCTCAAAGTTGATTAATAATTGTAAAGTTGGAATCGAGAGACTGTAGATGCATTGGGGCATTTCGGTCTGGCTCGATCGATCGAAGAATAGACTCGATCGATCGAAAGTCGGCCAGATTGCGTTTTCTGCAGATTTTCCAACTCAACCCTAACTCATTAAACGTTTAGGGTTTTATGTTTTTGCCCTAGGTATATAAGGCAAAACTCTAGCCACGTTTTTAGAGTTGCTCCTATTGTATTGTTGCTCATACATTGCTGTTTTGTGTAAATCTCTTGTGAGATCTAGAGGAGTTTTCCTTTACACAAAGCTTAGGGTTTTCAAGGTAGAGATTATTTCAATATCTTGATGATCAACTCGGTTGCTGCCATTGGAGCTTAAAGAATAACAAGCGTGGGTGCTTGTAGCTGATTGAAGAATCTAAGAAAGAAGGAGTTCGTGGATTCGGAGCTTGCACGGGGTCGTGTCAGTAAGTTCTACTGGTAGGTAGCATTAGGAAGTCGAGCGGGGAGCTTGTAAGTCCTTTTTGTATGAACTTCGACTCTTTCATAGTGGATTCAGGTTTGCCTTGAGGATCGGTGGGTCAAATCCTCCCCAGATTTTTACCGGTGTGGTTTCCTGGGTGATCATATCATTGTGTCTTTTATATTTCCGCTGTTTTATATTATTGATATGATTGTTTGATTGTTTCAACCTAGAATTGCATAATTTGACTAAGTAACAACTTGGCTAATTAACTAGGCTAATCAATCTGGTTGATTTAAGGGTCTAAAACCGTTCACAAATAATAGATAGTAGCTTGACAATGTTATTTGGATAGTGTCTTGCTGAAGTGGCATAGCATCTCTTTCTTTCCCTTTTTCTCTCATACTCAAAACTTACATTTAATATGAAGCTAAATCATTTTGCAGGAGCAGAATGAAGAATTGGCTCATATTCCTGCAGATTGTTCCACGGTGCAATCTATTTGTGACTCTTTCTCCGAAAATTGTTATGGAATATGCAAGTTTGGACATTAATTTTTTTTCTCCCCTCTAAATTGCTGCAATTAAAATGGTGGTTTGGAATTATTCTATAATTAGTGTCTTCCCATGTGAAATTGTTTTCAAAAGCTGGTGTATAATATTCTATATTGTGATAACTTTGAAATGTAGCTCTTCATTATGAAAGTTCAGAGAATATATATATATATATATACTATTTTTTTATGGGTTCTAATTAGCTCGACTGGTAAAATCTCTAATGGCTATATAAGAGATTTTGGATTCAATCTCCGCCTACACCAAAAACTGATTGATGTCTTGGTCTGATAATAAAGAACTATCATCAGAAGCAGACGTCATATGTATATTATTTTGATTGTTTGCCATGTCCCTTTTTAGTCACATTGGATGGTATTAGCATATGTAATGTTGGTGCATCATAATATGATGATGGAACAATGAAACATGGGTAAAAAAATAAGGGAATTACCGAATGTAACAAAAATACAGTCATATGTGATGGTGATAATGTCTAATGTGAAGATGAAACCATCAAATGTAAGTAAAAAATAAGGGAACCACCGAATGTGACAAAAGTACAATCATATGTGATGTTGGTATTACTTAATATGACGATGGAACTGTCAAATGTGAGTAAGCAATAAATGAACCACTGAATGTGACAAAAATACAGTCATATGTGATGGTGATAATGTTTAATGTGAAGATGAAACCATTAAATGTAAGTAAAAAATAAGGGAACCATCAAATGTGACAAAAGTACAATCATATGTGATATGATTATGAAACTATTAAATGTGAGTAAAAATAAGGAAACTACCCAATGTGACAACAAAATAGTCATATGTGATGGTGATAATGTCTAATGTGAAGATGAAACCATCAAATGTAAGTAAAAAATAAGGGAACCATCGAATGTGACAAAAGTACAGTCATATGTGATGTTGGTACTACTTAATGTGACGATGGAACTGTCAAATGTGAGTAAGCAATAAATAAACCACTAAATGTGACAAAAATACAGTCATATATGATTGTGATAATGTCTAATGTGAAGATAAAACCATCAAACGTAAGTAAAAAATAAGAAAACTATCAAATGTGACAAAAGTACAGTCATATGTAATATGAACAATACAAATCACTCATTCCAAAACCAACAATATAAATCACAAATCTCTCTCTCTCTCTCTCTCTCTCTCTCTCTCTCTCTCTCTGTGAAATTTTTTTATTAAAAATTTATATATTATTTGTGTGTGTGTGTGTGTCTAATATTGATTGTGTGCGTTATTTATTTATTTATTGTTATTTGTGTGCATGAGTGCATGTATAATATAAATATAATATAATAATTAATAAATTTAAAGGGTTTGTTACATGTGTGTATTGTTATCATATTATAATGACATTTTGTTATAAAGTTAGTAATTTAAAAAAGAAAGAAAGTAAAGAGTGAGTGCCTGTGAATTTTTTATTATTATTATAAATTTATATATTATTTGTGTGAGTGTGTATCTGATATTAGTTGTGTGCGTTATTTATTTATTGTTATAATGTTATTTGTGTGCATGAGTGCATGTATAATATAAATATAAATATAATTTAATAATTAATAGATTTAAAGGGTTTGTTCCATGTGTGTATTATTATCATGTTATAATGACATTTTTTTTTATAAAGTTAGTGATTTAAAAAAGAAAGAAAGTAAAGAGTGAGTGCCTGTGAATTTTCTTTTATTATAAATTTATATATTATTTGTTTGAGTGTGTGTGTGTGTGTCTGATATTGATTGTGTGCGTTATTTATTTATTTATTGTTATAATGTTATTTGTGTTGAACGGTTTTTAGACCCCTTAATCCAACCAGATTAACCTAGTTAATTAAACAAGCGATTAACTTAGTCAAATTATGCAAATCTAGGTTATCACAATCAAATAATCATATCAAGTATAAAGCAACGGAAAAGTAAATAACACAATGATATAATGACCCAGGAAACCACACGGTAAAAACCTGAAGATGATTTAACCTAGCTATCCTCAAGGTAAACTTGAATTCACTATCTTGAAAGAATCGAAATTCATACAATAAGACTTACAAGCCCCCACGCTCGACTTCTTATTGCTACCCACCAGTAGAACTAACTGACACGACTACGTGCAAGCTCCGAGACCACGGACTCTTTCTTTCTTGGATTCTCTAGCAAGTACAAGCACACTCGCTTGTGTATCTTTAAGCTCCAATGGCAGCAACTGAGTTGATCATCAAGGTGTAGATAACATCTTCTCCTTGAAAACCCTAAACTATGTGTAAAGGAAAGCTCCTCTAGATCTCACAAGAGATTTACACAAAACAGCAATATGAGCAATATGAGCAACCTCTAAAACGTGGCTAGGGTTTACCTTATATACCTTGGCAAAACATAAAACCCTAAAACGTTTTAAAATAGGCTAGGACTGAGTTGGAAATCTGTAGAAAAAAACATTCTGCCCGAGATTCGATCGATTGAGCCTAAGCTTCGATTGATCGAGCCAGGCCGAAAGTCACTAATGCTTTCTGCAGCCACTCGATTTCAACTTTACATAAACGCACAACTTTGAGCAAGCCTAAACAAGACTAAACAACCTGTTTTGATCATGGTTTGCCAACAATACACATTAGAGTTCTAAATACATAAATTCCTAAGTCTTTAGAACCTAACAAACTCCCCCTTTGAAAATCCATGACAAAACACAACTAAAAACTCAAAGTTTACAAAATAAAGCCCTTTACAAAAAAAAATGCTCATAACAACAAATTCAATCCTAACTACTATCCATCAGTTGCAAGTGTAGACAGCAGCTCAATTGAATAACTCATAAATATAAATCAATAAGTAGTGAACACAAGAATCATATAAAACAATAAATGTAACTGGAAGTAACATGAAAAACCCACCAACAATACATCTAGAGTCAAAAGAATGTAAATACAAGATACAGCTCCTAGATACAATCTAATCACCATAGGCTCCAAAGAACACAAAACTCTCCCTAAACAACAAAAACTCTACAGGCTCATCAAAATCTACTCCCTCTTTTTGTGACGGAATGCCAAAGGGCAATCATAACCCATCATCAAAAGGAGGTGGCGAAGGAGAACATCGAGAAAGCGCCAACTCTGCACGCAAAGCACGAACCTCGTCGAGCAAATCCACCAAAATCTGTCCATGAGCCGCCTGAATGGTCAAGACATGATCCAATGTACGTCGAATGTCTAAATCATCCGAAGTAGTCGGTGGAGGAACATCAGCAGCAGCAGCAACACCAGACGCCTCAACCTGTGCATCACTTGTAGAAGAGGGAGGAGGGGGTGCAACACCAGAAGACCTAACACGATGAGGCCTCAAATGGGCAGCCCTCAAATGAAGAAAAGAGGCACCTATGGGACCAGTAATATGGACGGGCTCAGAAGCGGGGAAACCATCTAGTCCTAAAAACAACAAAATCCTATGAATGAAGATAGGATAAACAAGGGCGTGACCAACAGCGCTACTCCTATGAATCTCGTTCAAAGAATGAAGAAACAGATGAGGAAAAGAAATAGAAGCACCAGACACAAGTGCATACAAAAACACACATCTCTCAATAGGGATGGTCTGGAGATGAGAGATAGGCCACAAAGAATGACCTGTTATCCTAAGAAAAAGATAGGTAGTCTCAGAGAGTTCAGCGAACGTGATTCGAGGATTAGATCACCACTAGATAGAAGACCCAATGATTTATGACATAACGTCATCAAGGGGTGAAGACTCCTCATAAGGATAGTCAGGCTGCCTAACGACCGGAACCCCAAAAGCATCAGCCACTACATCAGGAGTAATGGTGAACTCTACACCTCGTATCCAACTCCTAACAAGGGTGTTGGAATCATAGACGTGACAAGAGAGGTTTGAATAAAACTCTCTAATGAGGGCGGTCGGAGGTGGATGATCAATCTCCAACAAGAACAACCAACCTCGACTCTCAAAATTAGCCCTAATGGCTGAATCAACCTCATCTAGAATAACAGAACGCTCAGCCCAAATCTTCCTCTTACTGTTCAGCTTATCAAAGGCTTCTCTACTCTTGGCATCCTTAAACAACTCACTCCTAGAAGGTGACACAGAAGAAGTGGAGGGGGTCCTATGGGCTCTAGTTTTCCTAGGCATGGTGCTAAGGAAGGACAAGGACACACAGCAGAACCAAGAGAAAACAAACAAAAGGAAAAACCAAGGGCAAACTGCAAGTTAGCACAAAACAAATATAGAACAAAAATCTATATGATGCATGAACAAATTAAATGTCATGATGCATGTTCTAATGCAGTGAAACTAGGTTCAATTTAAGTTCAAATTCACAAAATTGGCTTGAGCATAGAGTTTCTAACAAAAACCCCCAACAAATTTGAAAACCACTTGAATGTTTTGAAATAAATTGACGAATTGATCATCACACAAGTTAGAAAACAGATTAGAATGATCAATTTCATCAATCTAACAAGCCAATTTCATCAATTTTAACCCAATTGAACAAAATCCCCAAATCGGATTCAATACAAGCCCTAGAATTTTTAATTTTCCACAAAACCCCAAATTGATCAAATTAACCAACATATATCATGAATATATCCATATAGCAACAAAACCCATTGATCAATTTCACAAAATAAGGCTTGATTAATTAAAAACCCCAATTTATGCAAAGTCCGAAAATTTACCCAAAAACCATGAGAAAAATGCATGAAAACATGGAAAACAATGCAAAAGAAAGGGTATAAAGGTCTTACTGGCCTTAGAGGAGAAAAACCTTGCAAAAATTTGGGAGGAAAACGACAAAAATTTGGTGATTGTGCTTTGCCGAGTCGGAGTGAGAGAGAAGAGTTGAAAAACTTTTTGAAAAAGTGTTTTGAACAGTTCAAACACTGACTTTTAAAAAACCTGATTCGCGATATTCGATTGATCAAAAAACAGTTTCGATCAATCGAAACAGACAGAGGCTCACAAAAATTTTTAAACACAATTTCGATTGATCGAAAAACAGACTCAATCGATCGAAATTGTAAAAAAATGAATTTTTGAAAATCAGCAGAGTTTGATGCAATCTCTCCTCAAAGCATTGAAAAAGATGAAACAAATGCATGAGTATGAGATGAAATGATTTTCACAAACCCAAGATTTTAACCCAATTCTCCCAAAAATTTAGATTTCAAACAATCTCCCTTTTTAAATTCTCAAGCAACAAATCAATTGTGCATAAAACTCAAAGTATTTTTCAAACTTGGTTGGTCAGACCAAAAACACATACAATAACATGTACAATGTTTAGCAAAGAGTAACTTGTGTAGTGTGTGCAATTAGCAAAAACTTGAGATACATGTGAGGTGATATGTGAACAAAAATCAACCACAAAGTCTACAAAATTCATCACATAGAATTCAAAAGAGACTATTTCCTAAAGAGTTACATCATATAACTCCCACGTCTCCTAGAACATAAGCTTGCAATCATATAAGTTTCTTGAATTTTGCCTCATAATATACACACCAATTTTAATTATGTGATTTGGCATCAAGCCTAATAGTACACACCAATTTTAAGCATTAAGCAATTAAATAGAGGCTTCACCTTATGTTCTTTTTGTGCATGTGCTACACTTTCTCGAGCACAGAATCTTAAGATATGCACTAAGGTGTTCATGATTGGCTAGTGAACAGTGGTGAGATGGTTATTTATGTCTTTCTCAAAAGGTTCAAGTCCGACAGTCAAAGACATGTGACTTCAAGATCAAGACAAAGTGATCAAAAACTGTAAACATCTTTCCCACACAACATGCACTACAAAGCTTCAACTAGTAAAGTGCAATAAATAAGTTCATCAAAGCTAAACAAAGTACACAAACATGTTATGTGAAAATAAATTGACCAGCTTTGTTTTCAAAAACCAAGAGAATAAATACAAAACACAATTTGCTTCCTTTTCCCCCTTTTCTTTTATTTAAAAAAATCCTAGAATGAAATGCATAAATGTTATGCAATGCAAATCCTAAAAACAAAAAGGTAAAAGAAACCAAAGAACAAAGGTCACAAAGGATAAAGCAATGAAGCACAGGGACCAGGAAAGCCAAAAGAGACTAGGGACACCAGAGCACACCAATTACTTGACGAAGTGTCTCAAACTTACATCCATCAAGAGGTTTGGTGAAGATGTCAGCGTTCTGACGATCAATAGGGATATACTCAAGAACAACAATTTTCTTTTCAACCAAATCCCTAATGAAGTGATACCTAAGTTCTATGTGTTTGGTCTTAGAATGCTGAACAGGATTCTTAGATATATCTATAGCACTAGAATTATCACAATAGACAACCATGGTATCTTATGGTATCCCATAATCACTCAAAAGTTTTTTCATCCAAAGGAGCTGAGAGCAACAACTCCCAGCAGCAATATATTCTGCCTCAGCAGTGGACAAAGAAACAGAATTTTGCTTCTTACTCATCCAAGTCACAAGATTGGCTCCAACATAAAAACACCCACCAATGGTGTTTTTTTTGTCATCAGCATTGTCAGTCTAATCAGAATCAGAAAAGCCAGTAAGAGACAAATTAGACTCTTTGCTATAAAATAATTCATAATCACACGTTCCACTCACATGTTTTATGATTCTCTTAACAGCATTTAAATGTGAAACCTTAGGATTGGACTGAAATCTAGAACAAACACCAACACTAAAAGAGATATCAGGCCGACTGGCAATCAAATACAAAAGACATCTAATCATGCTTTTATACAAAGTAACATCAACAGACTCACCTGATGGATCAATTGTTAATTTTGCATTTGCAGCCATCAGTGTTCTAGCATGAGCAGCCTTGTCCAGTCCAAATCTTTTGACTAGATTTCTTGCATATTTTGCTTGATTGATGTAGATTCCTGACTCCGTTTGCTTTACCTGCAATCCCAAAAAGTAAGTCAGTTCACCAACCATGCTCATTTCAAATATCGCCTTCATTTCATCTGCAAAAGAATGAGCAACAGAATCATTAGTAGCACTAAAAACAATGTCATCAACATAAATTTGAGCTATAACAAAACCATTCTTATCTTTTCTTATGAAGAGAGAAGTATCTGCAGATCCCCTTTTGAATCCATGCTCAGTGAAATATGCAGTCAGTCTGTCATACCAAGCCCTAGAAGCTTGTTTCAAACCATAGAGAGCTCTCTTCAACTTGTAGACATCATCCAGTTTGTGAGGATCAACAAAGCCCTTAGGTTGTTCAACATATACCTCTTCTTGTAGCATCACATTCAAGAAAGCACTCTTGACATCTATTTGATACAACTTGAAGTTTAGATGACTTGCTATGGCCAACAGTATCCGGATGGATTCTAATCTTGCTACTGGTGCAAAGGACTCATCAAAATCAATTCCTTCCACTTGTGTGTACCCTTGTGCAACAAGTCTAGATTTATTTCTGATAATAGTGCCATGGTCATTTGACTTGTTCTTGAAGATCCATTTAGTTCCAATCACATTTACACCCTTCGGTCTAGGAACTAATTCCCACACATCATTCCGAACGAATTGATGGAGTTCTTCATGCATGAAATTTACCCAATCAGCATCTTGAAGTGCTTCATCCACCTTCTTCGGTTCAAATTGGGACAAATAGCATAAGTGAGTAATCACATTCAAGGCTTTTGATCTCAATCTCATGTTATCATTCAAACTACCCAATATATTTGTGGCAGGATGATTCAATTTAACTCTAGAGGATAAACCTTTAACTAGAGATGTAGAGGTACCTTTCTGTTTAGACGGAGGACTGAGCTCACTTTGTGCTTATTAAGTGTCACGAACCGGAATGGATGGTTCTGAACTCAATGGTACTGAAATTGTATCATTCAACAACAACAGCTCTTCCTCACTATGTTTCCCCACATAATCAGCAGAAAGTGAATCATCAACTTCAATAGACTTATCTTGAGTAGAAGTAGTGCTTTCTGAATGTGCTTCTGAACACACTTCATCATTGATCACAACATTTGAAGATTCCATGACTGTTTTGGTTCTCAGATTGTATACTTTATAAGCTCTACTAGTGGAAGAGTATCCTAGGAAGTATCCTTTATCACTCTTTGCATCAAATTTTTCTAGGTTCTCTCTGTCATGCACGTAGAATGTAACAGTCACTGCCAAATATCCTGTAATATTTGACAACAGGCTTCTTCCCTCTCCAAAGTTCATAGGGAGTTTTCTTGGAATCAGGTCTGAAATATACTCGGTTAAGTGTATGGCAAGTTGTGTTAACTGCTTCTCCCCAAAAGGATTTTGGCAACTTTTTGTTATGGAGCATGACCTGTGCCATCTCTTGAACAACCCTGTTCTTTCTTTCAACGATCCCATTTTGTTGAGGTGTCTTGGGTGAAGAGAACTCTTGATGTGTGCTTTGTTCATTGCAGAAAGTAGCCAGCTTGGTATTCTCAAATTCTCTTCCATGATCACTTCTGATTCTGGCTATTACAGTATCTTTCTCAACTTGCAATTTCTTGCACATATGTATCATCTTCTCAGGAGTCTCAACTTTATCTTTCAAAAGCACAACCCAAGTATATCTAGTAAAGTCATCCACAACAACTAGAATATATTTCTTGCCACCCAAACTCTGAACTCTGGCAAGACCCATAAGATCAATGTGCAATAGCTCTAGAGGTCTTGAAGTTTGAACACTAGTCACAAAAGGATGCTTAATTTTTACTTGTTTATCTATCTGACATGGTCCACAAATGCACTTATCTATCTTCTCAAACTTAGGTAGACCAATAACTGCCTTACATTTGGAAATCTTTTCTAACTGCTTATGACTGGCATGCCCCAACCATTGATGCCACAAATCAACTTGATCAATCTTTGCACTAAAGCACTTGTTGTTTATACTTGGTGTTATGCCATAACAGTTGTCAGCAGTCCTTACACCCACACACATACAGTCACCCCCTCCATCAAGTATCTCACATTCATACTTGGTGAAGAAAACATTTAATCCATTGTCACAAATCTGACTTATGCTGAGTAAGTTGGCCTTCAATCCATCAACATACCAAACATCTTCAAAAACTGGCAATCCTGGAATGTCCACAGTTCCAATGCCTCTGATCACAGATTTGCTTCCATCTCCAAAAGTGACTGTCCCAATCTTTCCTTCAAAGAGTGTTTTGAATAATCCTTTGTTTCCTGTCATATGCCTGGAACAACCACTATCCAAATACCAAAGACAAGAATCACGTGCCTTTAAGGTGGTTAAAGCAGTATAACATACATAATTCTTATCACTTATGATTATACCAAGATACTCAAGGAAAGATTTAACAAAAACAACAAGGGGCAAAGACAACAAGTAGACAAGTTGACATATAAGCATAAAGATTTTCCAAGAATCCATGACAACAGGAGTCAAGGATCAGCTCTTAGATCAAAAGATCTAAAACAAAAGAGCTACCTGCTCTAATACCACTTGAACGGTTTTTAGACCCCTTAACCCAACCAGATTAACCTAGTTAATTAACCAAGTGATTAACTTAGTTAAATTATGCAAATCTAGGTTATCACAATCAAATAATCATATCAAGTATAAAGCAGCGGAAAAGTAAATAACACAATGATATAATGACCCAGGAAACCACACGGTAAAAACCTGGGGAGGATTTAACCTAGCTATCCTCAAGGTAAACTTGAATCCACTATCTTGAAAGAATCGAAATTCATACAATAAGACTTACAAGCCCCCACGCTCGACTTCTTATTGCTACCCACCAGTAGAACTAACTGACACGACCACATGCAAGCTCCGAGACCACAGACTCCTTATTTCTTGGATTCTCCAGCAAGTACAAGCACACCCGCTTGTGTATCTTTAAGCTCTAATGGCAACAATTGAGTTGATCATCAAGGTGTAGATAACATTTTCTCTTTGAAAACCCTAAGCTTTGTGTAAAGGAAAGCTCCTCCAGATCTCACAAGAGATTTACACAAAACAGCAATATGAGCAACCTCTAAAACATGGCTAGGGTTTGCCTTATATACCTTGGCAAAACATAAAACCCTAAAACGTTTTAAAATAGGCTAGGGCTGAGTTGGAAATCTGCAGAAAAAAACATTCTGCTCGAGATTCGATCGATCGAGCCTAAGCTTCGATCGATCGAGCCAGGCCAAAAGTCACTAATGCTTTCTGCAGCCACTTGATTCCAACTTTACATAAACGCACAACTTTGAGCAAGCCTAAACAAGACTAAACAACCTGTTTTGATCATGGTTTGCCAACAATACACATTAGAGTTCTAAATACATAAATTCCTAAGTCTTTAGAACCTAACATGTGTGCACGAGTGCATGTATAATATAAATATAATATAATTTAATAATTAATAAATTTAAAGGGTTTGTTACATGTGTGTATTGTTATCATGTTATAATGACATTTTGTTATAACGTTAGTGATTTAAAAAAGAAAGAAAGTAAAGTTAGTGATTGTTCAAGTATTTGATTGGTAAAGTAGACACATAATGTATTATTTATATATGTACGTATGGATGGGTGTAGCTCTTTGGGTTAATAATTAATTCAACGCTTATGGGTTGAGTTTTGTCATTCAGTTTAAAATATTTTTATTTAAAATATTTTTATAAAAACAATGACAAATAGATAATGAAAATTGCATAAAAATAAAAATCTTATACAAACTTAACAAAATAAAATTGTTACATCTAGCTACATTAACAATAGATGATGACAATTCATAATGAATTATCATGTAAGGATTTCAAAATATGAAAACTTGTAGAAGAAAATTGTAAAATTTCATGTATTTGCGTGTGACTTTTTTTTCGTTGATAACTTGGTATATTTAAGTACTCTTTTTATTAAATTTTTTTAATTTAAGTTTCTTAATGAACCCCCTAAAAAGAAATTTTGGAGCCGCCATTGAGAGAGAGAGAGAAAAAGAGAGAGAGAGATCTGTGATCTATGTTGTTGTTTGGTTTTGAAATGGGCTGATCTGCGTACGTTGTTTTAGTTTTGGACTGGCTTGGTCTGTGTTATTGTTTAGTTTGAGTTGAGTTTATCTGTGATTAGGGTGTGTAAAATTTAAATTAGGATGTGCAAGAATATTTTTAAAGGTAAAGTAAGCTAATAAATTTATATATATATATATATATATATAATTTTTTTTTCAAGTCAGGGGTTCATTTGAACCCCTTAAAGAACACCTAACGTCGCCCCTGTCCTAGATTTTTTTTTTTTTTTTCATTTTTTTGGCAACTTGATTGGTAATTTTCAATTCCATTTTTGGCTACCTTTGGAATCTGGAGTAAAGAAAAACTCTAAAAATCATAGGCAAGAAATTTCGCACGTGAGTTCAATTTTTGTGGTTATATAACCAGTAACGACTCCAGGGAATTTTTTCTTTTTTCTTTTTCTTCAGGGAGGTCATTAAAATAGATCTGGACTATATCAAGTTACAAAAAGAAGAAGAAGAAAAAAAAAAAAAAAACACCACCCAAATGCATGTAATTTTACAATTTCTTTCTACAATTTTTTATATGTTAAAATCATTACATGATATTTAATTTATCAATTGTCATTATCTTTTGTCAATATAAGTATGTGTGAGTGTGACCATTTTATTTTGTTCAGTTTATGTAACATTTTTATTTTTATACAGTTGTTATTATTTATTTGTCATTTTTAAATTTGTCATGTACTAAATAATAAATATGCACACCAACAATAAATATAAATTTATGGGGTTCGGGGGGTCTTGAGCTCGAGCACTAAATAATAAATACACACACCATTCATAAAATTTATGGGGTTAGGGAGTAAATTACATCTTACCATATAGTGTTTGAAAAGTAATAAATTAAATCATAATATTTGAAAAGATAACAAATTAAATATTGTAGCCGATTTCAATTGTTGGTTCAAATATAAATTAAGTTGGGTGGATTCTACCATTCTGGAGTTAAAAGTACGTCGTGGTCAATTGGTGAAATTATTTTATTTTGAGAATCTCAATTGGTGAAATTAGAAACCAATATAAAGTCTGTTTAATAAATGGGTTACGATTTACTTTATCCATGGGACCGTATTCTCTTGTGGTAAAATTGAATACACAATTGTTTCTTTTGGTTTGGAAGCCCTTGTTCATGATTTTATGTGGCTACTCCAACAATTTCCACTTACAGAGATTAAGCATGTCCCTGGGACTAAAACAGACTCAAAACTTTGTCCTTTTCTCGGTCATTCCTCTTGAACTTTTGTTTTTGTCGTTGCCTTTGAGATTTTTTATGACATTTGCCTTTGATCTGATATTAATAATTATATATATTCTGTGTTTACCCAGATAATTTACCAAAAATCAAAGTCGACAAACAAAAGAATAAAGACCTTCAAAGCCTAATAATTTGGCCAAAGAAAAATGGATTCAAATGGAAAATGAAGAAGAAGAAAAAGAAAGCGAGCCAATCAAAAATAAGAAAGATCAAGAGAAGTCAACAAATTTATCTGCACTAAGGTTAAAATTGGAGCAAAAATAACTCAAATAAGGCTGCCCCAAAAAATTTAATCTGCATCACTATCTTACCATCTTTATAGTTACCACAATTAGATCAGTGGGACTTTAATCACTTAATCCCCAGTGCATCTAATCTGTTCATCAAAAGTTTTTTTTTAATCTCCTAATTAAGAAGCACGGATATGGGTACAATATGACGATACAACATTTAAAAAAAAAAAAATTAGAACACAAATACTAAGGGACATATCTATTAAATAATTATTAAATATATTTTTATTTTTATTTTTATTTCTATATTTTATTAAGCATTTATTTTTCACATAATGTTAAATATATATTAATTTAAGAACAAAAATATATAATAAAGTAAATTCATGAATATTAAATGATATTTAGAAATTAGAATACAAATCAAGAATAAGAATATATATATATATATATATATGTGTGTGTGTGTGTGTGTGTGTGTGTGTGTGTGTGGAGGCCCGAGGACTGAGGAAGGATAAAACCACTGAGACCATCGTTCGTTCCTCTGGTGAAAGCACTTTAAGCCCGAGGAGGGGGGTAGTCTGTGGAGAGGAGGGGAAGAGACAAAATACCTCTTGAAAATCTGGGTGGAGAGAATGGTGTTTAGAGAAAGATTTGAGGTAGTTGAAAGAAGTTTCTTGTGAAACCTCACCTACTACCTCCGCTTTAAATGATTGGCAACAACTTTATCAGCTGCATTGATGAGGAAATGACCCCTGAATAATAAGTTCACAGCTAAGCAGTTCCTTTTACCACCTTCAACAGGAATCTAATGGGACAAGTGTCCTAAAGAGGACCTAGAGGATTGTAGATAGAAGGCTGGGATGCAAGAAGCGTGGGAGTATATAAATAAAGAGAACTTCCAGATGAAAGCCCCCGGAAAAGAGATTAGAACAAGAACAGTAAGGAGAAAGAGAGAGAGAACAGTGTGTATCCTTGCATAAAAACATCGTCCTCGGGCGAGCTTGTAATGAATCATCAACATACTTTTTTTTTATCGCTGTTCATTCCCTCCTTATTTGAATCTTCGGACTTGAGCTCGACCTATATTATCAACTCTCTAAAGAAATTTTTATCTGTTTGGACCTAGTTAGGCGGTACAGGCTTCACCATTCTAAGTGGACTTGAGCCCCTAAATTTCGTGTCCTTACAATATATATATATAGCCAAAACTCAGAGAAAATCTAATTAAATTTTAATTGGATTCTTAATTTTGTGCCATGTGTCCCATTTAATTTTTAATTTTGTGCCAAGTGAATTATTGAGTGTAAAAATCGAAGAGTCTAAATCCAATTAGATTTCAATTAGAGTCCAATTTTTTCCACGTGTCCATTTATTTTTTTAATTTTTGTAGCAAGTGAATTATTGGGTGAAAAAACCAAATAGTCTAAATTCAATTAAATTCTAAATCAATAATGAGAAGCTATTACATATTTTAGAAATGTATGGTTTAAAAAAAGTTTAAGCTAATACTATGTATAATTTGAATCTCTTCTAAAAAAAATATATAATTATGATTGTTTTTAATTGTATCCGTGTATATACATGAGGCTACATACTAGTATTTATTAATTTTCAAATACATTGTTACTATTAGGGCATGAATACTCTCTTTATTTTGTGAAAGTGTATTTGATTCCTCTTGTATCCGTGTGCCACATTTTTTTTTTCTTTTTTTTTTAAATGACACAACTGAGATACACACGAAGAACTATTCTAGGCCTATCCTGTGTTCGGTAGAATGAACAAAGTTTCTCTTCAAACTAGTTTGGAGAGAAACCATACAAACTTCTCTTATACCTTTATATTGAGTGTGAATTTTGAAAATCTAACTGTGCAAATTACATGTTCTTATTATATCCTTCATGCTTGCAAAATTTCAAACAGATCAAAGATCAATTATTATATCATCAAATAAATGTTAAAATTTCAAGTTTTTTGTGATTTAAAATTGTATATAAAAAATAAGTTTATTGATTGAATAGTAAATAGCTTTTAATTTGAACAAAATTTGATATGCATGTTAAGAACATAAAGAAACATAAAATTCAATTGTTAGATTTTTAAAATTCACACCTAAAAAAAAAATATACGAGAAATTTGAAAAAAATTTCTTCCAACTAACTTGGAGAAAAATTTTGTTACTGTTACCATAATAGGCAAAATATCAATGAGACGGATACGCGTACGATGTGGTGGTTCATAGCTTGTTTGGATGAAGAGAGTTTTGAGTGATATCACTCAGTTTTCTGTTTTCATCATCCAAATCCTGTGGGTCCCACCGCTCAGCACTTGTTTGGATTAGTTTTGAATCATAGTTTTCATCACTCAAAAACTCAGTAAAATGGATGGGAGTGACCAAAACTGAAAACACGTTTCACCTGTTTTCAAAACTCAAAAAATGAGTTTCAGTGGCAAGTAGGTAAATTAGATGAAGTTGTGGGCCCCTTCACCAGTGCATTGTCACATCTGGAACATATTGAGTTATTACTGTTGGAGCTCCTCTTCTCACTTCCCTCTCTCAACCTCTTCTCATTTTCACTTCCCTCTTTATCCCCAGCGAGCTAGCTCCACCATCGAACCCAACAACCCCAAACCTAGCAACCCCAAATCAGCCAAACACAAACCCAGCAACCCCAAACCCAGCCAACTCCATCAGCACAACCAACCCAATCACAACCACCCACCACCCACTGCCACAACCACAACCAGCCCACCACGACTCAAATTAAAATAAAATAAAATAATTATCACCTCCATAAACCCACCTCAACACCGGTCATCCACAACACCCATCACAGGCCACAACCAACACATCACAGGCCACAAGCCACAACTAGCCACAAACCACACGCCAATCTGACCCATGAAACCCAGCAAACCGATTTGACCCATAAAACCTAGCAAATTGATCTATACCCACACACCAACACGCCGATCTAAAAAAAAACGAAAAGAAAGAAAGAAAATTAGAGGGAGAAGAGTACAGGGGAGATCGACGGCGAGTGGAGGAAGAGATGGCTGGAGCTAGACAGTCCTGACAAGGCGAGGGAGCTTCTCATTTATTTGTTCCTTCTGATTTGAGGAATGTGGGAGAGAGAAGTGGTGGATTCAGTGAGTGAAAGAGAGGAGAGGGGCGAAATTTTTAGGTGTTAGGGGAGAGTAAAGGAAGAGAAATGAAGAGAGGAAAAAAGAAAAAGAAGAGGAGAGAGAACTTATGCGGGTAGGCAACTATCTGTCTGACCCAGTACAGTAAATGGGTCCCACTATTATTGCAAAATTTTGAGTTACATAGAACAAGAAATGAAACCAAACATGTTTTATTTTGAGTGAGTGAAAAAATAAAGTTTGAATGATTAGTGATGAGTGATGAAAACTGAGTGATGAGTGACCATTTTTTTTAAACCAAACAAGCACTCAGTCATTCGGTTACATTAACAAAGTGTTTAAGGCTTTAAGCGCTTACTGTATAATAGTACTACTAATTAATGTAGTAAATGACTAAAATACCCGCCAATGAAACGAGTGTTTGGTCTTTAGAACATGGAACTTGGACTTCAACATCCCCATCTATCTCTCTCTCTCTCTCTCTCAAATCTCTGTGCACTTTCTCCATCTCACACCTATAAATTTGAGGACCAAACTCACTTTTTTCTTTTACGAGGAAGAACGCCTCCAAACTTGTTCTGCATTTTTTTCTCTTCGCAAATCTACTCCACCAACCAAAAGTGGAGAATCAAGTACACATCACAACAGTACTTATCAAAAAAGTACACACCACAACGCAATCCTGTGATTTCTCTCTTTTTCTCTCATAAAAGGGGCCTTTTCAATCTGAAGCGCACACTTTGATCTTTCTCTGCAAAAACTTAAACCTTACCATCTCCATTTCTTGTAAGTTCTTGTGCATCTCTGAGATTTTCTTTTACGTTTTTTATATATATTATTTGGTCGGTTAACTTCAGGCCTCAGTGGATAGTACTTGTGGTGTATGTAATTATTGTTTCTTTTACCTTCTTGATTGTGTCTTCCTTTTCCGCTAAAGTGACTCAAATCAATCTCTAATTAGCAATGTTGTTGACCCCACTCCCCAAAACTACTTTTGATGATTTCTCTGCTTCATTATCCCGCTTTTCTAGTGTACTCTGTTTTGCTCTGTTTTTCCTTTTTTTTTTTTTAATTATAATAAACGTCTTTCTCTTGCATTCACTATTACTGTTTCACCAACACACAAATGAGTTAAACCGAAAAACAACTTTAAGATCTTGGGGCACAGTTCGGTTTTCTGGTGTACTTTTCTGTTTCTTCATTATGGTTTTCAACGTCTCAGATTTATATGTATGTTTTCTTAGGTAGTTTCAAAGAACTAAAAAAAAGTGAACTTTTTGAAATGGGTTTAATTGAGATTGATCTTTAAAAAAAAAAAAAAAGTTATGTCTTTTTTTTTTGTTTAATCCTTGATCTTCCACTCTGTCTTCCTCTCTGTAAAGAGCAAAACTGGTGCTTGTAAAGGATGTATCTGGCCTCTTCTTTCTTTCTCTTTCTTCTATATTTTATTCACAACATTTCTTTTTCTTTATTTATTTATTTATTTTATTTTCCTTCCTTGCTTATATATATCTCTCAGAAGTTGTCTCCATTTTCCCTGCAACTGGGTTTTTAATATTGCCGTTGATTTCTCCATTTGAAACTAATAAAACCGTCTTAATAAATATCCTTTTTTTTTTCGTACCCTCTTGGTGTTTGACAACTTTGATCAATAACCCATTTTTGTTTTTATTGAAGACTATCAGTTTTCAATCGAATTTTCTAAAAAAAACAAACCTTATAGATTCGGATTATCTTTCACTTATACATTGAAATACCTTCTTCAAGTCTCAACCTTTGGCAACTGTGATTTGATTCAGTTTCAGTGATCGGACGGTGGTGGTGCAATGAGAACCGAGCGTGGGAAGATCTCCAAGGTACGAAAATTTGATCCTTTACCGATAAATTATTCTCTACCGAAATTTCGGCGCATTACTGAAACCCGAATTGTTTTATTTTATCGCAGTCTTCTTGGCCGATTATCGTGAGAAAATGGCTAAATCTACAGAGCAGAGGAGACGAGTTTCACTCCGATTCTTTTTCGTTAGAAGGTAAAAAAATTTATTTTCGTTACTTTGTTCTGTATCGGGTATGTTTCGGGTTTCGGTATCGGATTTAAAAACGTACTTGGAAATTTTCAGCAGATAAAACCGAGAGGAGGAAAAGTTGCTCGGACAAAGACTGCTACGTCGTCGTTCCGGAAAAGTTTTCAGGTAATTTTACTGTGTAGTGGCACTGTAGTTTTGGTTCGTACAGCTTTATATTCTCGGGTGCGTCTGAGCCGTCTGATTGACGGCTCTGATTGGACACCCGGACTTTGGGATCATCGGGGTTTGCAAAGCACAAAACTTGGAAAATGGGCTTTCTTGCCCTTTTATTCTAGTTGGGTCCCCCTAATTTCATTTTGTAAGTTTATGAGGATGAGTAGGGCCCATCTGCCACGTGGACGGTGGAAGATACAGATTCTTGAAATGGACTTTGTAATTTTTGTTTGGATTTTGATTATGTTTTTTGAGTTTCTAACTTGGTCTTAATTTTTGGCCACAAGGTTGGTTGATGGAGGCAAATGATGGGCCAGGATTTGAACCAGTAGCACCAGCTTTGACGGATGCACAAAACCTCAGGTAAACTAGAGAAAATAATGTTTGTTAGGCCCCAAATCATTGACCTTTTACTAATTTACTAGTGGAAATTGGAATTGCAATCGAACCCATCATTGTTTGATTGATTTGTTGTTTATATATTTAAAAATTATTTAATATTGGAGGATTATTGACCAGCACAAATTTGACAGCTTTTGCGTGTTTTATAAGTGGAATTATTATTAAGGTTGCTTCTTAAGACTCAAAAAAAGAAAAAGAAAAAAGAAAAAGAAAAAGAAAAATATATATATATATATAATGAATTAGTGTAAATTTCATTGACGTGCTTCTTGAGATTTGAGCTAATGCTAATTTAATTAGATATAAGATTTTTCAAAACTGCTTAAGTCAATTTAGTTGAGAAAAATGACTAACTAACCTAATAGTTTTTAGAGACTAAATCTTGAACTTAGTTGACATTAATTTAGACTTAAGGTATGTTAACAAAATTTACCCATGATCTATAATTGGATGTATTTCTATTTTCATATTCTTTGAAATACAATGTCAAAATATATATATATATATATTTATATAGAGTGTAATATGATGTCTTGATTATGATTTGGGAGTTGGAAGTGACTGTGGCATAGTTTGGATTGATTAGGATGTTCGTGGGGACATGGAATGTTGGAGGGAAATCGCCCCACGAGGGCTTGAACTTGAAAGATTGGCTGAGGTCCCCTGCACCCGCTGACATCTATGTTCTTGGGTAATAATGCTATAAATATTTCTCTGTTTTTTTATTATCTATTCCTCAATTCCAAATTTGCTTTGTCCTCTTATGCTTCGTTTCTCTTTTGCCAATTATAAGGTCAATTTTAGAGTTGTGAGCTACACAAAAAAGTGGGGTTGGTTTTTTTTTTTTTGGTGAATTTTCTTTGTGTGTGTGGGGTTGGTTCACTCACTCATTTCTTTTCTCTCTCTTTCCCCAAAGTTTCTAGTGTAAACGGGGTTTGATTCCCATCCCATATTTGATATTTTTCTAATGCTGATGACAAAAACAGTTCACCAGAGAGCAGTGGAGGTTGATGTTACAAGAAACAATTCGTGTCCATTGGGGAAGTCTAAGCATTAATCATAGTTTTAAGTTCTGACGACCCCTACTTTACTAGGGTAGCTGTTACTCCAACTTCGTACTATTTTTATTAATGAGAGACCCAAGCCCAGAAGTAACGTAAAACAGTTTGTTACCAAAAATACATAAATTTTCTCACCCACTATCTCTACTCTTTAAGCTTTTGATGTTGGCAGTGGGCAGTTTTCTAACAGTGGAAACTCTCACTCTACCAAGTTGCCCATTGATTATGGAGTTAAATCAAAGTACAGTTTTTCCAACCTTCACTTTCCTTTTTTTATTTTTATTTTAAGAGAAATGTTAAAAATACAAATTTTACAAAATATTGATGGGTTGGTAAATAAAAAAATGATGTTAACGGTAGGTTTGGATGAAAACCAATAAAAAGCTGATCACATCAACAATTTGTAAAATTGTTTGTGTTTTTAGCATTATTCTTTTTTAATATTAGTTTTTTTCCCTTCAAATAATCTTATTAAAAAAAAAAATCTGAAAAATGAACCTTAGAGCTTAACCTAGTGGCCGATTGAGAATTAATTTTTTTTTTTGTAGTTTATAAGTATAATGTGAGACAAAAAATTAAAAATTAATTTATTTTCAAAAAATTAAAAATTAAATTATTTGAAATAAAGCTGAGACAGAAAGTAATGTGAATCTACAAATCGGAGATAACTTAAGCAAAAAACTAGTTTTTAATTGGTTGTCAATGCACACTTAATATTGAATACTTTGGTATTTTGGAAAAATGGTTTTATACTTCTCTCATTTTTTTGTTTTTTTGCTCTTTGCATTATAGGTTCCAAGAAATTGTTCCTCTAAATGCCGGGAACGTACTGGGCGCAGAGGATTACGGCCCACCTACCAAGTGGCTTTCCCTCATTCGTCAAGCTCTGAACACAAAAGACCCTGAAGTTCCACAATATAACAACAATGCCACTGGTGCCGAACTTTCACCACAGGATGACGAGCATGGGAGCTTGAAGCCAAGACTGAGCTTCTCAGACTTGCTTTCATTAGAAGATGAACTTGGCATAGAGGATTTCCAAAAAATGGTGGACTCAAATGCGAATTTGGAAGAATGCTCGCCCGGCTCACCATTCAAGTCCGAACAAGATGGTTCAACTCAGCAACGTTTCTGCCTAGCAGCGAGCAAGCAAATGGTGGGAATTTTCTTATGCGTGTGGGTTCGAGCCGATCTTTACAAACACGTTAGTAATTTGAAGGTCTCTTGCGTTGGCAGAGGCATTATGGGATATCTTGGGAATAAGGTTAGCTATTCATCACACAATGCATAGAGTTTTAGACACGTAACATAGTTGCATTATGTTATGGAAAACGTTATTAGTGAATAGGAAATGAGGAAAGTTGCTAACAAACTATGATGATTTTTATTGAAACTATTATGGTTTTGATATTTGTATTCTTCTTTTCAATGGTAATATAGGGTTCAATATCAATCAGCATGACATTGTACCAGACGACATTCTGCTTTGTATGTACCCACTTGACCTCCGGGGAGAAAGATGGCGACGAGGCTAGAAGAAATTCAGATGTGGTGGAAATTTTAAAGAAAACAAGGTTTTCACATTCATCTAGAGGTCCTGAACAGCCAATACCTCCTGATACCATATTGGAGCATGAGTAAGTCCTTCACTATTTATTTATTTTTACTGTTCTTATATTTAATATATTTGATTTTGTTTTTATGAGCTCTCAAGAAAGATTTGACTTTTTAAGCGCTTGAATGCTTATAATACATGGTGGAAACTGGATGCTATTTTTCACAAAGACTTCAACCGCTAAATCATTACCTTTGGACCTTGGTCTATTCTGTTTGCCAACAGTTTTGGTAATCGGATTTGAACTTAAGCAAATGACTGAACGTATATGAATTCTCATTCTTAGTGACAATTGTCTTGGAACCGATATTGACATGAAGTTTCCACCAAACGTTCTGTCTATAATATTATAAATTATTAAGGATGATGTTAGGAATAATACAAATTTTACTACATGTAACTTATAAATTGATGTTTCATTAGTCATAAAATGGTATTTCAAATAGGACTTTTATAGGTTTATATTGTACTAGCAATGTAAACTTACATTGTAGACACATAAAGAGTGTACAATGTTGTTTGTACACTTTTTGTGTCTACAATATTAGTTACATTGCTAATAGAATGTAAACTAAATTTTTTTTTTCAAATATTCATTTATTACTAATTGACCACATTAATTGTAATATCAATTTGTAAACATTTTATAGTAAAATTTGTGATAACTCTAGTTTTGAAATTATAATTAACCTTTCAAAAATTTGACCCAATTTTTTATATATATAAATTCAGCAAGATTATTTGGCTTGGGGATTTGAATTATCGGCTTGCGGTTGGTTGTGGTAACATGCATGATCTACTAAGGAAGCATGATTGGGAGGCACTTTTAGAGAAGGATCAGGTGAGTGATTGTCTGATTGATCACTAATTTTTTGGTTCTTAATTTGTGTTTGACTTTGGATTTTGTTTTATGTGAGACAAAGGAAATTGAGATTTATACTAGAAGATTAATAAATGTCAGTTTGAAATACCCTGTTTTTTATCCAACTAATGCGTTGATTCAATTATGTCGGCAGCTAAGGATAGAGCAGAGAGCTGGTAGAGTATTCAAAGGTTGGGAAGAAGGGAGAATATATTTTCCACCTACTTACAAGTACCTCACCAATTCTAACAGTTACGTTGTCCAAACCTCTAAATCTAAAGAGAAACGACGAACTCCTGCCTGGTAAGATTCCAAATCTTTTTTACCCTATCTTTCCCATTTATGAAAAAGTTTCTAGATTTTTGTATCGTCCTTCACCATCGTATCCCTCCCTCATTGGTTATGCCATGTGACCGACCTTTGCTAATATGTCAAGGATCTATAATCAATTCCAAAATTTTGAGACTAAAATTTGTCTGTCATTATTGTTGTGTAAGTCTCCCTTGAAATAAATTTTTAATTATATGATTACCCCTCAACCGAACGTTATCCTATGCCAATGAAAGATGCCTAAATTAAGCTGACATAATTAATTGATATTTTCCTTTCTCTGATGGATCTTATGCCGGGGTCACTGTGTCAATTTAGATGAGCTTAAGTTGACTTAAGCTGCGGTCAGTGTTGTGCTTGAATAGGGTTTCAACTATTTCTTCTATAATGTGTTTCACATTTTCTTTTAAATCAAAACTGAGTTTGTCAACGGAGAGCATTATTTGCATAATTGGTCTTACTATGCAAGTGGATGTGTGCGAGAGCGAGAGAGTTGAATATCATAGAGCACAGACCATTCCTTGAGAGGAGGCAAGCAAGATTCATATTTTTCTTTTTTAAATTTCTTCCGTGTGAGAAGAATAATCTGACTGTAATTATTGTACGATGTTGATTCAAAATATTACTAGTCTCAAACAAGTTTTTTTTTTTTTTTTTGAAGAGAGTCTCAAACAAGTTGTGACTTATTTAGCTAATTTTGTCATTTCCATAACATGTTCATTCTTATATTATTATATCTTATCTTACGCTATCTGTGTGCATGTTATGTTTGCTTACAATAGTTTCATTCCACCTAAGCAAATAATGATACGAACAAGTTATGTCCCATTCGATGACATTTTATGTACAATTATATCCACTAAAGAAAAACACAACTTGCATATTAAAAAGCTAATTGATTTTGCTTTGTTTGGATACAATGACAGGTGTGACCGCATATTGTGGAAAGGTGAAGGGCTAAAACAAATATGGTACCTTCGAGGAGAGTCCAAATTCTCAGACCACAGACCTGTCTATTCACTGTTCTCAGTCCAAATAGACATAGCAAACAAATACAAGCCAACCAGTACCACATCCACCAAGTTCTGCACAAATAGACTGTCAACAAACACTGCCTTGTCAACCACATGTGCAGCCAAAGTTCAAGCCGAAGAACTTTTGTTAGTTAGCAGAGCACGAAGCTGCATACACACTGCGTCCAGGTTTTGAGTCACTCTCTCTCACTGCCCAAATTTGAGAAAGAAATACACTAAAAATAGAGTACACCCTAGAGAGCTGTAATACCCTGACAGACTAACAGACAAAGCTCGAACACCGAAAAGCATATCCCACTGGCAATTTTTTTTTTTACTGGGTGGGCCGGCGTGCAAGGTGGGCGATCATGGAGTGGCCTAGATAGAGCCTCTGTTTCTTTCTGTGTCTTTTATGTGATTTTCAAAGCAGAGAAAGAGAGAGAAAGAGTCAGAGAGAAAGCCTTATAATTAAAAATCACGTGGGTGCGTCGTGCCATGCTTGTGCCAGTGTGGTAAAATTTTGAAATGTGGAAAATTGTAAATACTTAGGTTAGGAGTGATGATGAGGAACATGATGACTATAGGTTGGTGGTGAATTTAAGGAGTGAGTTTGAAGCAAAAAGACAAAGTGGGAAAATGGATATAGGGGAAGTTGTTGCTGGATGGATCCGTGTGGTTTTGAAGTCATGCGTGTCTATAATTTTTTTGAAGCTGTGCTTTTTGATTGAAGGTCTATTTTGTATTTGGCTCAGTGCTTAGGGAATTGGTTCAGCTTTTGCAGAGAAATGGTTTACTATATTCATTTATTATTTTGTCGGAGAGAAGAGACAAATAGAGATTGGTTTACAACTAGAACTGTACAGTACAGTAAAAGGTGGATGGTGTTTTGGTCTTTGCCTTTTCTTTATGAAAAAACAAAATTTTGATTTTACAACTAATGAAATCTACCGCTAAGATTATGAATCTACCAACATGTTTGTTGGATTTGTTATCTGTTCTGTGTATCTGATGGCTTATAAATTGAATTCTATTGCAAATGCAAGGACCACTTTATGCTTGGATTCGAATATGGTTTTTTGCAGGAAATATGCAAAATTGGCATTGTACATAATCTTATCTTCATTTGCCCGTCACTCTGAGAGGATGGATTTCTGAGGCCATTACAATTGGACGCATGATCCGTTGTTTGTGCTGCTTAAAAAAACGTTCTCACCAGGCTAGTTAAACTAATATTTTGGGGGGAAATAACTAAACCTACATAAATCTACCATGCATCAGCCTTGTGAAACTAGCACACAAAAGTAAAAAAATTAACAGTGTCTCGATATCGTTAAGAAACCAATCATCAACAAACTAATTAAACTAAACTTTTGGGATAATTACATTTTACTCACATGTGGTTTGCCTCTAATTTGATTTGTCTACCCATAGTTTCATTTTTGACACTTTACTCACTTGTGATTCCCTCCGTTACTGCTCCGTAACTCACCTCTAATTTTTCCGTTATTCTAACAAGTTTCATAAAAAAATCAAACAAGAAATCAGGTCAAACACTCCTCCCCCACGCACTCTCTCACACTTGCTCACCCACCTAAGATCTTAGATGCTACAATGGCACCCGCTTGATTGATTAGTCTGAGAATCATCATTAAAGCTGCGTTTGTTTCACATGTAAACTAAAATCTGAAAATGTTTTACACTTGGGTGTGTGTTTGGTACCACTTGAAAATACAGTCAAACTAAAAATAGAAATCAGTTTAACTGTAAAATAAGCTTCCCAGTTCCCATGCCGTAAATGAATTTCCCTTTCCATTTTACCTTCAATAGATTTCTGGATTGGTCACTCCTCACACACCTCGAAACTCATCCTCAAGCTCACCTTAGCTTCACCCCCACGCACTGACGACAGAGAGACGCAGCTCCATCCCACACTTCGTCGAAGGTCTGATGTCCACCCACACTCCAACGCCAGTCCGGTCAGATTTCTCCCTTTTCTTCTCTTCTCTCACCTTCGCCCACTTCGAGCTCTGTATGTACCCGATCCACCAAGGCAAAAATCTCCCTCACGCCGACGAAGCCATACCCACCTCCAACATCTCCGATCCGTCGCCGGTGAAGCCAATCTATGGGTTTGGGTTTTGATTTAGGGAGGAGGAGCATGACTGATTTGGGTTTGGGTTTTGAGGAGCGTGACATATAGGTTACGATTTGGGTTTTGGTGGTGGTCGATCTGAGATTTTAGGTTGTCACGGTGGACATCAGCGTGGAGTCGTGGTGCTGTGGGTGGACCTAGGTTCGTGGGGCCATGGGTAGCAGCTCGTCGTGGGTCTTGGGATTGAGATCTATGGAGTGGTTGATTTGAGTTTAATTTTTCTGGGTTTGAGAAGTCCTGAAATATATGTCTGGATTTGAAATTGGGGTTTCAAATATATGCTGGGTTTGAATTCATTTGTTCTTCCTCTTAAGTTTTTTTTTCCCCTTTCTTTTTCTTCCAACAGAGAAGTTGAAACTATGATTTTTCTCTCTCTGCATGCAAATTTTCAATGTGTTGCTAGCAATTTGTGACTCTTTTTTGTGGGCTTAATTTTGAAGCCAATTTGGTATAAAACGTGGGATCAAATGTTGTGCTATATTTTGGGGTTGTTTTTTGATAGATCAGTGGTTTGTACTTTGATGGTATTGCTTGCTTTGATTTGTATTAGTTTTCTAGGTATATGTTCTTCCTGTTTGTGTATGTTCTTCATGTTTGTGAATGGTGAGAAACTAATACCATATTTTAATCTTGTTTTTCTTTTGTTTTTTTGGTTTTCTTGTTTTGGGAGGAGAGAGATAAAATGGGTGTAAAAAGACTTATTTACCCTTCTTTTTTAACAGAGGTGGGTTACGGAGCAGTAACGAAGGGAATCACAGGTGGGTAAAGTGTCAAAATGAAACCACGGGTAAGCAAATCAAATTAGAGGTAAACCACAGGTGGGTAAAATGTAATTATCCCTAAAAATTTTTTCCATTCTTTGACTCTCTCTCAAGTCAATTTCTCTCTCTCTCTCTCTCAATTGACATAGATAGGTGGTGGTCGTGGAAGAGTGAGATTTGTCACCTTCATCAGTGTCAAAATCAAACAAACTAGAGGGAATACCTGCTGGAATGAATGTGGTTTGGCCGAAAGGTTGTGAGTGCTCCATGCAACCAGATTTGTTCCACCGTGAGTCATGCTTGAGACTTAACACTCTTGGTGTGAAACCTAAGATTAGATCTGTGGGGTTCTGAGGGTGGATCAGACATTGCAATCTAGTGGTTGGGCTTGATGTTGGGTTGTAAACGAGCCAAACTTTGTCGAGTAGTGAAAATTCGAGTTCAGCTTGACAACAAAAGTAAAATGTTCAAGCTTGGCTCGAGCTCAAACCAAATCTACAAAAGAGTAATGTTACGTTTACAATATTTTCACAACAAATCTTAAGTAGCAATCTATTATTGATGGACTAAAAAGAAGTGGTATTAGTGGTAGGTCTAGATTAAAATCAATAACAGCTCTCCAAGGGTTTATTGTAAAAATGTTATGAATATAACATTACAATATATAAAAATGAAAGCGCTACAATTAATATTGCTGTGACTTTACACATTCTCTAACCCGGTTGTAACTAATCATAAAAATAATTGTTACTAATTGGTTTATAACTATCATTAAATAGAAGCAATCTTAAATATTTAAATATTACTATTTGGTTTATATAAATATTTTCTTTTAAATTTTTTTACAATAATAAATATATTTTAAAATAATGCATTATGTCTTTAGGCATTCTCTAAGCCGGTTTTAACTTATGAGTGATAATATTCATTTGACATTTATTCTCCTAAAAAGTCTATTTCACTGTCACTTAACCCAAAAAAAAATAGTGTCATATGAAAATATATAATAATAGAAAACACATTCATCCATATAATCGAGGTATATATAATAATAATAACAATAGGCCAGCTTCAGTAGGATTTGTAGCAATAGGATTCAAGATAATCATGCAAACTTTGAGTCATTTATGGATTCTAATACTCTTTATGTCGTATTTATCTAAAAGTTTTGGGTGATAATAATCTATCAAGTATTCGGTGATAAAGTAAAAGTATTTGGTGATAAAGGCAGAAAGCATAGAACATTACTCACCTTTTTTAAGGTTGTAATGTCCATTACTTTCTCTGTATGTGAAGCTATGTAAACATTGGGCCCAAAATACGTCAAGAAGAGTAATGTCTTGATTTGGTGGCCGAGCAAAGTAGATCTTGATTTGGAGACTGAGTAGAGCAAATCCCACCCTGCTCGGCCCATCCTGTCAATTAGAAATTCTTGAGTGTCTATAAATAGGTCATTTGGTGTCTCTTTCTTTTTTTTCTTTTTTTCTTTTTTTGGTAAATTACAAATTACACTCCTAAAATTTGAGGATGATCAGATTTTGCATTCTGAAATTTTAGAATTTAGATTTTACCCCCTGACGTTTGAGGGTGTTTAGATTTTTCACCCTGACGTTTCAAAATTTGGATTTTACCTCTTATATTTTATGAGTGATTGGATTTTACTCTCTAAAGTTTGAGAGTATTTGGATTTTACACCCTAAATTTTTAGAATTTGGAGGTGTAAAATCCAAATACTCCCTAACTTTAGGGGGTAAAATCCAAAGTTTGAAATTTCATAATGCAAAATTCAAACACCCCAAATTTCAAGGGGTAAAATTCAAAATTTGAAACTTCAGGGTGTAAAATCCAAACACCTCCAAACTTTAGGGGTGTAATTTGTAATTTACCTTTTTTTTTAAATGTTCCAATATAAAAAAATGGTAAACTACATATTTGATCCCTATCTTATACACTATATTTTCAATTTAATCTCTAATCTTTCAATTGTGTCAATTTGGTCCATAATATTTCAATGGTGTCAATTCCTATATTATATATGTACTATAATTTTATTTTATTTTTGAATAGTCCAATTTCTACTCTAGTCGAAGGGAAGCTTTACGGGCGAATGGGCTGGACTCACATCCTTCTTGCCTTTCTTATCTCATTTATGGCTATGTAATGATAAAAATATTAACAACTATCGTATTGTACCCCACCTTAGACAAGGTTATTTCATGGGATATTCTTATGAGATTACACTCTCACAGCATATAGAACTTACATATTTAGGATCCATTTATGCTGTGAGAAAGAAGTTCTACTTTTATAAAATATTATATCTTACTCAAAGATATGTATGCCTTATCAGTTATCACTGCTACTAAATAAGTACATACATGAATCTGATTTTTGAAAATGTATGGGATCTATAATTAGAAGCATTTCAATTAGATGATTTTTTAAATTATCATATGAAAATTTTATACCAATATTCAATTTGATGAGTTAGCACACATCAGCCAAAGTTCTGTCAAATCTTTTTTGTTGACTCTTTTTGTTGGGGGGAGAATCGGTCTTATTTGTTGACTTAATTGTGTTACTTTAACTTTGAAAAACAAATCAAACTCGGAACTAAAGATGCTTATGGATAATTCTTTACTAACATTTCAAATGAGAGCATCGAGATTCAAGATGATCAAGCGGTGTTGTTCAAAGTTCAAACGTAGTCAGTTGAGGAAAATGAGGCTGTTTGGTAGAGTGTTTTGAACTATAGTTTTCAGTGTTTAAACAACATTACACGTATTTTTACACAATTTTTTCACTTACACGTATTTTCAAAAAATATAATTAACATTACTAGAACAATATTACCAAACAGGCCAATACAGAAGTGGCTATGCCATGCTTTTGCTAAGTTCACTGTCTCTTATTTATTTATTTATTTTAAATTTTAATGAATGATCACTTTCTTTTCAAAAGTGATAACTTCATGATCATTAATAGTTAATACCCAATTTTAATACTTAAAAGTAAAGAATAGAGTGTTAAAAAATTTGAAAAATATTACTATACATTTGAGGTACTAAATAGTCATAGAGTTACCTAAACCTTAATTTTTCCTAACAATAAAAGGAAAAAAAGAGGAGAACATAAATTATATACTATATGATATAAGTTGTGAAGTGGATATCATATTTAATTGCATTGCACCACCAATTTTTTGGATAGACATATCAACTTTCATTTCTTTTTCTTTTTTTCATTTTCATTTTTTACTTTTGGTTTTACACTTTGTTGAAATCAGATTCTCTCTCTCTCTCTCTCTCTCTCTTTTTTTTAAATTTCTATGATAATACACTGCTTCTTCTTCTTTATTATCATTATTATTTTTAACATTAAGTGTGACAATTTTATTCATAATGGGTCCGTTTGGATTGAACTTATTATTGCTGAAACTGAAAACTGAAAACAGAAAACATTGTAGCAAAATAATTTTTAAATGTGTGAATAGTGTTGTGGGACCTGTGAACAGTGCATGAACAATACATGAACAGTGCGTGAACAGTGTATGAATAGTATTTTTTGTCCCCTGCACAGTAAAATCATGTGATTTTACTGTTCACGTGCAGGAAAAAAAAAAAAAAAAAGGAAAAACGCAAAACGTGGACGCAGCTTTCAGCTGAAACCAAACGCCCTCAATACATCACTTTTATTGTCTATAATTTTTATTGTCTTAAAATTTCTAGGTTGATTAAAAATCTAACTTCATTACAATTTGAGATTCTATATCTATAATAAAACTCTTCCAAGTTGATATATTCTTCCACCTATCCTACCTATGAACATTGCATGTATGTATTTGTCTTCTTTGTTTTTGTTTTTGGTTTTTGGTTTTTGGTTTTGCATGCATAAAATGAAATGCATCAAGTTAATTAGGTTTGTGCGTAAGAAAGATTTCATGTAGTTTAAAATGTTCTATGTGCATGGATCAGTTAAACTTCCAAATTTGTTTATATGAAGTTATTGCTATTCTATGAACTTAATCCTTTTCATGTAAGTTAGTTTATTTCGTGCATTCATATTTTGTCATTTTATACTACTAAAGGATTGTGATTGTGTGTGCCAATCGTGCTTCATGGTTCTTTTTGTTACATGAGTAAAAATCATATACTAAATCTAGGCTCATCAAACATGCTTTGTACGTGCGATGAAACTTTTTTATTTATTTATTTTTTTTGGATTTAGTGTCATAATATTTAAAAAGTAAGATAGAAATAGTGTCCTCATTCTTAAGATCTTTCTTTACGCGATTTTTTTTTCTTTAATTAGTTATTTGTACATGAGTTAGTGGCTGATGTGAATAGAAGAAACTATTTGAAATTGAAACTCTTCATTTTTTTTCCAACTCTCACGTAAATGGTGTGTATTTTTTTAAGAAAGTGGTAAGATAACGTGAAATAATATTCAAAAGTGGGTGGAGAAGAGAAAGAAAAAGCCTAAAACTTAAGAATAATAAATTACTTTTTTAAGTAGATTATGTTTTTTAATTTAAAATTATTTAACTAAAAGATAGGTATATTTTAGAGAGTTTAAAAATTTGTATGAGAATATTTTAATACGCAAAATGATGAAACTCAAACAAAAAATCATGTTATTAATAGTAAAAATTATGGTTGTGCTAAGTGGATATATTGTCTAATTGTCATGCATATTACTTCAAATCAAATTATATGTTTACCATTAACTTATTTGTTTTTATTAAATTTTTTTTCTTTAATAATTCTTATCAAAATTTTTAATTGTTTGCTCTTATATAAATAACCTCGATTTTCGCATAATTTATATTATATGAATAATTTATATAAATTAAAATAATTCAAAGGTGCTTTTCAAGAGAGAAAAACAAAAAACAAAAACAAAAAACAAAACCTCAACGATGCTTTCTCGAAGTTTCTTTTTTTGATATGATATAAAGCTCGCAGCTGTTATAATATCTCGGTTGCTACCTATGTTAGCACTTAGCATCGCTATGATTTTTAGCAATAGGATTCAAGATAATCATGCAAACCTTGAGTTATTTATGGAATCTAATATTCTTTATGTGTTTGTCCTAATCTAAAGTTTTCGGTGATGATAATCTAAAATATTCGGTGATAAAGTAGATAATCATCACGACTTCCTTCTTCTATAATTCTTAATAAGTGAATTAAAAATCCTAATTTTATTATAATTTAAAATTCTTCATCTCCTCTATTTTTCTTTGTTGAGTGTGCCTCCAACTCTCTTTCACAACAGTTCAATTATTTTCAAGCAAGTATTTTTTCTAAACTTTGCTTTCATTATTATATATATTTTAAAATATTTAGAAATTTGGAATATTTTAATTATTGAATTAGAAATTTAGTTTAAATTTTCTTTCAAATGTTTTTTGAATTGTTTTGAATTATTTAATTTCAAACCACTCGAAAATATTGTCTAAAACTTGAATGAAAAAAAAAAGTAAAAACAAATCTAGAAAAAATATAATAAAATAAAACACAATTGTGGGAACATATCTATTTGCCGAGTCTAATTTTAACCTATGTCAATTGCATGTTATTTTGTCTCGAGTAGCAAGGTATGAAAATCTAATAATTAAAAAAAATAAATAAATGAAAACCAATTCATATCTCAGCAATAGGTTTGAAATATTATTGTTTCTATATGAAAAATAAAAACAAAAACAATGACAAAAGAGAAACATGGATACATATACTACAGAGGGGTAGTTCACATTAGAGACTTGGTAATGGAGCTTCTATCCGGATTCTTAAGGATACTAGTATTCCCAACCACCCCACAAATAAAGTCCTACATCCACCACTGAATATTGATGAAGAGATGATGGTCTCAGAGCTATTAGACCCGGACCTACAATGGTGGGATAGAGGTCTCATTATGCAAAATTCTAATCAGGAGGATGCTAAAGAAATTCTGCGGGTGCCTTTTAGTCGAAGATATATCCTGGACTCCCTTTTCTGGCTCCACAATAAAAATGGCGAGTACTCAATGAAATTATCATGTAGCGAGACAGTTGGCAAAGGAGGAGAAGTGGGTAGAGAGCTCTAATGGAGTATTTGGAGGGAAAGTATGGAAGAACCTATGGAAGTGATGCAGATTGATTAAGGGAGAAGAAAATATTTTAATATTTTATATTGTTTTATCTTTCCTAATGGAATTAGGATTTATTTGCTTTTATAAGTTTAATTAAAATCCTTTTCCTAGTTGAATTAGGATTTTAATTGTTATTCTTTTCCTCATTAAATTGTTTTTCCTTTCTCAAGTAGAAGTAGGTTTATTATTTCTTTTTCTAAAAGGAGTAGGAGAAATTCTATTCCTATAAATACTCTTTATAGAGAAGTTGATTAATGTTATACGCCTACGCTGCTCTGATACCAACTGATGCAGCGTAGGTATATAGAAGCAGAATTTGTAACACACAATTGCTACAACTCTTTCACGAATCCTAAGTTCCACAACAACACTAGGCTAGTAGGCAAAATAATAGAGAAAACCTCTCTAACAAGCTTTTATTAATCAACACATAACATTAATCAACCTCTTTATAAAGAGTATTTATAGGAATATAATTTCTCCTATTCCCTTTAGAAAAAGAAATAATAAACCAACTTCTACTTGAGAAATGAAAATAATTTAATGAGGAAAAGAAAAACAATTAAAATCCTAATTCAACTAGGAAAATGATTTTAATTAAACTTATAAAAGCAAATAAATCCTAATTCCATTAGGAAAGATAAAACAACATAAAATATTAAAATATTTTCTTCTCCCTTAACCGATCTGCTTCAGGAAGCTTAATGTACCGAATAAAATCAAAGTATTTGGTTGGCGAGCTTGTCGTAACATCCTACCCTCCCGAGCAAACTTGTCACAGAAAAGAATTATCTAGGATAATTCTTGTGAATTTTGCAAGAGTCATCCCGAAACTGGAATTCATGCACTGTGGGAATGTGGAGTGGCACAGGATGTCTGGGCTGGGTGTTCTACACGATTGCAAAAATGCTCTGTGGGCCAAGCTGACATGCTTCTGTTAATGGATGAGTTAATCAATCGGCTTCCTCTTGATGAGCTGGAACTTTTCCTGGTTCAAGCCTGGTTTATTTGGCACCAACGGAATCTGATGATTCATGGTGGACAATTGTAGGGACTTGGGGTATTGAACAAGAGAGCAAGGGACTTCCTAGATGAGTTTATCAGAGCCAATACTCAGCTTTTCATAAATTCAAATATGGCTAGTCCAACCAATTAGTGCCCATCGCCATTATCTCACTTCAATTTAAATTTTGATGCAGCAATATTCACAGACCAAGTAGCCTTAGGGGTTGGTGCTATTATATGAAATGATAGAGGTGAAGTTATGGCTTCCTTATCAGCTAAGGGACCACCGGTGACTAGTAGTGAGGAAATAGAAATTCTGGCCTATCGCCAAGCTGTTGAGTTTGCTCTTGAGTGTGGCTTTTCAAAGTTGGTTGTTGAAGGTGATAACAAGATAGTCATGCATTCTCTGAGGTTGAAGAAATGCTCGCCTTCTCGGCTAGGACACATTTTCCATGACATGATTTGTCTTCTCGATGGTCTAGGATGGTCGGAGGTTCACTAAAATAAACGAAGTGCCAACTTGGTAGCTCATTCATTAGCTAGGCATGCTAGAAATGTTATGAGTGATGTTATTTGGATTGAGGATTCTCCTCTACCTACTGTGGAGGCTTTGTACTTAGATTCTATTTCTATTCAATGAATTTTGAGGATGGTTTCCTTTTAAAAAAAATGAAAAAAAAAACATATCCTATAATGTATTAGGAGGTATTCAACAAGTTCTCAAAGTGGGAAAAAAAACACCTACTTTCAACTTCCTTTTTCATTATTATTAAGTAATGATCATTAATTTAGTTATTATATTATCAAATAAATTACATATTGTATAAGATTCCATGAAATTAATTAAGGCTTTAGTACTCGTACGTACCTCAAAAAGGAAGAGAATATTAAAAAGTCAATTTGAAGATAAGACCGCATCTCTCCTAAGTGGGCCACGTTTTGGACGCAACACCTTCTTATAATCATAGCTTCATGGACCCAACTCCGCGAACTAAACACAAACACAAACACAAACACAAACACGAGTCGCCACTGCCAATTGCCAAACCCAAACTGATCGAACTAGTTCAGGTCCACGTGTACGGCCACGATGAGGCTCCACGAACTCTGATCGTGCGGCCCACCATCTTAATATCTTTCTCCTCAAACAAACACGCAGCTACAAAACACACCAACAACAACCCCCCCCAAAAAAAAAAAAAAAAAAAGAAAAACCAAAAAGGGAAAAAACCTCTCAAAATCGAATCCAATATCCAAACTGGCCCCATTTGCTAGATCTCGCCGCGATCCACCGTCCGTACAATCTCCGGCGATTTTTCCGGCTGATCTCCACCGTAACCTCCATCGATCTCCGATCACGGATCGTGCGGTTATCAGAGCGTCTTGTTGTTCTTTCTCGCGACAGGTACGTTTCACGAAGATCTCTGTTTTTCTCTGTACTCAGAGCTCTAGAGCTAGGGTTTCATTCGCTTTTCCTTCTATTTTGTCTCTGTTTGGTTGCTTCGAAAATGAGCGACTCTCTTTTAGTTAATTCATAGAATAAACTGTTGTATTTGCTTTCGTTATTCGCTGCGATAAATGTGAACTTTCAGTTCAAGTAAGCGCCATTGTTGCATTGAGCTTTTTTCCTTTACTGCATTATGACACTTTGAGATTCAGAAACAGAGGATGAAAGTAAATTACTTTGGATTTGTTTCATTGCTAATATATTGAATTTTTCTTTGGCAGATAAGTTTTGAATAATTGGCGGCGAGCTTAACGGTCCACTACGTTATGTAGCATTTGTTCTTTCATTAGCTATTAATTTAATCACCGACCAATTAGAGAAGTGCGAGGAGAATTTCAGAGAGGAATTTGAAGTACAATACACAAAATGGTATGTTTTTGGACCTGAAAGTTAGAGATTCAAAATGTGTATTAAATGAACCATGGAAATTATTATAGTATGTATCTTTTTGTTAAATGTTTAGCAGAAATCAAAGCATGTGAGCTTGGAATAAAACTAATGGGGCCCTTTATTTATTTATTTTTAAAGAAACTTTGTCCGTGTGTGTAATTGACCTAGTGAATGCATATTTGTACGGCTTTATTGCCCTTCTTGTGGTTCTTGGAAGAATGGAGGCAAAGGAAGATGCTATGGAATGTGCGCGCGCGCATAATTATAGTGTTTAAATTCTAGATTGAGACACAACCCCTGAACTGATGTGCTGCTCGTGTTTTACGAAGGACTCAAGCTTAATTAGACTTCGAAACTCTCTATTTTGATTGGAAGCTTAAATATGACTTGTCAGCATTTGTAGAAAACAAAGTTCTGAATCTGTTTTCTACTGACAACCCCAGAGTATTCTTGGGGACTGGAAACTGATAGAGGAGGAAACAAAAGCATCTCTAGGCTTTACATGATAGTGTATTGTGTTGGATGGAATCTGATTATTGGCTTAAGTCATGATGTTATTTTTACTGTTTTTTATTAGTTATCAAAAACATGGAAGTATTGTTGCTGTTGTGTGTGTTTCCTCTCTTTCTTTTTCATCCTTGTCTCTAAAGTACATGTTGATTGGTAATTGTACTTATGGTAAGGAATATGATTAAGCGTGGAGAGTGGAGAAGAAAGAGGTGAAAAGATTTCCATGAATGCTTAAGTTTTAAGTCATTCAATTTTTGTCATTCATGGCGGAGTAATCTTGCATTGTTAATTGAATTATTGAAACTAAAACAGTTGTACTGATTGGTTAAGTAGTTCTAATGCAAATAATGTGAATGGTTCATTGCTCTTAGTTTATAATTATCTACTAGATACAGATATTAAGTGTTCTCATTACTCTCCTTTTAATTAGCTATATGGTAAAGACATATTTGTAAGTAATTATTTGTGACAGTCTTTCCAGAATCAGGGCTTCTGGATGAACAAAGGTGCTGGATGTATAAATGACGGTGAGACAGCTTATGATAATTCTTCCAGGATTGAGCCGAAGCGTGCTCATCAGTGGTTCATGGATGGCCCTGAGGTGGAGCTGTTTCCCAGCAAGAAGCAGGCAGTAGAGGTTCCAACCAATAATTTATTTTCAGGAATGTTGAATCCAAATGTTTCTCCATGGGGAAATGTGCCCAGTTTTCATTCATTCTCTGGCCAATTTACTGAACGGTTATTTGATTCCGAAACAGCCAGGACTGCGAATTTTGATGACAGAAATATTCCATCACTTACCACCACAGAGAAAATGAATGTGGGAAGGAAGCTTGATGAGGATACATTTGGGAATGATTCCTCATTTGGTCTATCAATGTCACAGACACTAGAAGATCCTAGACTAGGTTTAAATTATGGTGCATTTAGAAAAGTTAAAGTCAGCCAAGTTAAGGACTCTGAAAATGTTATGTCTGTATCAATGCCACATGCCTATAATCGTGGTGATGACAATACCATGTTAACAGCTCATGCTTACAAGGCAGATGACAATTCAATATCAATGGGTCTCACATATAGCAAAGGGGACGACATCATATCTTTAGGCGACGCCTATGACCGGGTGGATAACAATTTCATATCAATGGGACAACCTTATAACAAGGGGGATGAAAACATATCAATGGGTCAAACATACGGAGAAAACACTAATTCTATATCAACATGTCAGACAGTCAGCAATGGTGACAACAATATCATTTCTATTGGTCAAACCTACAACAAGGCAGATGACAATACCATGTCAACCTGTCACATCTTCAATAAGGTAGAAGACAATTCGGTACCGATGGTTCATACCTTCAACAAGGATGAAAACAGTACCCTATCAATTGGTCACTCTTATAATAAGGGAGAGAGTACTATCATATCTTTCGGTGGCTACGATGATGATGATGATAGAAATCCCTCGGGAAAGCTAATGTCTAGTTATGAACTGTTGATGGGTCATCCTTCAGTGCAAAGATCAGAGTCAGTAAATGAGAAAGAGTTGGTTAAATCAAGTGCTGATGCACGTACAAGTACTGGCCTGATAACTGCTTCTGGAACTGAAAATGTTTCCAAAAAGAAAGATGATCTAAAAATGTCCAACAAGAAGGTTCCTCCAAATAACTTCCCATCAAATGTCAGAAGTTTGCTATCAACTGGTATGCTGGATGGAGTTCCTGTAAAGTATACTGCCTGGTCACGGGAGGTAAATATCAGTTCAAATGTTTATTATTTTCTTTTAGATTAGCTTATCATTGATGAAATGACTGGTTCATTCTGTGCATGGATGGTAGAAGGAACTTCGTGGTGTTATAAAAGGTTCTGGATATCTATGTGGCTGTCAGTCATGTAACTTCTCTAAGGTAAGTTTCTGTAGATTTAGTTTCTTATATATGCTCCGTTTGGTTAGGCATTTTGGGAGCCTAAAAGTGCGTTTTTAAAACTCAAAACTCTGTTTCACAACAGCAACTCCTCATAGTTTCTTTACAAACACTCATTTTAAACCCAAAACACCGTTTTGCAACAACTTATACAAACACACCCATAATAGGAATTTTATGCACAATTAGTTGACTCAATGGACCTATTATTTGATTTTCTAGGTGATCAATGCATATGAATTTGAGCGTCATGCTGGATGCAAAACAAAACATCCAAATAATCACATCTACTTTGAGAATGGAAAGACTATTTATGGGATTGTCCAAGAGCTCAGGAGCACGCCTCAAAATATGTTGTTTGAAGTTATTCAGACTATAACCGGCTCACCTATCAATCAGAAGTCCTTCCGCCTTTGGAAAGGTGATGCAAACTCTCTTTAACCTGTACTGCTTTGGAATTTTGTGTCAAACATTCTCCTTTTTTTATATTTCTTTCTTCTCATGCCTGCTCTTGCTACTTTCAGAATCCTTTCTAGCTGCAACACGTGAACTTCAGCGTATATATGGAAAGGATGAGGCGAAGCAACTATCATGAACCGAGCTGATTTAAATTGTAAGGTAGGATCATCTTCGTTTTGTGCATAGAAGTCATCCTTTTTTGTCTATATCTTGTACTCATAAAGGTGATTGCACCACTAACTTAAGGGTTTGGATACTTTTCTAATTTGAGGGCAAGGTACATGGTGGGACTAGGAAGTTCTGTATGATGACAGTTACTTATTAAAAAAAGGAACACTGTATGATGACAGATTGTACTTCGTGGTTTTTTTTTTTTAAAGAAAAAATGAAATTTAAGATGTAACCTGTTGGCGGAAAGGATATTTTGTTACTTTTAATATGCATTCATTCTCATTGATCTTGCTTGTATATGATTGTGATATGCTCATTAATGGAACTGATTGTTTTTGAAGGAAGATCTAGGGCTACATCTGTTTAGTTTTCTTTATTCAGTTTGAATCATATAAGAAGTAAATCAGCAATATTACTGAATTTTTTTTTTTTTTTCAATCTAAATTGTATTGAAGAGATATGGTGCTAAGACTCCATCTACTTAAGTCTATATTATTTAGCGCCATTAAATTGTCTTATGGAACTTTTTTTTGTTTGCTGGGTAAATTGTCTTATGGCATTTAATTACACAATTTGGTGTTTCTGCATTGTTAATAAACAAAGACCATCTGATATATTAGTGAGAAGCATTATGGTCGTGTCTAAGGGTTTTAGGAAGAAGAGAGCCCAAGAAGGCATTATGGCTTTGTTTTAGGATCTTAGGAAGATGAGAGCCCAAAAGAATGTATTTCATGGTGCAAGATGAAGGAAATGCTGGGCCATTACCCAATGCTTCACCTGCCAAATTAATATCCTGGGAGAATGAGATCCTAGGTGATACTCGACATTGGAGTAGATTCAGTTCCTGATCACTTAATTAATGTGGGAAACTGGTGCTGATCAGACACTACTGCATATGTCCTGAATCATGACATTCTCTTGTAGAGAATCATCTGATCTTCCTTCCACCATATTAACTCAAGTGCTATCTCTGATTCATTATATTTTCAAGTCAATTGTCATTTTCCTTGACATAATTAGAGACCAGTTCAAATACAAATAGAAAACCTTTAGTATACATAAAATTGATAAAAGATGAAAGCTAGATTGGTTCAGTACTGCCGTTGACCCTTAGAATTATAGAGGTGCACGGAACCTTTCAGGAAAGTCATACTCTAGACAGTGATTGGACTCCTTTGCTCATGAACTTGTTCATCTCTAGTTACAATTTCTCCACCAGACACGTCAATTTTGATTGAATTTTTTGCTGTTGATTCATGATTGGATTTTTTGTTTCCAGTGCTACCTGCTTGTATTATTTGCTTATCTGGTGCTGTTTTCTCATCGATTGATGAAGTTGAGGACTTGTAATCTTTGCTTTTACCCCACACCACAAGATATAATCCCGCAACTATGATAATCGCTCCTAGTATCCTGTACAATTGATGAAATTAGTTAGTCACTTTGTTCTAGTATGGCTGTGGTGGTGGATTAAGCTTGAAGAATACCTTCCAAGATACAGTTGCTCGGCCAAAACGAACGAGCCCATGATAGCAACAATAACCATGCATAGGGGATTAAAAGCTGTTACAAATACAGGGCCTCTGTCTTGCATCACAACCCCTTGAATGTAATATGTCAGTCCCGAACAGATTATGCCCTGCATCAATAAATATAAAGAGTTGTAAACATGTCATTTGCTGGCCTAGAATCTGATTCTTCCTTGGGCAAAATCCCTTTTTCCATGACTGGAGAAATGAAAATATAGATGCTAGTAGGATTTTCCGTTTCTTTAGAAAGATGATTTTTACCCCTTTTGTTTGTGGAGATGCAAATAATGCATGAGTTTTGGTAGTGGTGTGTCATGGTGGGGAACTATGGACAGGTGATACAGACGAAGATTTATAACTAAGTTGGTGTTTGAAAGTCAGTGTCCAGGCATTTCGGTCTTTCTTTTGGGTTATCTAACCCTGTGGTGGTATACAATCTCCTGTATTATAGCCTAAGATTTTGATATGATAAAAAGGGGCAGATAGTAGCTTAAAGGAAATAAAGTTCCTAGGGCAATGACAACCTCCCTCCCTCCCTACCCCCTGCTTCTCTTTTTTGGTTGGACAAAGTCCTTTATAAATTCTCACAAATTCTTGCTATAAGATTAACATAGCTACATATTTTGAAAATCTAACAACTAAATTGCATGATCTTTATATTCTTAACATGCATATCTAATTTTGTTCAAATCGAATTTTATTTGCTTTTCATTCCATAAACTTATTTTTTTATGCATAATTTAAGATTAAAAAACTTGAAATTTAAACATTTGATTGATGGAGTAGTTATTGATTTTTGATCTTTTTGAAATTTTGCAAACATAGAGGATATAGTAAGAAAATGCAATCTAATGGTAAATTTGTCAAATTTCACATTTAATAAAAAGATATAGGTAGAGTTTGAAGAGTGCTCGAAGAGAAACCTTGTCCTAGTTGATTGGTGCTACTCCATTTGTCAAAAAGGAAAATGCTTTTGCTTATTGTCTCAATTTTTTTTTTGAAAAATCCTAAATTAGCATTTTCCAAAAATAAAGTACCTTTTTATAAATCATTGTTATGAATTCTGTTCTAGTTGAAAAATACCATTCCAGTATGTAAATCGGAATGAGAAATCCCCATATTCCATCTCGGATAAAGTTTCGGGTCATTCCGATTAATTTTGGTCATTTTATTTTGGTAAATTCTGGCCGAAATTGAAGTTTTTGCTAGTATGAAGTATAAGTTTCAAATTAGATTTGCTACGATGCTATCAAATGATTTGAAAAAAAGAAAAGAAAAAGGGAACAGAATTTCTCAAGTTTTGGTTGCATTTGAAACTTTTTTCTTCAGTTTTGCACTAAAACTTATGGGTTTGAAATTTTTTTCTTCAGTTCTGCAGAATCTGCACTAAAACTTATGGGTCTCTAATTTTCGAAGACAATAGGAGTGATGAGATTTTGTAAGTTGTGACTAATGAGATTTTGAAATAAAGAAGAATAGGAGTGTAAAAGTCCTCGCACGAGACAAGTGGTGGAGTGGGGTATAGGTGAAAAGGGAGTTTCCAGGAAGCTTCCTAGTTTATAAATATCCCAACAATTTTTGTTTATTTACAAAAGTATCCAAACTTGATTTTTAAAATAATCAATCTAATCACGTAATGATTATGATATTTCTTTTAAAACACTATATATTACCTTCATTAAATGATATTACATTAATTTATATCATTTGGCTTAAGAATAGCAATGAGTAATAACATTTATTCATTAATTAATTAATTATTAATTAATATATATATATACACACCCGAAATGGTAATTCCGAGACGGTCCAAAATGGTATATTAAAATGCATGTAATTAAAGTGTGTGTGTTTAGCAATTTGTTTCTTAAAAAAACAAAAAAGGTCGGTATTAAAATATTCTGTTTCAACATACAGATTGAAACAAACACCAAAGCGATATTCAAGACATTTTTTTTTTTTTTTTTTTTATCTTTTTGTTTCACATTTAACAAATAAGTTAAGAAAAATTTCAGAATACCAAATAGACAATTAATGTTATATTCTTACTGAAAATTATTGTGTACTCCCGGAATAGTATAAATGCGTATTCCCTCCTCTCACATGAATGGTAGGTTTCACTAATTTAATTCATAATGGGACCCACCATTTATGTGAGAGGGAGGAGTACGCATTTATTATATTCCGGGATTACCTAATAATTTTCCCTTACTTACACTGTAGAGAGCTGCCAATAGTTTAACGTCCCAACTGATCGCCCAGATTGCAGCTTTTCCCCTCTCCATCACTAGTGCCACTATGGTGCCTTCGATTGAGCCTAACAGGCATATCCAAGCTGTTAGGGAAAGCTCAGCAGGGTATGTTTTTAGTGTGATTGCCTGGAAAAATAGAGAGCCATGAGAGTATTATATTTGGGACTTTGTTGTGAATTACTCATGTTGTACCAATATATAAATTTATGAGGAGGAAAACTTTACTTGCAGAATAACAAAACAAGCCCAGCTGACGCAGCCAATTGTTATCATTACGGCACCCTTAATCGAATGATGAAGATTGGTCCCATTGTTTTGCTGGTCGTGGTTTGTTTTTCCTTTAGTCCATATCAATTCAAGAACTGGGCCTTTTACCAGTGTTATGACCATGGCTCCTGCTACTGTTGCTAGAGTCCCTACCACTTTAGCTTGGCTTCGGATACTCTTTAATTTTACATTCTCAAGCCTAGTCAGAGACATAAAAACAACATTTTTTACATTTATAAACAAAAATCCTATAAAAAAATTATAAAAAAAAAAACTTGTATTTATACCATTTAATTATCTCTTGATACATCAAATATAGTAAGAAAAATAAGGAACGCAGTAAACCGAGAGAGAAGACGATGAAAACTTAATTGAATTTAGGACTCAACGTTGGGCCTATCTATGGATTTTACATCTATAAAAATTGTCTTGAAAATATTTTTGGAAGCTAACAGTTTAACAAATAGAGAATTCTGTTATTAGAACATCTTAACACAGTACATAAAATATTTTTCCCTTTGTTTAATTAAGAATATATTCTATTATATTTAAAACTTTTTTTTTTTTTTTAACTTTTAACATTAGGAATATATTCTATTTGAAAGTTTAAAGCTTTCTACAAGTTAGGTTTTTCCTAAAACTAAATCCCTAATTTGTCATTTTGTTTTGGAAAAAAGAAAAGAAAAGGACTACAACAAGAAAAAAGAGACACGAAGAATCAGATTGCCGGGGTTAAGTATTTCTCTTGATGATAGATTTATCGAGTCAAAATGTTGGAACCCTTAATCTTTTTTTCTTTTCTTTTTTTTAAACATTCTCTCTTAGTAACAGTCGTGATTAATAGATTGTGTAACGTTGAATTACATGTATAAGAATATTTGTTTACGATTACGTTAAGTTTGAAGCTACTCATTACTTAACAGTTAAAAATCTAATATCACAAGATGAATAGATTGTGTAAACATGGTTTTACAAGTGATCCTTACGGATCAAAATCAATCAACCAAGACCTCCCCAATCTTGCATTTTGGATTTGGGAATTTAATTAAAGTTTTTGAAGAAAAATTCTAATATAAGTGACTTGATATGAGTTTTAATAACAAGTGATGGAATTAAGCTTTCAAGATTTTACTCAGGCAAAAACATCTTCTAATGTTGTATTTGAAATAAAATTTTACGTCTAATAATTTTGAATCTGGCCAATATCAGTATCACCAAAAAAAAAAAACAAAACAAAACAAAAAAGAGAGAATCTGACCATAAATTTCGTAATAGAAAAAAATTGTAAAAAAAAAAAAAATTTAATTTAAGTCATTTAAACTAAAAAATGAAATTCAAATCATTTTCTTTTGCAACTATTTAAACACAAATGAACTACTTTAATGTTTAAATTGCTTTCAAGTTTTGTTCTTAGTGAAGTATATGCGGCTACAAGATCTTGCTTTACATTTTATTTACCTAAGCAACCAAGCCATTAGGAAAGTAATGGCTGGAAGAACATTGGTTAAAGCTGCTGCAAACGTTGCTGTTGTGTACTTCATTCCCAGAAAGTACAAGTTCTGGTCAATGACTGGCCTGCCAAGAGAACAAGATATAAGATATGCTTAAGCAATACAATACTATGAATAATTACTATTAAGGCTTAGTATTAAAGAATACTTACTCTAGTAAGCTAAGCACAACTAGTTTGGTGAAGATAGGAACTGTCATCTTTGGCCTTACTTTCCTGTAAGATAGTGAGGGAAAATTTGTTTTAGTTATCTCTTCCCTCTGCATGTGTATGTGTACGAGTGTGTGTATATGTATGAGTGTATGTGTTTAAGCAGAGAGGCAAAGAGAGATAACTTGTCAAGAATCACTGCAAAAGGGGCAATGACAAGAGTAGCAACCACATGGCGATAGACAACAAGTACGTAATTGCTCATCCCATGGTTTAGTGCAGCCTTAGAAAGGACATCCATCCCTGCAAACCCAAATTGCAAGAATACAACAGCAAGAAATGGTTTTAATCTATCAAACGTTTTCTTCTGCATCTTGTTGGTGCTTCCTCTTTGAACTAGAATACCCCACAAGCTTCAATTGTGAAACAGGTATATATAGCTCATAAGAGTATCCAGTGGTATCACTGATTCTGCTTAGATCTAGCTGCATGAGAAAAACATGATATCACACAATATATTCCCAAATCCACGGATTCCACTAATACATTAAAACTCAATTATTACTCACCAATTATTGACACTAATTAAGTATCTTAGGACCATAAACTAGGTGGTCATACACCTATATATACCTAGGCATATTGATGTAAGAATGCTTTAAACCTTAGTGCTTTGGTTTATTTATATGGTACTTTGGTGTAGGTGGTGAGGGTCACTTCACTGGTGGTGGAGTTGCTTTGTAGCCATTTTCAAAAAGTTGGATTAAATTATTTGTGACCCTTTTTAGTCTTCTGCAATTTTCTGAGACTTTTTTTGGCATAAGGCATAAAGGAAATGGATAAAAAAGTTTTCAATGTAGGAAGCACGAACATTGACATGAGTACAGGTACATGTATGGACATGGATACGACACGATAATACGAGCAATTTCTGAAAATTATAATATAAGATGGCTAATATGACACCAATATGACATGAGTAAAACACGGATACGGCACCTAAATGAAGTGTCCATACTTACTAACTTTCTATACCTAATGAAAGACAAAAACAAAAATATGATTAATTTTGTCTCAGAGGCGTGCTCCGTAAAAATACAATATGGTCTTCAACCTGCAAAAAATCAAGAATAAGGTGGAAGAGCCAAAAGGTTTGCCCATACACCAATAATAGCTTAAAAGGTGACGGATAGGATAGCAAGCTTTTGATCATGTACATTATTAAAGGTGCCAAATGATTTTTTTAACTTACTGGTCAAAAGAAGAAAAGAAGGATGGCTAGCATTACAATCTTCTTTATATTGTCTTTCTGCTTTAAATTTTGGTTTTAGCGAGTCTGGGAAATTACCTAGTGCAAGGTCAAGCTCATGCTGATCGAGCACGTAAATCCCCACTAGGTTTAGTCTATACTGAGCATGGTTTTGTTTCCTTATGCTTTGTGCACTGCTTGTAACTTTGTGCACCATTTGTGACTTTGTGAGATCCTACCCACTTCCACTCTGGAATCCATTTTCATTTTGTGCACTTTAGTTTCGTGTTTCAGTGGCTATCCCTGTAATAGGGAGTGGTGTTGTACATCAGCTCTTAAACGTCAGAACAATGTTTCGTTATTGGGGTGTTGAAGGTTGAGGCTTGCTGTGATACACATAGATTGCCATATTTTTATGCCTTTCCGAATAGGAAAACATACAAACACAAAAACAAAAACATCAAAAAGAAAACAAGTTTGGCCGACAGATAATTTTATGATTTGGAGAGAGAAATACTTTGGGGAGACTCTTGACACATTAATATAACGGCAAATGATTATAAGCTCAACTATGTTATATTAAATACTCCAATTGAGTAGTTAATATAACATATATGGACATTACTTAATCCAAAAAACTTAAGTCTAAGAGTTTAAGTTCAACTATGTTATACTGACCATTAATTCTCTTTATTAGTATCCAATGTGAAACTTCATTATTTAACCAACCACACGACTCACACATAAATATTTAGATATTTTATTAATATGGAAATCGTCTCTCTGATCAAATGTTGTAATTTACTCACTAGAGGTATAGAGAATTGGATTCAGACTTCCTTTCTTAAAATCTGTTATGTTTAGGCCATGTGCATGAAGCTAAGGGGTGGCCCGTCGAAGAAAAAGCCAAATATTTGTATGGAACTTAAATGAGCAACTTAAAGTAGAACAACAATCTATAGCAATTATAAATTTGTTGGAGTAATTGAAAGGCATATGCTGACCTATTTTCTGATCATATAAGCTTCTATAGTTTTTAATTTTGATGGTTTATGTCATGGTAACAAAGCCTAATTTAACCAAGGGGTCAAACATATGGTTCCCTTATTCGATGTGGGGTCAAATTTAAGACTTGGAGTTAAGAGGCGACTTTTATATTGGCTACGTGTGGCGGTTCTAACTTTTGGCTGCTACTTATTTTGTTTGAAAATTTTAAAATGTCAAGTTATTTGTTTTAGGTAAAATTGATTAATTGGCTTAATTTTTTTAATCTATTTTAGAGTCCATATTTTTAGGTTGGAAAACAATGATAAAATTTAATCAATTTATAGTATTTTTGGTGAAATTGACTATACTAAAGCTGTATTTCAAAGTTCAAGACAAAGACTCAAGCTCAGCTCAAGTCAGACTCAAGTTTAGCGCAAGAAAAATAAAGTTTCTATAATTTCGATTGAAAGTTCAACCGATCGAGATGAGTTCGATTCCAGCTCGACACCTAGTTTGACTGATCGAGATTACATGTATCAGCAAAAATCAGAAACATGAAAAGGCCATAACTTATTCATTTCAAACCCAAATCGTAATCCGTTTGTTGCATTATTTAAAGGATATCATAAGCTATCACCAGAGAGGCTTCTCATAGAGAGAAATCATCGTTTGTACGGCTAGGGTTTGTATAACCAAGTTTTTCTCAATTTTACTATACCGGAAACATTCAAAGTAGATTGTAAGAGTTCAAGACCACATAAAGAAAAATTAACATAGTATTGCTGCTACCATAGTGCAGGACTTATATGAAGTCATAGAGCAATCCAGTCTACAATAGTTACTAGACAAACTTTCAAATGGATTTCTCGGAGTTACAAATAGGGGAGTTTTTGTGCAATCAATTAACCACAATTACTTATTAAATCTTTGAGAGTGGATCTTGGAGTCACGAATAGGGGAGTTCATGTGCAATTCTTCAGAATGGAAGAGTCATGGATTCAAAATTACATGTAGTTACACCAGTAAGTACTACATGAGGTAGCAGTAGATTTAGAATTAAGTCTATTGTATAACCTTTAACTCTATTAATGGACATGTTGCCTTGAGGGTTGTTTAGGCTAAATCCTCCCTAATTTTTTTATTTTTTTATTTTTGAAACAATATGTTTCATTAGTTTTCCTGAATTACCATATTATTGTCTTATGTTATTTCCACTGGATCTACTGCTTTATTATTTTATTGGTGACATATTTAATTTATGGCAATTAACTTGGAAATCAATCTAAATGCATAATTGGTTAATTATATAAAGTTAATTAATTCTGCTATAAAATCTATCAAGGGGTCTAAAAACCCAAACAACTTTGTTATTGGTAATTTTTTTTTTTTTTTTTTTTGGTTAATTTTTTTGAGGTTGTATATTTTGTTTTAGATTTTAAATCTATAAAAAAAATTTATAGCCTTTAAAACAAGGAAAATACTAGAGCCATTGCCCTAAATCCAAGGATACCTCCGTCCCTGGTTGAATGTGCTTGCAAATAAGGGAGATGTCAGCACTAGAATCCACTTTCTCAGTGTTTAAGCTTCTTGACGTTGATGCTTCCCAACATAGGCATAATTGCATTCCTTGATTGATATTAAAAAAAATTGACTTTTGCATGCTTGAAACAACTAGCATTGGAATAACAGTCCCAATAGAAATTTACCAAACAACTAAATAAATAATTATTCATTCTTTCACCACGAAGATTTCTGCCATGTTCACTTGCTTGATATGATGGTGATTGTCACATGATTACTACTTTCCTTGCCATTCTTACTTGCATATATCAGTTCCCTAGCTAGCTGGTGGTATTTGATGACAATGATGGACAGAGAGAAGTTTTATCCTTGCCAGTGGCTCAGATAAAGGAATTTTGGTCCTTGGTGATAGGCCACAATCTGAATGACCCCTTGTAATTAACCCTAATTAATTAATTAGCCAAGTTATTAATTAATCAATTAATCATGCAATTTCGTGGAAGCACAAACAAATCACCAAAAACTAAATATGCAGCGGAAATTAAATAACACGGTGATTTGTTTACGAATGGGGAAAACCCTAACGGCAAAAACCCCACCGGGTGATTTTCAGGTCACCACTCCCGAAACTCCACTATTATCAAATCAAGCGGTTACAAGTAAGGTTACAAGTAAAGGAATCTCAAGTACCTTACCAACCTACAGTTGAACTCTTACCCCAATACCCAATTGGACTTGATCTGTAGCGATAGTTCCCACCTTTGATGCATGGCTCCCAAGTACGTGACTAAACAATGCGCGAATCCCAGTACGCGACTTCAGAACACCAACTAAGGAAGAAAGGTTGGCTGCAAAGTTCTTCAGTTCATCCTTTATGATGAATAGCAGGAAGATGCTTGGTTACAAAACCCTACGGTGCAAATACACAGCAACTTCTTGAAGGAAGATGAACTAGGTCAAGAACTTCGTCTTTTGATCACAATTTGCTTGAACAGAGATTGCTCAATGATATTGCAACTTGTGTCACACTTGACGGCTCTTAAAACAATCCTTTTATATGTTTAGGGTTAGAAGAAAAGAAGGCCCAAAATCATATTCACGGATCCCAAGAAAATCAGATTGGAAATCTGAAATTTTAAATCTCGACAGATAGCAGGTGTCGAGGTAGCTATCGAGCAGGTGTCGAGCTTTAAAAACTTTGCACTTCAGCTTGCTTTTTCTTGGACAGACTTGATGACTTCAACACTTAACCTTGAAACCTTGTTTCTTGAAGTATTAAAAATACCTAGAACTACCCAATTACAAGTAGAGTGCGTTTTGTCAAAGGATTAGCCAATTTACATGAATAAGTGACATATGTTCTTAACAAGTGAAAAACATATATGTCCTAACAATCTCCCCCTTTGGCAATCCGTGACAAAACCACAGCAAACAAATGAGCATATGAGAGAAGTCATAAATCACTCAACTCATATTCACTTGTTGAATACAATAAAATATATCCTAACACAAACTCTTGAAAAATTTTGAAAGAAGAGAGTTTATGGCAAGTAGATTTTGACAACCTGTATTTCTGAAACACTTTAAACAAAACTCATCAAGGCATCTTGTGTGAAACAGAAATAATAGATTGCATACAAGTATAAAGAACATGTGTATAAAGATAGAAAAGAAACAATACATGAAGAGAGAGGTGAAAGAAACATACATCAGCATATATAAAGAAGTATAAGTACAATGTATGAAAAATGGTCAAAGGACCTCATATACATGATCAATGTATCTAAAAGGTAAGAAAAGAAAAGATACATATATAGCCTCACTACATCCCTCAGAAAAGTCAACACTCCCCCTATCAAAAAATGTCCTATACTAACTCTCCCCCTAAGATGACTACTCTCATAACCCAAAACTACTCCCCCTTTTTGTCACGAGTGACAAAGGGTAGAGTGTCATGTAGACATCTCATCGGTAGAGCTAGCATCCCCATCATCATCATCATCATCCTCAGAATTTGAAACTGCTGGAGTAGGTGGTGAAGGAGTAGCCTCTGGAGCAAATCCACCCATGGTCGCCTGCCGTCCCATCCCCTACTGTGAATGACAGAGGGAAGGTCAGTGTCGGCGAAGTCCGCTAGAATGACTTGGCGTTCCGAATGAACACCTCGTCGAGAAAAGTTCTCCGAAAATGCCTTATGGGCATCTCCATCACGGAACCGAAGGTTAAAGGGAGCAAAATCAGAAGAAGTAGAAGCTCCAGAACGCAGAGGGTTCCGAGCAGGAGTGGATTTACGTTTGGGTGCCATAGACACTACTAACGTAAAAGAATGAGAAAGAGAGAGAGAGGGAGACAATCAGAAAAGTCCCAAAACAGTTAATATATATCAGATATATTGAACAACAAGTATGTATGCATGGGAATGCATGAGCATGTGACATGCAAAACAAAAATTGCATCATGGGCTCAGCCCAATCCAAACCTACCAGCACACAGCATATAGCACATATCTAAATGCATGTAAATATCATTCTAATGCACATGGAATGCAATGTATGACATTTTAAAAGCATTTAAGTGAAAACCCAACCCAAAATTTCAAGAAACACTCATTAATTTTGAAAAACCCCAAAATTTTCAAAAAAAACAAAAACTAGGTTTCAAAACATGCAATGCATGAAAAAGGAAGGGAAAAGTGATCTTACCAAGTGATTGAAGCAAGGAATGGTCAAGATCCAAGTGGGTTGGAAGATTTGAGTGAGAGAAATGTGTTTGGGAGAGAAAGAGCCACGGAGAGATCGAGAGAGATCGAGTGAGAAATGAGAGAAATCGTGATCAGACCTTAAATAGACACCTCAGTAATTCTCAACAGCTGAGGTGTCGAGAGGTATCGATGAAAATGTCGAGAGAGGTGTTGAGGATTTTGCCTTCGACAGCTGAAGGTATAGAAAGGTATCAAGGTGCAAGATCAATTTCAGATAAAAGAAGCTCGATCGATCGCACAGGTGTCGAGGAGGTATCGAGGAGACAGAAACTTTCTCGATCGATCCATCAGGTGTCGAGACAGGTGTCGAGATTGCGATAAGACAAAGCTTGAGAAGCTCGACAGATGACCAGGTATCGAGGAGGTGTCGAGGAGGTGTCGAGCCAGCAGTAAAAGCAGTTTTTTCGAGAAGGGAAAAACACAGACATGAATGCAATCCAACACACACCTCAACCAAAGATCCACTCAACATATAAAGCACTCAAAAACATCTCTCAACAAAAATTTAAGCACATGGATCCTCAAAAACACACACACACACACTAAACAAGTCTAACCAATTTTATTTTTCAAAAACAAGTTAAGACAGTTTAGTGAGCATACATTTAGCACATGTAAAACCTTTGTGATGGCCAAATCACATTGTACCTGCACATGTATCAAAAGTAGCAAAGAATATTGCGTGTTGTGTGTGAAAAACATCGCAAGATTGCATATGTGTATGCATGTTATGACGATCTGAGATATGAGAAAACAACTTTAACTCACACACAATCATAACTGTTTGATGGGGACTATCACCTTCGAGGTACATCCTATGACTCCCACATCTCCTAGAATACACGCTTGCAACCATATTTAAAGCATTTTTGATCTTTTAGCTTTTTATTTTTTTTGCATATTTTCTTTTGTTTTAGCATATCATGCATGGGCATATAAAAGAGAGGAAAGAAATACCCAAGATGTTAAGCATTTGACATCGCACTTTTGCTATGCCGAAGCATACGGATGTCTTTGACACTGCACTTTTGTTATGCCGAAACATACAGATGTCTATGACACTGCACTTTTGCTATGCCGAAGCATACAGGTGTCATACTATGATTGGCGGGCAACAGTGGTGAGATGGTCATTTATGCCTTTCTCTTAGGATTTTCTAGTCCTACCCGTCGAAAAGAGTGATATGAGTGTTAAGTTTTAAGAGATAACTTAATCGTACTCATCACAAACAAGAGCCACAAAGCTCACTTGCTTAGTTGTGCATAGAGATGCTCATCTAAGCTACAAATGATACAAAGTTTAGAAAACTTTGTTTCAATGGCCATCCAAGGTACACAAATACCAAAGTACACAAAACACACACTGTTTTTGTATTTTTCTGATTTTTCAATTTTTTTTTATTTTTTTTTATTTTTATCAAAAACAAAAATAAGCAAAATTGAAAATAAACAAACAAAAACATGTTAAGCAAAGCATGAAAGAAAGATGCATATGCATGAAGGCATGATAGAGAGATGCAAATGCATGAAAACATGATTTCAAAAGCAGATAAGAAATCAAGCAAACAAAGTCCTACTTTAGATATAAAGAATTAAAGCAGAGGACAAACAGAAAAGACAATTAAGTCTTAGGATCCTTTATCACCCACATAGCACGAGTCTTTGGCCGTGAAGATGAAAAGGCACGTGTCCTAGTATGATTACTAAAGGACATAGAGGAATAAGAATTCCCCTGAAATTGAGTCAAAAAGCTCAAAGCTTTTAATAACTCACCAAGAATAGGTACAGAGCCTTTAGACAAAGGATGAGACCTATTGGATACTCGCTTATGAGGAAACAACTTGAAACAATTAGGACGAGTGTGACCAGAATCACCACAATGGTGACAAACATGAGTAGTTTTAGAGCTACTCGGCTTCCTAGAAGGAGGTCTAACCTTAGAGGTTGACAACTTAGGACAATTTGGCCTAATATGACCAACAATATGACAGTGATGACAAGTGGGGACAAATTCAGAATTTTTATTCAACCTAGGAGGAGTTTTAGACATAGGTTTAGAAACTTCACCGTTAACATCAGAATTTTTACCATTGTCTATCCTAGCAATATTAGTCTTCAACTCTTCATTATTCCTTTTAAATGGGAGAACATAAAAATCTTTTTCTTTTGAGTTAGGCTCAACAACAAGTTTGGCACTAGTTAATTTTTCAACTTCAGTTTTAAATTCAACTAGTTGCTCTTCCAAACTCTTAATTTTGTCCACCTGAGATGAAATTTGATTTTTAAAATTCTCATTCAAATTATTGGCTTCATCCAATTTTGCAATCAAATCATCTTTTTCAAGCTTGACCTTTTTAAATTTAGCTTTTAATTTTGTAGAATATTCAAGAGATTTCATACAAAAATTATAAAGCTTGCAATAGGCATCTTGAATATCATCATCATCATTCAACATAAGATCATGCAAATCAAAACAATCAAGAGTTTCCATGACAACAGGGGTCAATAGATCAACACAGCAAAGATTAAACCTAATCAGAGTGTGCCTGCTCTGATACCACTTGATAGGCCACAATCTGAATGACCCCTTGTGATTAACCCTAATTAATTAATTAGCCAAGTTATTAATTAATCAATTAATCATGCAATTTCGTGGAAGCACAAACAAATCACCAAAAACTAAATATGCAGCGGAAATTAAATAACACGGTGATTTGTTTACGAATGGGGAAAACCCTAACGGCAAAAACCCCACCGGGTGATTTTCAGGTCACCACTCCCAAAACTCCACTATTATCAAATCAAGCGGTTACAAGTAAAGGAATCCCAAGTACCTTACCAACCTATAGTTGAACCCTTACCCCAATACCCAATTGGACTTGATCTGTAGCGACAGTTCCCACCTTTGATGCACGGCTCCCAAGTACGTGACTAACCAATGCGCGGATCCCAGTACGCGACTTCAGAACACCAACTAAGGAAGAAAGGTTGGCTGCAAAGTTCTTCAGTTCATCCTTTATGATGAATAGCAGGAAGATGCTTGGTTACAAAACCCTACGGTGCAAATACACAGCAACTTCTTGAAGGAAGATGAACTAGGTCAAGAACTTCGTCTTTTGATCACAATTTGCTTGAACAGAGATTGCTTAATGATATTGCAACTTGTGTCACACTTGACGGCTCTTAAAACAATCCTTTTATATGTTTAGGGTTAGAAGAAAAGAAGGCCCAAAATCATATTCACGGATCCCAAGAAAATCAGATTGGAAATCTGAAATTTTAAATCTCGACAGATAGCAGGTGTCGAGGTAGCTATCGAGCAGGTGTCGAGCTTTAAAAACTTTGCACTTCAGCTTGCTTTTTCTTGGACAGACTTGATGACTTCAACACTTAACCTTGAAACCTTGTTTCTTGAAGTATTAAAAATACCTAGAACTACCCAATTACAAGTAGAGTGCGTTTTGTCAAAGGATTAGCCAATTTACATGAATAAGTGACATATGTTCTTAACAAGTGAAAAACATATATGTCCTAACACTTGGCTTTACCCCACATAACAAGATATAGACCTAAGATGATCACAATAATGGCGCCAAGGACCCTGTACATATATATGGCATTACATAATTTGCAATCATCTTTTATTCATAATAATGTTCTGCATGTATAGTTATGGTGAAGGAAAGAACTCGATAGATTATACCTTCCAAGGTTCATCTGCTCGGAGAAAATGATGGAGCCTATAGCAGTAACTATGACCCAAGTGAGGGGACTAAAGGCTGTTACAAAAACCAAGCCTTTTTCTTTCATTGCCACTGATTGTAAGTAAAAATTTGCTCCTATGCTGATTATTCCCTGCATATATACGCCATTTTCACACCATGAAGAGCTGAGAAAACATTACACCCACATTTTATTATTATTATTATTATTTTGCGGTACCTTGTATACAGTGGCGGAGCCAGGATTTCAATTCAGGAGGGCAAAATTATAGGGAACTTTGGAAGCACAATTATTCATCTATTGATCTCCCATTCAATTTTTTAATTAATTTTTAACACTCCATTGCTAAAAAGCCTCAAAGTTCGTTACCAAAACATAGAATTTGAAACAATGAAAGAGTCAAAGAGATTGAGGGGGAAAAAAAAGATTAGTGGAAAGATGTAAGCATTAGAGATTTAGTGTCATAAAAAAATAAAGACATAATTTGAAAGTATGGATCCGCTACTTAGAGTTGGAACCATGAAATATTTTAACTCAATTTAGTAGACGATTTTTATTTAAACTTAAAAAAGTGTGATGAAAATTGAATTTCAAATGGTGTAAAAGATTAAGTGCTGTGTATCTCCCATTAAAAAAAACTAGTATGTAACCCCGTGCTACCGCACGAGACTGGTTAATTGTAATGATGCTATTGGCCAATTTTTTTGTTTTTGTTTTTTTGGGTTTATCACACGGATGATAGAATTAAATCAAACAATGAAAAATATATATTGCATTTTATTATTTAAGTAATGCTATTGGTCTTTTTTTTTTTTTTTGGTTTATCATACATAGGATAGCATTAGATAAAACAACGAATAAAAAAAAGAGAATATTGCATTTTATTATTTAAGTGATGCTAAAGTGAAGAAAAAAGAGAATATTGCATTTTATTATTTAAAATATATAAAGGGACATTAAAAAATAAAAACTGATAATTGAGCTTGGAAGCTTCTTGGAGGCGCCAATGAAGCGCTAATGTATGAGAGTGTGAAGCAAGGAAGAGTGGGATTGAACATTGTGTTTGAACCCGGCCTTGCTCTGAGAAATCTGTAAGGAGGAGGAGAGGGTAGTGTGTGGATCTAGTTGGTAGAGGTTGAGAGAGGAGGAGACATGGGATGACGATATGGAATTAGGAGGAGATGATGTTTTACTTTTATAGTCTTTCTTGTTGGACTCCTTGGTTCTGGTTGTGGAATTAGAAGAGTTCCAGACTCTATTGAGATCACCCATAAAAGTGTGCAGGTGAGATGTTCTTGCTTAGGCCAATGAGTATTATCATTGTGGTTTTCTTAGCTTTCGTGTTAAATGTTAATGCATCATTAATTTGGGTACAAAAATTAGAAAATTTAGATAAGATACATGACACAAAATTGGAGTCCAATTTATAATCTCCATAAAAGTGTACAGGTAAGATGTTCTTGCTTAGACTAATGAGCATTATCATTGTGGTTTTCTTGGCTTCTGTGTTAAATGTTAATGCATCATTTATTTGGGCACAAAAATTAGAAAATTTAGATAAGATACATGACACAAAATTAGAGTCAAATTTATAATCTAATTAGATTTTTTTTTGAGTTTTGGTTAGGACAAGTGGCGCAAAATTGAGAATCCAATTAAAATCTAATTGGATTTTCTCTCTGCTTCACCTATTATTATATATATAGATTAGTAAGTGTCAATGTGTCCAATTTAATATTATCTCTTTGTATCTTTTTTCTCTAATATGATATTTAGTAAAACATTTTTGATAAAGGTACAAGTGTAGCACATCTCATGACAGCAAAGCAAGTTCTTGCATGTGCTGCCAGAGAATAACAAGCCACCTCATAAGGCACTATCTCTCACAAACATACATGATATTAGATCAATAGAATGTAAAATCTCAATTACTTTAACTTCAGGTATTTGAAAGAAGCATATTAAGCAGCTCTTTGTATCAGAACACTGTGGTAGCCAATTCTAATTCTACAGGTGTCTTGAAAGCTGTTAAGCAGCTCTTTGTTTTCGTTTTAAGATATATAACATATTGTATACTCTTCTCTTTATAGGGGGGGAATTAATTTCGGCATCAAACTATCAAATTTGTATCATTTGCATAGTTAACTGAAATTATGGGTTAGAATTGATGTTAATTGGTTGTCTTTGAAATTTGTTCAGAAATTCTTGGTGTGGGGGGGGGGGGGGGGGGGGGCGGGCAAAGTAATCCAGAAATCCTATACTAAAGGGGTTTGGGAGGAAGGTCAGGGGGGGCAGTTGCCCCCCTTCGCCCCCCCTTGGCTCCGCCCCTGCTTGTATAGCTAGCAGTTATAGATATAATCATATAAATTGGATTTTAGCTTGAAGAAATTTGCACATTGATGAATGATTTCATTTTTTATTTTGATCATTTTGGCCCTTACTTTTTATTTTGATCCTTTATGTTTGGTCTTTAGTTTGGAGGTGTTTCCAAACTTTTTCAAATTTTTTATTCTGATCCTTTATGTTGATAACCTAACCGTTCATAATATGTTTTTTTTTTTTTCCTTATAATAATAAATTCTTACATTCTACAACATTTTAGACTAGTATCTCAAAAAAGTTAAATATGAAGGGAACTTAACAAACATATTATTAACGAAAATGGATTGTAGAATCAACTTGAATGGCCAAATGAAAATTTTGAAACGTAAACAGCCAAAATGAAAACATCCACGAATTTAAGAGCTAAAAGTGTACTTTAGTCTTTTTTTTTATTTTTATTTTATAGAATATTTAAATTTATTAACAATGTTGTCAATTCTATTATGTTCCAATTTTATTTTTGTTCTAATCGGATGATCAAAATATTCATTTTTTCACTAAATCGACTTGCTTATTAAACCACCCCCCCCCCCCCCCCATCTCAAGTCAAATTACAATATGTTTTACCATTTTAGTATGTTTTGGTCAATATCTAAATTTTGTCCATTATAAGTTCACCCACTTCATTTTCTCCCTTTTCCCCCCTTTCTTTCCTTCATATCTTTCGCCATTACTCTTCTTTTATTCTTATTTTTTACCGATTAATGATGATGTTATTTATCTTTCATGCTCATTGATGGTAATATGGTCATGTGTAAAGGAGAATCATTAATGCACAAATAAGAAAGAATAAGTTAATTCAAGTTGAAGTAACAAAAAATATTGTTGAAAAATACCTAAAAATAATATTAAAAGAAGTAGTAAAAAAATAATAATCAAGAAAATAACAAAGAATATGATTTTAGATAGAATAAAATGATAGGAAAAAAATACAGCCAAGTCTAATTAATCTATTGAAAATCCATATAACTTATTCCAAAAATTGAGATTAAGGCTTGATTTTCCACGTTGCTCTAAATTTTCTTCACTTTGTATTATATAATTATTATTCTTTAATAGATATGATATAAAACCATTGTGATGAGAAGTTAAATATATTTATTTTCTATTTTTTAAATATATAATAAAAATAATTGTAACTTCAAAACCGTACTTCAAAATAGATCAATATTTAAATATTTCCTATTAAATTTCAATTAACAAATGAGAACAATCACTGAAATGGAATTAACATTAACTTTGCTTATTACAAAGGGTTAAATTGCTAAAATCCTATTCAATTCAAACATCCTTACATAATAGAGAGCTACCCGAGCTTAGCATCCCAACTAAGAGACCAGGCTGCAGGTTTCCCCCTTTCCATCACAAGAGCCAGTATGCTACTCTCAGGCTCAGCTGTGCCTACCAAGCATATCTAAGCAGTAAGAGAGAGTTCAACTAGTTATAACCTTACTGTAATTGCCTAAAGAAATAAAATGCCTAGTTATTAGGGCTTTAAAACAAACCCTTATATTAGTGTTCTTTGAATTGGATTGTGAATATAGAACACATATTGACAGTGCACTTACTTGAAGAACAACAGAAAAAGCTATGACAAAGCAACAAGCTACTAGCATTAGAGAACCCGCAATTAGATGTTGATGATTTGCAGTGCCTCGTTCAAGTTCTTGGTTACTTCTTCTTTTGTCCAGGGAAACATAGATGTAGGTCCTTTTACTAGTGTCATTAGCATGACTCCTGCAACTGCTGCAATGGATCCAAACACCTTGGCTTGGCTCCGGATATGCTTGATATCAACATTCTCAAGCCTACCAAGTTACACATGCATGTCAATCATGTTTCAGGATAAGCACAAGTAGAATTATGTTATTTCTGTGGAAGTGAGAAGAATGTTTGTCCACACTTGGGAATGGTGCTTGTTAAATGATTAATTAAATTAATTCATCATTTCTTAACAGTTTAAACTTTTGATAATTTATTATGATATTAGAGCATGAAATCCAAACTTTGCCTATACCTTACTTCCCATTTAAAAATTTTCAAATATGTTGAGCTCCACTTAGTAAGAACATTTTAAACCCACATGTGAAAGAGGAGTGTTAAAAGAAATGATCAAACTCACAATTTTCTAATAATTTAAGTTTTTGGAAAAATCAATAATTTATCGACACGTACTCAAGATGGCCTGCTAAATAATAAGCACGATTGGGCAACATATGTTAGTTAGAGTATGGGAGTTACCTAAGAATGCAAGCCAATAAAAAGGTTATCGCAGGAAGAGTATTATCAATAGCAGATCCAAATGAGGCTGATGTGTATTTAATCCCACTAAGATACAAATTCTCATTTAAAACAGATCTGCCAGGAGAAAATATGATTAGATAGATGCAGGAAAATTTGCATAAAGGAAAAGAAGTTGACGAGTCTGAATCTTACTCCAGCAAGCCTATCAGCATTATCTTTGTAAAGATAGAAAGAGTCATCTTAGGCCTCCTATTTCTGTCCAAAAATTTTCTGTCGATTTCAGCATATTTAATCTTTCTAGAGATAAAGTGAGAATGTGGGTTGAGAGAGAGAGAGAGAGACTTGTACAGAAAAAATGGCAAAGGGGGCAATGAAAGCAGTAGCCACAGCAAACGAATAGGTAACCAGGACGTAATTGCTCATTTGCTGGTCCATTGCTACTTTAGAAAAAATGTGTGTCCCTGCCAACCCAACACATAACAGAATCACCGCCATGAAAGGTTTCAACCTACATAAACAGTCGTAACTCGTATGATAATTGATTTCTCATCTTCACAGGCCTTGTATTGCCTAAGTTCTATGAATTACTCAGAACTGAAACTTAAAATTTATTATAAAGAAAAATGTTATCACATGAATAACTTTAACGTGCAAATTCCACTCTAGTATCACAAAATCTCAATCCGCTTGGCATAACATCAATATCAGGTATTGAACTATAGTCAGCTGAAACTACTTGCTGCATAGCAATAAGTGATATAAAACCAAAACTTGAACATTGATAGCCTTGTTACACACACTGTTACCACAATTTTAATTTCTTTTTTGCGTGTGGATAATAAACACTGCTCTTTAAACTAAAGGGTGCTGCAAGTTATTTAAGTTAATGAATACCAAAAATGTGCAATCACGAGAGATGGCAGAATTGTTTGTAGACAGAGAAAGGACCCACGCCTCACACACAAAATTTGAATTTTTTCTTAAAAGAAATATTAATTATTTAAAGTTTGCTTTCCTAAAAATTCAATTGATCTAAAGAAACTACAATAAAATAAACTTATCAGCTAGCCTATATAATTTATTTCCCTCCACCTCTAAATACAAATTTTTAACATAATACATTTTCAAAAAAAATTAAAATTAAAATGTTATATACAGCTCTAATAATATTTTGGTAAACAAAAAAAGATATTTCTTAGTCACTAGAAAATTAAGGGAAAACTGAAAAGTAAGAAGTTTAGGGCCTTCAAGCAAGATCACTTGTTTATAGCATTCTAAGATAATATCTTGCTATTATATGCGTGCATGTGTGCTCTCTTCCAATCTTTATCAATATATTTCTTTATCTTTTCTTTCAAAATTTTGATGGGATGATAATAAATCTGACATACTTTATATTAATAGATCAACAATTTATCAACTTGTTTATAGAGTAATTGTATTTACGCTTACTCTTTTTTGTATTTAGTGCAACCACATTCAAGACGAGAATTTTCGGTCATAAATATTGCTTTACAACAAAAAGAAAGATGATTTTCTAAATAATTACTGCAAATTTAGAACAAAACCAATGATTTTCTAAATAATTACTGCAAATTTAAAACAAAACCAATCTTATTGTTTTGGGGATTTAAAAGAATGACAAATCCTGTTTTGATAAATGATTGATTTGGCATGTATTGAGAAAAAAAAAATATTTTGTAACTTTTCTTTTATTTATATTTTGTTAATACTGAATGGATACTAGTTTTATTTTTCATGGTATATTTAGTTTTGAATATTAGTATCATATTCATTCTTAAATTCTAAAGATTTTTTTTACTATGGCCCCACAAAACTAAAATTTTGGTTTTGTTACAAGAGAATATGGCCTTGTACCTCTATCGATTTTTTCTTTTTTTAATGTGCAAAGCAATAATTTTAATATAAGTTAAACCTTACATCAACCCCAAACAACAAATGTAGAGGAAACCATAAAAACACTAAAGGGAATGTTTGGTTCGCGTAATATTAGATTGCATTTTAATCTTAGATTACTCGAATCTTTTATCCTATAATCACATTTTAAAGTTTTGAAGATATTTTTAGTCATTTTAGAGATTTTTGGGGATAGCAGAGGTAGCCCGGTAAACTAGACAAACTAAAGGCAGTACCTCACATACTAGATCTAGAAGCTCAGGAACAAGATTTTGGTATTTTATACTATACTAGAAGAAGATCATGTAGACTTTAGACCTATAGTATGATTAGTCGGATAGTACCAAGCACAGAGACTCCTGCTAGAAGAAAATGGAAGTCAATCTTTCCGATCCCAGGTCATTGTTATTGATCTTTCCGGATCAAGGTTAGCGAGCTTGCCTCTTTCTTTATTATTGGTCAAAAAAAAAAAAAAATAGCACTACTAGCTATTGAACTCCTACTGTAATCATTTTAGAGTTTTTGGGTTTTTTATCATTAGAGAGGCTTTGAGGGTATTTTCAGTCATTTTAAAGATTTTAGATAATTCTAGAGATTTCTTGGTATTTCAGTTATTCCCATGAGTGAGGAATGTAATATTACAAATATTTAATAAGGTAATCACATTACAATAATTTATGGTCATGAAAATGTTTTGGTAATCTTACATTAATGCAAAGTTGTGTATAGATAAATGAACCAAACTTTTTATTGTCCAGTTCTCAAAAAAAAAAACTTTGTAATGTCCACGTTATAGTAATATATTGTTTGTAACTTTTTTTACATTATAGCGTTCAAAAAAAAAAAAAAAAAAAAAAAAAAAAAAAAAAAAAAAACCCTTTAAGAATTGAGTATTATTGTATGTGTGATAGCATCTACCATAAAGCCAATTGGTAATTCACAAGTTCAAGCCATACGAAACACAAATAAGGGAGCAAACATGATAGCAGACACATTTCAAATCAATATACGAAGGAGCTCCCACACAAAAACACAAGGAAATCAAAATACAATTTTTTTTTTTAAAAAGTATTAAAAGGTGCTAGAAATGAAGGACAACTTTCCTTTGCAAGGAGACCCACATAATGGATCCTTTGTTTCCCCTCCTAATAGATTGTAGAATAACATAATAATTCATAATTGGGAATCCCATTCAATCTCCATATTAGAATCTTCATTCCACTCTGGGACAATAATTGTACTAGTGAGTCTTGTCCAACTAGAGAAAGTAGGAATGTGAATGTCCTGCGAACTAGTAGTTAGGTTCACAAGGGAGTCCTTGTACATTCCCAATTTCTCATTGTTTGCACAAGATGATCATTTTCCTTCTATGAACATTCCAGTGTTTCGAATGTTGTCATTTCCTCTTCCTTTTCTTTTCTGAATACCAAAAAATAAAAGTCTCTAGTAGACTTATCGACCCCACTCATTTTCTCTATTCTACCTTTTTTAGTGTAAACATATCGACCCCACACCATTTTCTCTATTCTACCTTCTCTGGAGATACTTTATGATATTATGGTAACATGCAACTTGCTGGCCTACACTTAAAAACCGACAACATGCATTATGATGAAAAAAAAAAATTTGACAATAAATGGGCCACAAGAGAGTCCAAGGTTTAACAACACCGACAACATTAACTTTTCCTTTTTTTTTCTTTTCTCTTTTTTCTACATCTTTTTGACTGAGGATTAGTGACAGAGATATTCACATTATCACTTTGTGAATTCACTATATATGTATAGTTATATATAGTCAATTAATAGAATGGTCGGCTTGCCTTATTTCTTTGTCTGGTTGTCTGTCTCACATTTTATCTAAGTTTTTAAAATTTTAATATCAACAAATATGGCATTTCTCCACCACGAATAAATAATCTAGATATCTTCTCGTAGTTAACGTGAACAGCTGAAATTTCTTAATTTGATACTTGTAGGAAAATGACAATCATTCCCACCAAACAGTTCTTCATTTGATACTTGTAAGCTAAATGGTGTTGACCAAACTACTTTTATTTTTGTTACTTATCCCTAAAATAAAAGTGTGTACTTTATATTTCAAAAGATCTTAAGCTATTGCATTTGGAAAAGAATCTAAGTTTTTTATATATATAATTTAGTACAGGCTATTTTCTTCTGTTTTTAGAACCTTATTTTAAAATTTTAACTTGAAAATAAATCTAAACCGTCAACATCATAATAAATATCATATTTAGTAGTAATTAATTATATATTTATTTGATACTTTATTTTTCACAACACTTAATTTAGTATTTAAAAAATAAATAAAATGACAAAGGATTTCGCTTGAACCCAAAAAAGAAAAAAAAAGAAAGGAGGGGCTAAATATGGTGAAACGTGTGGAGAAGGGTGTGGACCAAATAAAAGAGGTCCACTACCCATCTTTTACGGGTAAAAAAAACCAAATAAGTAAAGACTAAAAGTAGCACTAAAGAAGCAAACAAAACTGTAAAAAGCAAAACAAACATGAAAAAACATCTTAAAGTCTCGAATGTAAAGGAATGACAACGTACTAGAGAGTTCGACCATGCTGCTTAGTCACATTCAACGACAACAAATGCAAAGAAAGTTTTTTTTTTTTTTTTTTTAAGCAATTTTTTCCAGTGATGTGTAATAGAAAAAATGAGGTATGAGCTTTTTTTAGGGGGATTTTTTTTGTTTTGGGGGATTTTTTTTTTTTTTTTGTTGGTTTTGTTCTCCTTTGTTGAGAGAGAGAGAGAGAGAGAGAGAGAGAGAGAGATTTCAACTCTTAGGTGAAAAAAAAATTAATATTTTTTTTTTGTTTTTTTTTAATATTATGGGTATAATTTATTACTCCTACATTAAAAGCCTTTTTTCTCGATTTTGAATTTTTTTTTTTGACCTCCTAATTTTTTTGGCTATAATTTAGGGTTTAATTAATTAATTTTTTATTTTTTATGGGAATCAAAGAACTAACCTAATTTGTTAAAATTTGGGGGCCTTCGGCGGTTATTTAACTCGCCTAAGACTAACCACCCCCTGTTTCCTCTTTAGGGCCGATAGAACCTACTTAGGGTGAGCCATAGGCAGAGGTGTTTTTCTGTCATTAATTCAATGGTTTTGGTACTAATGAAATAGAGATAAGAAACGAAAAAGGAGTGGCATCTGTGAGAGTGTTGAAAAATAAAGAGAAATGATACATTCACAACAAATTATATGTGGTAGGCTGTTATTAAAACTAGTACAACTTAACACCTATGATTTGTTATGAAAATGTTGTGGACATAACATTACTCAAGAATAAAAAATAAGTGTGTTTAGGAGATAGTTGTTGAGGGGGAAATTGATGCCTCTGAATAAAATGTCGGGAAACCAAGCCGAAACTCGACTATGGGCTCTTAAGATGGCACTCAAAGGCTTTCGGTGTGATGAACCTATCCAAGCAAGAAAACAAAAGTTGCACTTAACAAAACAGCAACAAAAGCCTAATGAAAAATATTGTACAATGCTTAGTTAGTACATTAGTGGTCCTGTTTTGATAGTTCAAGGGAAATAAATTCTCCAGCGGTAAGGGTGATGTTACACTTAAGTCCAAAGAGATAAATTGTCCAACAGCAGGGGTGAAATTACACAGTCCAGCAATCAATAATTAGATAAATTTAGGAAAATGTTAACTCCCAGGGATCCTTGTATGTCTCGTTTGAGAGGAATTCATTGTACTTTCAGCAATTATTACATCAATGTGAGGGAAGAGTTCAATCGTTATGAATACATCATATCCTTCAATAGTAAAATAAAAAGTAAACATTAAAGGTTCCATAAGAAAAAGAAAAGAAGGATTAATTGGCATAGTGTGAAGGGAGAGAAAGATCCCCAACTTAATGCAGCAAGTATTAAGCTAAGATTTTAGTGAGTGTATATTTATAAGGCATGAATGAGATGAACGTGAGCTATTTTTTTGAGTGAGTGAGATGGGATTGATACTAAGATTAAGGCTTTTTGTGTGTGGTCTGTTTACGACTAGTTGGGAGACATTTATGGGCTGTGATTGTGTGAGAGGGGGAAGAGAACATCTAAGATTAAATGAGTGTGGGCTAAGGATGATGAGTGGTGAGCTTGAGGGAAGCTAAACCACGAGCAAAGTAGTAAACAAAAATAGAGTTTCAGAGAGGGTCGCTGTCCCCCAGTGGGCTGAGGTGTGTATGTTTTTATAATGGAGTTTTAGAGAAGTATTAATTAACAAGAATCCAAAAACGTATGACTAGTCAGAGTTAGTGAATCAAGGTTAACTTTCCTGGGATTTTTTATTAGGAGCAGGAAAATCTACTTTAGGGGCTGCCTTGCTTCTCTGGGTAATGATGGGATTTTAGAGTGTTTTGCATTAAATGTTAGGATTTCTGGGGCTGAGCTTAATTATTGTGATTGAGGCGTGTATTAAGAGCGAATCCTAATGCTGCAACTGAGATTCAGACCCCTGAGAAGTAAGATTTAACACCCCAAGCCAGGTGTCAAGCTCTAGTCCACTTCAGGGAGTTCCGCTAGAGATCCCTTTATGCCCTCCAAACCACATGTTCTCAATTTTTCCCCTTTAGGATTCATGGGCTTGACACATGAATCACGTCTTGAACGTTTTCAACATTTATAGCATCAATTTGTTGAAGTTTGGATAATTTGGTTTCAGCTTCCCTTCCGCTGGAGGTGCAGTCTTGAGGAAGATGACGGAATTCCATCATTCTTTAGACTTCAGTTGATATGACAACCCTTGGGCACTGTTCACGTCAGGCAGAGGGTGGCAGAAAATTGATGGGACAGCCCCTAGTTCATCCTCAAAGGCTTGGTTCTCTTGTAGGGGTCTTTAGTTGTTTCTTGGTTAGGGATGAACAAGGGCTGGTTGTCCACTCTCAATCCTTTGCCTCTTGCTGGTGTCTTTTGGGTTAGGCTTGCACACATGGACTGGTTTGTTTGGGCCAAGCTATGTGCATCCTTTAAAATGGGCATTAACAACACATGTTTGCCATGGGCTTTCATTCCTCATGGGCATTTGTTAGTGAATAATTTGGGTTCTTTTCATAAACACTTGTAATGGGCCTTTGGGCAATTAGTTGAAACAATAGGACAAGCTTCAAAATGCTTTTGTAAATTGTTCACCGTGAATTCCATATTGTAAATAATGCTCGTGGTTTCTAATAACCATATCATAATGTAAATGTCAAGCTTTGTGGGTTTGAATACTTACCATGAGTGTTGATGTTGTGACACAAAATGGTGATCATGCACTTCATGGGTTTATCACATGAGATCATAATCTCCAAGATAACTCCAAATGAGTTTTTATAAAACGATTGTTATAGCAATATTTGAGCAACGATTATACCATGATATATTTTTTCCTTGCCAAGCGTTAGTAATCTTGGGCTCTTTTGATAAAGTAATGCAAATGAAAATTGGGTTTTTGATATTGCCAGCAAGAACTGGGCTTTGATATTGCCAATGAGAATTGAGTTTTGATGTTGTCAATGAAAACTGGGCTTTAAATATTGCCAATGAGAATTGGGCTTTCGGATAAATAAATTGCCATTGGTTTAAACCATTAGCTTTGATTATGAATTTAAATTCCACTGATAAAATTGTTTTGCCATGGATTTGAATCATGGGCTTTTCAAATATTGCCAAGTATGAATATTCTTGGGCTTTAGAAAAGATTAATTTTTATCTTGCTTACTAGATAATTTGGGTTTTTACGAGAAAATATTGGGGTCCCATAGCGTTTTGTATTTGTAGCCCAGTTTTGTGATAGAGAGGAGAAAAGTTGTGGGCTAATCATAGTGATAGTCAGAAAATATTTAGGCATGCCCAAAAATTTGTTTGTGACATTTGAAAATAAATAGGTGTTATTTAAATAATATTAAGTGTAAAGAAATGTACCCCAACAATAGTAATAGAATAAGTATAAAAAAAAATAGATTATAAATAGGATATATATAAAAAAAATATTTTAAAACATTTTAACAAATATTTATAAAAAATTTGTATTTATTTTGAATATATTATGTTTAAATTTAATACCACTAAAAATCTTTGGCAAACAAAAAAAAAATCTTTTCTTAATCAATAGAAAAAAAAAAAAGCTCAAACTGATAAATAAGAGCCATAGAGTCTTTAAGCCAAATTACTCTTTTTTATCTATTTCTAAGATAGTTCCCTACTCTTTTATGTGTGTGTGCGCTCTTCCTATTTTTTCTATCAATATATTTCAAATTATAATTTTTATAAAAAAAAAAAAATGATGGGGATGGTAGTAGTCGAAGCTCACATATATTGTTGTTGTTGTTATTGTTGTTAATTTATTATTCATTTCTTTTTTAATTTTGACAAATGATGGGTAAGGATTAAAAAACCAACTAGTTATTTACTTGTTTATAGTCATTATTTTTATTTTAATCACAACTCATAAGGTGAGAATTTGCTAGTGTGTCTGTGTGTGTTTCACAACCCTATAGTTTCGAAGCACGTATATAGCTGTTTCAAGGTGTGCCAACAGTAATATCAATGAGTAGTGGGTATGACGTGACAACTCACTGCACATGGGTCACACAGAGTCACCAAAATAACAACAATGCAACTGAAACTCAAATCTGAAGATTTGAAAACTCAAAAAATTTGTTCCATGTTTTCATCGCTCAGGTGCACGTGGATATCGCTTATTTTATTTGGATATCGTTTATTTTATAGAAAATTAAAAATTAAAAATTAAAAATAATTAAAAATAATAATTTTTTGGACTACTATTTAAAAGGAAAATATTGTTCACTTACCTATTTGCACTATTCATGTTTCATGAACAGTGCAAAAAATGATGGTCATGAAAAAAAAAAAAAAACACAAACGCTCACTCAAACTCAATTTTTTGAGTTTTGAACGATAAAAACAAGACTAACTAAAGAAATTTGCTCACTCTTGGAAGAGTCTTTAGTTTCCATTCTCCATCTCCAATTTAATTAACTTTTGGGTTTAGTTTGGCTATAAATCAAGTAGTAAGTGGATGTGTTAGTTTGACTTCCTAAAGATGAATTCTTGGCAACACCACTTTTTTTTTTAAGTTATGTAATATGAGTACTTTGGATCTTTGATTTTCATTAATAAAAGAAAAATGTTACGTTCATAATATTTTCACAACAAATCTTAAGTAGCAGATTCTAATTGATTATTATGGCTGAGTAAAAATGTTATTTAATTTGTAAATTCAAATTGGCACCAATAACAACTTACCACCTTCTAATTTGTTTTAAATTTTCTTCTCCTAAGATACAAAGAAATATTCACATGATCAACTGATTTCTTTTGAGACGCAAATAAAAATAAAAATAAAAAATTTCTTTTTTTGAGAATCAAACTTTTTATAGTTAATCGGATGGTCTGCTACCCTATTTTGTTGTCGACCTCACATTTAATGACCATTGTATTATCAACAATGGCGCATCTCCACCACAGATAAATAATCTAGATTTCATGTAGTTCAAGTGAACAGCTAAAACGTATTCATTAGATTCATGGATACTTGTAGGAAAATGCCAATCCTACCCACCAAATTGTGACTCAGCTGTATAGAGGTTACTCCAGCATCGAAGATTGCTTTCATTATTGTCAAAACCGGAAAACTTTATATTGAGGTTACTCCTGCATCGTAGATTTCTTTCGCTGTTGTCAAAACCGAAAAACTCTGTATACTTTCACTGTTGTCAAAACCGGAAAACTATGTATTGAGGTTACTTCTACATCGAAGATTGCTTTCACTTGTCAAAACTGGAAAACACTGTATTGAAGTTACTCCTGCATCGAAGATTGCTTTCATTGTTGTCAAAACCAACCAAATCATTCTTTATCATTTAGGTTGACTGGTGTTTGAATACTTAATTCTTAAAAACGAGTGTACATATGGCACTTCAAAGATCTTAAGAACGCTTTGAACAAGCATAAATATAGAATGCATGAATCTTTTTTTTTTTTTTTTTTGGTGTCTGCACATCAATATTCAATTTATTGAAGTCTCGTCAATTTGTCTTACTCTTTTTAGTTTTTTTTTTTTTTTTGCTGATAATTCGATTGTTACAAATGGAAAGGGAGAATTTGAACCCCTTAGAGCATTTATAGTAATGGTGTTAAAATAGTTAGCCTTTTGCATATCAAAAAACTATTTTATCTATTTTACTACCTCACTTTACAATACATTTAACATCAAAGGTATAGAATGTATGAATCTTTTTTTTTTTTTTTTTTTTTGGGTGTTTGCTCATCAATATTCAATTTGTTGAAGTCTCATCAATTTGTCTATTACTCTTTTTAGTTTTCTTTTTTGCTAATAATTCGATTGTTACAAATGGAAATAGAGAATTTGAACCCCTTAGAGCATTTACAGTAATGGTGCAAAAATAGTTAGCATTTTGCACTTCAAAAAACTATTTTACTACCTCACTTTACAATACATTTAACATCAAAGGTTCTATTTTTTATAACACTTCATTCAAAATAATATAAACAACTCATTAAAATAATAAATAAATAAATAAACAACCACCACAAAAACCTATAGCAACTAGCTACCGCACCACCAGCCACAACAACCCACCGCCACAACCAAACCCACAAAACCCACAGTCAAAATCAACCACCACCACCACCAAACCCACAGCCACCAACTCATATGAACACACACAAAACAAAAGTCACAAAATATACATACCCAAATTTTGATCTCAATCCCAACAAAGAGAGAAGAGATATGGTTTGCGGTGGCAAAGTGGTGGTGAGAGGAGGAATAGAGAGAGACGGGTGAGGCGAAGAGATAGAGGAAAGAGGTGAGAGAGGGAGACCGAGAGACAACCACAAGAGAGATAAGTGGGACCGACAGTGTGTTTCAATGGAGTGGTTGGGTGAGAGGGCAGTCAGTTGTGGAGAGAGAGAGAGAACATTATTTTATAAATTTTGAGTTACAATAGACTATCATAGATGGTAGTTTACTATAGCTCATTAGCAAAAAAATTTAAGTATACCACCATCATTGTGAATGCTCTTAATATCTCCATTGAAAATACCAAAAAGTATCAACTAATTGAACTATAATGCTCTTGGCCACTTCTTGGTCATGCTACACATGCTTTTGAATTAGGAAGGTAAATATATAGGATTAGGATTTAGAAATCATCATTTGGTTTTTTTTTAGCTCGAAGTCCACTTATTTCCTACATAGGGTGAATTAAACCCCATCCTAACTGATCAGAATTTACCTAATTTACTTCCAAACTGATTTGATGAAAAAAAATTTTAACCCAATATATGACAATTCAAATGATGTGCTTTTAATTATATGACATATTTAATGCATTAAGTCATTTAATACATATAAATAATTTTGTTAATCTTCACATAATATATTAGAGAAGCTCCAAATCAATTTCAACGAAAAATTTTGTCCAATCAGATATGCTAAATGTCAGTTTGTTGCTACCAGAAAAACCAACACTTCTATTTATAGGTTACCCTGCATTCCATCTGAATCAATCAAACAAAACAGAAGTTGTTACTTAGGAAAGAATTTCTTTAGCAATGAGGCAGCTTTCTTTCCTAACTTACAACAATAGAATCTTTTAGTTCTAATTTGGCTAATCTTAAAGAATAAAAAATAATATAAATAAAAATAAATACCCCCATTTGACTTTTGTGTCTGTGTCTTTTAAATGCTCACTTTTCTCTATGTACAAATGTACAATTTTATTTTCACCCAACTTATTTTTTAGGGTAAATTTCACTAACCTTCCTTGAGGTTTGGGCTAATGCCAAGGAGGTCTAAAACATTTCAAAACTAACCAACTTCATCCCCAAACCCAACTTGGTCCAAAACGCCGTTTAAGCCTCATTCGTCATTTAAGCCTCTCTTCTCTCTCTCCTCCCCTCTCTCAAACTCTCTCATATCTCTCGTCCCTCTCTCCTCTCATCTCAACTTTTCTCATCCCCTCCCTAACCCTAAACTTAGATCGGATCCCTCAAAATCTCATGGTTATTTCCAGCAGGCCATAGCCGCCATGAACTACCACCACGATGGTTATCTCTCTCTCCCTCAAGCTTAGCCATAGCTCCATGAAGCTCACACCACCACAAATGGTAGTTGAGCTCAACGACACCACCATAACCACTAATCGCCACTTTCTCCTCTCTATCTCTCTTAAACACTTCTTTATTTCCTCCGGTTGTTTATGGCCAAAATCTCCTTTTATCTTTGGTTTTGTGTTTGGTTAATTTAGGGATTGGGTTTTCTATTGGCTTTAGGGATTTAGTGATTTTGATTTGGGTTTGTAAACTAGGGCACTAGGTGTTTTAGGGTTAGGAAAAAGAGATTTTGGGGTTGATTTTGAAATGGGTTTGGATGTTCAGCTCATATAAATGTTATGCATGCTCTATGTATATGAATCTGTGTATATGCGTCTAAGTCAGCGAGTGTGTGTAAGATTTGTTCGCGGTAATGGGCTTTGTAACAATTGTGGTGAGGTGGTAATTTTGTAAAAAATAAGCTTCTATTTCTACTAGAAGATGATGGGAAATTTGAGGCTCCACCACCATTGAACACATTCCAGCCCCACATTCTAGCCTGTTCATATCAGTAGGCTGCTTGAGAAGTACGGGTGTGACATAATTTTAGATCTTAATTTTTTTGGTGAAATTGACACTTTCCCTCACTCAAGCTTTTTATTTTTGGCAGAGGATGTTCATGGATTCAAAACTAAATCTTATGATTTTTGTGTTGGTTTCATGTGGTTTTGTACAAGAGAATAGTCTTGTTTTGGCTGTCTTGAGAGAAATAGAAGAGAGGGATGACTGACAGAGGAGCGAATTAGAGAGAGAAGGAAAATCGGGTACAAACTAATGGGTTTAACGGTGGTTAGGAGCTAACTTGGGTTTAAGGACTAATTTAGCCAGTTTTGAAATATCTTGGATCTGATTGATATTAGCCCAAATCTCAGGGTAGGTTAGTGAAATTTACCCTATTTTTTATGCAAAATAAGTCAAAGAAAATAAGCTAACCTAAACACACAGGTATCATGAAAAACTGAAGAAAAAAAGGCAGGTTGTTGCTAATCAACTCTCGACATCAGAATTCGTAATGGCAATCTGACAAGAACAAATTAGATTCTATCAAGCTCCCAAAAAATCAAAAAAGCAACAACCGAAAAAGGAATACAAACTAATATATAATTAATCTTAGAATACGAAGATCTACCATTCATACCCAATGAAAATTTTTCGTAAAATAATAACAGGGAGAGGCAATACAGGCAACAAAGACATTTATAACAAAATTAGTTTTTTCCATCAAACTGGTTGCTTTGAAAATGTATCCTTGTGATCCCATCTTCAGGACGATGTGCTTAAGATCCACAGCAAGCTGATCTTTGGGCAGTTTGGGCAGCCCCTGCAGCCTGGTCTGGTTGGTTAATCTTAATTGTCTGTGGCTGAGAGATCCAACAATTAAAACTCTGTTAGAACAAGCTACAAGAGCGCGCGCGCGCACACACACACACACACATATATATATATATTCATGTCTGGTCCTGGGGTTGGTGTAGATTTTTAGTTAAATGTAAAATACTTCAAAAATAGAGATAGTCATAAAAAATAAAAATACGCAAGAACTTAGCCATGCAAAGAAGAAAACCCATTTACATTTATTTATTATGACTTCAAAGTTCGAACAAGTTATACTTATACCTCAGCCCTTGAGTCAGTATCTGCCAGCCTTTGCTTAATATCCCTAGCTATTGAAAAGAAAACCTCTTCCACGTTTAAATTTGTCTTTGCACTCTGTAATTCACAGGCTTCACAACATAAAAAGAAAGAAGAAAGAAAGAAAAATCCAACTAGTACTGTAAGCTCAATATAAGCAACAAAGTTTACTCACAGTCTCAAAGAACTTGATACCATATTCATCAGCAAGAGCTTGACCCTTTGAGGTAGGAACAGCCTGAAAATAAGGTCATCATCAAGTCAACATAAGTAATAACCAAAGGAAAACTGATGCACGTATGCATGCGCACACCTGCATGTGCATGCATGTGAAGGCACATGCACACACACACACACACACACTCAGAGGAGGACAGACCCTTTTGCTTTCATCCATGTCAGCCTTGTTTCCAACCAGTATCTTGTTGACATTGTCAGAAGCATGCTGTTCAATGTTACGAATCCAATTCCTAATATCTGAATGTAAAAATAAATCAGTTTGATTAACATTTATAATCAGAAAAGTTAATATTCACCATTGATTGAAAAAAACTCCATCCAAGCAATGAAGCTCCTCAAGATATCAAGTGTCACAATTATAGCAACACGAAAAATCTAGTCTGCTCTATGAAATACAATGAAGCAGAAGAGTGATCAATATAATCACAGGATTCCCAACTTCAAATAACAAGAGTAAAGGAAGACATTACTGTTAAAAGATGACTCATCAGTGACATCATAAACAAGCAAAATGCCCATGGCTCCACGGTAGTAAGCTGCAGAAGATAGCAATACTTGATCAAGCTTCTAAAACACTTCCTTTCCTTATCTTTTTTTTGGCTGAAAGCTTCTAACACTTGAAATTAGGCAAAGCAACACTCGGATGGTAATCAAACATAAATATTTATCAATTAAAACAAAGCTCTGCAAGTATTATTCTTGAATAAATAAACTATAATTAAAAAATTAAAAATTAAAAATTAAAACTATATTAAAACAGTATAATATCTGAGCAAACACAGCTCTGCTAAAATTGAGCAAACCATATATATTTACCCCTCAATGATACCACCAAGTCAAGAGGCTCAAGTACTTTACAGTAAATCCATACATGCCATGCCTTCGTGCTCCTGCTTTTGGCAGGAGACACCAGCTAAAATGTCAGCCTGTTAATCCTTACTGCAACTCCGATTTGATTGATTATGCAAACTATTTAAGCTCCTGTTAGTTATATCATACACTATACGTTACTCCTCTATAAAAACATGCTCTAATACATACAAAAACACCCAAAATTGTGAGTTTTCTCAATCACCTTTGTGCCAAAGATAACAAACACAAGCTTTTTAAAACTTATGACAACTCCAAACAATGCAACACAAAACTCTGCATTACCCATAATGTGTGCAATACCATAAATTTTGCATAAATAGTACATTTACAACCCCAATTGATATCACCTTCAAGGCCAGATACTAACCAGTTGTAATCGTTCGAAACCGCTCCTGGCCAGCAGTATCCCAAATTTGTAGTTTGATTCTTTTGCCATCAAGTTCTATGGTCCTTATCTTAAAATCAATACTGTAAAAGATAATCAAACCCAGTGACATTAGAAACTGATCATGGAGAAACAAAAAGAAAATTCCCAGTATATACTGGCTTAGAAATCACTTACCCAATAGTTGTAATAAAACTAGTAGTAAACGACCCATCTGAGAACCGCAGGAGGAGGCAACTCTTACCCACACCTGCCGTGTCAAATACAGGTACAGTAGAAGTATTCAGCATTCTAACTCAATATATACAAGATACAAGGTATATCTCAAAAAAATTATATATATAAAAATGAGAGGCCTCTAGTGATTATAACATCACTCTTTCTAGTCCCACTTTTTTTTCGATAATACAATAGTTATTGGGGAAGGAGGGATTTGAACCCTAAATGTCTATGTTGGAAAACTAGGAAATGTCAGTTAAGTTACAAGGCTCTTGACACTATTTCTAGTCCCACATTACAAGCTAGCACTAAATTCAGGTGACCTTTAGTGATAGTAATGTAGGAGAATTTAAGCCAACAAGGAAAGAAAGGTCCATTAGTCCATTGTATTTTATTTCTTTATGTTATGTTTTATTTAATTATTATGTCTTTAAAATTTAAAAAGGTAATGTGATTGGCATGTAATTCAAGCCTATGGTGTCCACTCTATAATCATTGCTCTTAATCATCAAGCTAAGACACCAATTGGTTTTTGGTGCAGATGGGATTCAAACTCAGGTCCCTTATTCGATAACAAGAGACTTTATTAGTAGAGCTAACTAAAACCCACAACTGGCATGTAAGTAAAATAACCTGTAATAAAGTTGGGATTAAATTGTTAAATGTAGGAATAAAGACCTTTATAAATAGCTTCTTGAGTCATTGTAAGCAACCTTTTCTCCAACCCTTCTTCTACACTAGACCTAAATTCTCCTCACCATATCAAGTGGATTAAAGCAAAAGATCCTGGATTTAAGCCACAAAATTTAGATTTGAGTCGAAGGTCTCAACTCTCAACTTTAAGTGGTAGAGATCTTGGGGTAGAGGAAATCAGGGCCAGCAAACAGAGATGCTGAGAAGAGGCGCATGATTGAAGATTTTTTGCAAGTTGTACAAGTTCTTCAGCAATGGGAACCAACAGTAGCCCATATGGAGATTCCAAGAGGCAACTGAAACCCCTAGGACATAACAATATGCGGTCTTGAAGATGAGAATGATAATAGAGAAGAAAACTCTTTTCATGATGCTGGACCCATAAAATATGTGGCAAGAGGCAGATTGAGGGATAGGTTGGTGTGAATATTTGAATTGAATTATGAACTTTTAGAAAGAGATGGTTCCACAGACTAGGATTCTCCGCTGGATTATGATGTCTACTTTGATAATGGGTGATGTTGAGGCAAATACTTCAATACATATTAAAGAAACTATCCAAGAGATTGATGCACACCACATATTTGATACAAGTCAGGAGTGTTCTTTTGGACAAGGAATGTTTGCCTAACATGTTTATTTGAATAACCCACTAGTGTTCTCAAAGATAAAAATTTAAGTGATGATGGACACTTATGCTTGTAAAGAAGTGCTTTTTAATAATTCTTTCATCGGCATAGTTTTTAATAATCATGAGAATCTTTATTCTTATAAGTTGTGGAAAATACTGGTGCAACGATTTTTTTTTTTTTTTTTTTTTTAATACCAACGAAGTTGTCCCGATCTCTTCAAACACTTGATTATTTCCCCCCAGTGTATGCAATCCCTCCACGTCCCACACACATCAAGTAATTTCAAGGAGTAATTCCTTATGGGTGGCCCTAAAATTCTAGCTAAAGGTTTTGAACCCAATACTTCATGAATCTTATAAAGCCTTAAGAACCACTAACCCTACCTCTTGAGGTTAAAATACACGTCCATTTAGTCTAAATTTAAAAGCGATAAAATTAAAACATTTGAACAAGGGTGCTCAAATAATGCAAAATCTTGCTATAGTTTCACCCTCCTCTGCGCATCAGCACAGTTGTTGACTTTTTGAAAAATAATGTCTCACCCTTGTTAGAGGTATGCGGCATATTAGCTTCCTAAAATCAGCAATAGGTGAAGAAGTAACGTTGTTAGTGCTAGAATTTTGCGATGTCAAGTCCACAAAAACTTTTGCATCTAACTCCACTTTCACAGTTTGTAATTTCAGTTTGTTACATAGTAAAGACCATCCCACACTGTCTACTGACTCTAGGCCTAGTCAACCAAACCTACCCACAAGCGGTGATGATTTTCTATTTGGTCTCTCTCTTTGGGTGGGTGTGTGTGTGTGTTGCCATTGTTTGCTTATGCTATTTAAGCTTGTGAGTTGAGAACCTGTGTGGGGAGTGAATAAAGTGGATGGAGGCATCACTGATCACTGGGATTCTTAAAGTCTAATTGGTCACCTATGTATTTGGGAAGAATTTATAGAGCAAGACTCAATTTGACAAAATTCAAGAGATGCAACGAGATCCAATTTTTATAAGAGAGTTGTATGGTGCTTGATGATGGTAATTCATTTTAAATGACTTGTTCATGTTACAAATTGAAGAAAGGAAAAAATATCATTCAGGATTCCGACAGATAATGGAAAACCAAAACCAAACCCGAAGACAAGTTTTCTCCAACTCAAAGAGAACAGATGTAGGAGAATCTCAAAAAATGCGCAATCAAATCGAACTTTTAAGACATATAAATTTGACAAAAGAATCATTTACACTCCAGGGGAAAACAAGATAAACGGCATTCCTTTTTAGTTTCGTCCCAACGACAACCCTTAGATCAAAACCTATCTTCAACCAAACAGCACTTACTTACCTTTTTTTCCTTTTCATTGGTAAGTTACACACACCCTCCCCCTTCATCCAATCATTACAGGAGGAAATGCCATTTGACCTAGAGCTCATTGGCATAACAAGTTTAACACACATATCGCCATTTTCAATTACACTGCGCTAAAATCATCATATACAGAATTCCACTTTCGAATAATCCCAAACTCATAAGCAGTCAGTTAAATTAACAAAACAATTACCAATCAAATCTGAAATGCATTCCACACCACATACCAAAGGATCCACCATTATTTTCCTCATAAAAACTAGTAAAATTTAGCCAATCGTTGATGTTTAGCTCAAAGTAACATAAACTACAATCGAATCAGGCCTAAAATACGATCAAATCAAGTAAAGGAAATGGTAGGATTTTTTGAAAGGGCAAAAAAGTAAAATCGTACCGCTATCGCCGATCAGAAGGAGCTTTATGAGGTAATCGTAATCGGCTCGAGCTCTTGCAGGTGGAGCAGCCATCGAAAAATTTTATCTCCAAAGAAGCAAACCCTAGACGAAAATGACACCGATTGATTAATAAAATAAAACAAAAATGAATTTGAAATTTGAAATTTAAAAAATTGAGAGGATAATTTGGAGGATTTGTGAAAAGTAAATACCAGATCAGAGGGAAGAGTGAGAGAGAGAAAGACAGAGATTCGAAGTTTTTGAGAGAAAAGAGGAAACGAAGCGTCCCTGGTGAAACGTCAGCACCGGTCGGCCGTTGAGAAAAATGATTTTTCGAGGAGAGAATAAAAGTTTCGAAAAGGCGCGTTATTACTAGTAAGTTGTGAGAGGGGACTTTTGAGCCGTTGGATTGTGAATGCATTGAGATCTGGATCGATCGGACGCACGATAATAGATTTGACGGATTAATGAAACGACGATGTTTTGATTCGCTGGGGAGATGAAAGACGTCGTTGACGACACTGGTTTAGCCGGTTACAGGTTGCTTTGTGGAAAATGCCAGTGCATGTGCAACGACCTTTTTTTTCTTTTTTAATATTCAAATATCTTACATCACGTAATTACAATGAGAATGAATAATTTCTTGAAATCGCCCTAAGATGTTAGGTAAAGGTTTTTAAATCAATTCCTCATGAATCTTTCAAAGCCTTATGAACCATTAGGTCCTTAGGGATAAACTACATGTACATTAGTCTATCTCTCTAAATTTAAAAGTAATAGTAAAACATTTGTACCATGTTCTCAAATAATGCAAAATCTTGCTAGAGTTTCCACCCTTCTTCACATTAATGCATCAACACACTTGTTGACTTCTTAAAAAGAATAAATCTAGTGTCACACAATTTGGCACAACAAGTGCCACAACTTGCCACATGGGTGAGTTGTGGTTGGTGGAGACCCATGTGGCGAGTTGTGGCACTTGTTGTGCCAAATTGTGTGACACTAAATTTATTCTCTTGAAAATCATGTTTTACCTTCATTCGAGGTACGCGGCTTATTAGCTTCCCTAAAAGTAAAATCAACAAGAAGTAGTGATATAATGTTGTTGTTCTACAATTTTGTGACATCAAGTCCAACAATTTTTGCATCTAATCCCACTTTCAAAATTTGTATTTTTATTTTGTTACGTGGTAAGATACCATCCCATAGTGTATGCCAACATTAGGCATAGTCGACCGAACCTACCTTCGAATGGTGATGATTTCCTTCTTGATCTCTTTCTCTTGGTGTGTAACTATTAAGTAACTAGTATTGAATGGAATACACAAGTGCATCGATGCATTTATAAATATATTAAGGTGAGAATAGTTTGGTTACTACAATAAATATATATATATATATATATATATATATATATATAGTTGTTAAGGTAAACATTTTCATACCCGCCACATGTCTTATTTTTATTCAATATTAACATTATCCATTCACACACAAAAAAATATCCAAATATCATCAATAGATTATTAGTAGGCCTCCATAAATATCTTTTATCCCATTATCAAGTTAGCCCATAAATATTTTCCATCACATCACTAGATTGGGCTACAAATATAAACCATTACAAAAAGCCAATATTTTACATCCGAGCAAGATTTAGGTACAGTACTTAGGTACTGTTCTTTAGGTTTCCCTTTTAAGATTCTGCCATGTGAATTTTCTCTCATGGGAATGAAGTGTATTTTTTAATTAAGTAGTTACATGGCTAAATCTTAAGAGGTGAACTTAAGGAACAGCACCCAAGGTACTGTACCTAAGTTTTGTCCTTTTGCATCCTATTTAATTTTATTATCATTATTTAACAAAGCTCATGATTCAAACTCAAGAGTCATGACCAAATTATTTTATCAACAGGATTCAAATCCTATGATCAAATTGTTTTATCAACTGGATTCAAATCCTATGATCAAAGCCCATGGTTAAAGCTCAATGCAAAATATCTATAAAAGCTCAATTCTTATTAGCACCATCAAAAACTCAATTCTTATTGGCACTATCAAAGCTCATTGCCACATGCCACCATCAAAGTCTAATTCTTATTGGCAACATGAAAAGCACAATTCTTATTAGCACTATCAAAGCACATTGCTATATGGCACCTTCAAATCCCAATTCTTATTGGTAACATCAAAAGTCCATGCTAACCTCTTGGCACTACTTTATCAAAAGACCAACATTATTAATACTTGGCAAATGCTATATCATAAGTATTTTACTTAAAACCCAATGATGAACAATTCTTGACAAATAAGATTATTTAAGTTCCTAAACCCCTAACCATAATTATTTTAAATCATATTACAAACTCATGGCAATTATCTATTTTCAAAACCCATGGTAATCATTTTATAAAAAGCTAATAGAAGGCTATGATTATTTATCTTAAACCCATGAAATCTATATAAAAATCCATGGTCACTATTTATCTTATGGACAAAACTTAGATACAGTACTTTAGGGGTTGTTCCTTAGGTTTCCAAGATTCAGTCATGTGGCTATTTAATTAAAAAAATACACTTCCATCCCATAAAAAAAAAATCTACATGGCAGAATCTTAAGAAAGAAACCTAAAGAACAGCACCTAAGTAATGTACCTAAGTTTTGCCCTTATCTTATATTCATCATTTTTTACTTTCAACACCATGGTAATTATTCATCCTACAAACCCATCATTTATTAAAAGCTCATAAGAACGTCATGTTTACTGAGTCTTATTTAAAGCCCATAGATATTGCCTCTGTTAAGACCCATGGTAAATGTTATTCCCAAAAGAACCATGGAGGTCATTATTTAAAAACCTTATACTAAATATTATTTACAAAGATTTTTGAAATAAATAAGCTTATGACAAGTACTATTATTTTAAAGCCTTACAAATTATTACCCAAAACAAATTACAAATATTCATTAACCAAAGAATACATTATATTTTTACTAACAATAAAAACCCATGAGTAAATAAAAACACCCATAACAATATGTGGCAATATTTTCCATATTGTAGGACCCAAGAAGCAATGGAAAAGGAACAAGTCTAGGTGGAGAGAACCACAAAAGCAAGGACCAGCTAAAGTGATCAACCCTCAAGGCCAAGCCCAACCCAAAATCCCAACCAAAATAGTCCAAAGCAAGTAGCTAAGCCAGCTAGACAGCTTCCATTCAGTTCATCTCTAACAAGACTCAATTGGATAGCTCCTCAAGAAGAACCAAGCTCCCAAACCAAATTAAGAGCTAACTACATGTCCCATCAGTCCTGCTGCCACTAGCACTCCTGACGTGAACATTACCCAGGGGTTGGGCTAGCACCTAAAGTCTGATGGACAAAAAATGTTCATCTTCTTCCCCAAGTTTTAGTTCTACCAGAAGGAGGCCACGACCAAATTACTCAAGGTCCAATAAACCAACTCTCTAAGTGCCAAATATGTCTAAGAATCAATTCAAGTTCTAAGCCCATGAACCCCAAAAGGGGAAATTTAGGAAAATGTGGTTGGAAGGCATAAAGAGATCTCTAACAAAACCCTTTAAAGTAGGCTAAAAACTTGACACCTGGCTTGGGGTGACAAATTCTACTCTTTAGGGCTCAAATCTCAGTTGCAGTAGCCAAGATTCTGATCCTAATACTTGACTTAACCTCATTGGTTGTAATCAATCCCTAAAATCTCAACATTTAGTGCAAGATTAGCCAAATATTCACCTTCAGCTGATATTACTCAAAAGGGAAAAAAATCTCAAAAGGAAGTCACCCCATTTTTAGTCAAATCCTAGGTTAAATACTCTAACACTCTTCTTGCTAATCAGACCCAATGCTTTTTAACCCTTGCTAATCACCCCTTAAGCTCCACTAAAAAAGAAAACCCCCATTAACTCTCCCAGGATAGACCAGCCTCCCTTAAATTAGATGTCGTTCTTGTTATTTCCAGCCCTTTGTTCATAAATAAGCCCTCCTTTAGCTTGTAGATCAGCACTTCCAGCCCATAAATAACCTCTCGCGGTCCATAAAAATCCATATTCACCTATCCACAACACATTCCTTTCCTTTTTAACAAATCCCAGCACTATAAATATTCCCTAATTAGTTATAAGCAGCCTTTCATCACCAATGGCCAAAAATAGCTAAGTCTCTCTGCCACTTCCTTTCTATATCACCATACATTTATTCACCAACTCACTTGAAAATAGCCTTCACCACCCATTATGCATTTTCCAAAAGAACTTTGGTTAAATATTTGCTGCATTAAGCTAGACCCTCTCTCTCTCTCTCCCTTCATTTCATACTAAACAGCCCTCTTTCTTTTTCTTTCTTTCTTTCTTTCTTTATATATATAGTCATGGAACCTCTAGTTTTTACCCTTTTTTTCCATTGAATAATATAATATATTTGTGACAATAGAGTTTTTCCCTCATATTGATATGGTAGTAGGAAAAAGTACTCAAGACCCTCTTGATCAAGGAACATAATAATTTTATGATGTGGACACTTATCTGAATTTGTTTAATAATTAACCGTTGGACCGTCAATCTAATTCTACTCTACCACTAGACTATTTTATTTTTTGTGTTTGTTGTAACAGAGTTGTCCTTGTATTTACTAATCATCACAAAATGTTTCCTTGAGCCCTGATATTATTCTTGCTAAGGTGCAACCTTTACTTTTTGCTTGGATAGGCCTATCACTACACCAAAAGCCTTTGGGCTACACCTAGGGCTGTCCACAGGTCGAGTCGGGTTTAGAGCTGACCCGTACTCAACCTGATTGAGTCGAGTAACTGAAAATTGGACTCGTACTCGACTAAACATACTGATCCAACCCGACATTTCTGGTCATCGGTTGGGCAGGTCGGAATTGTTGGTTTGGCGAGTCTAGGCAACAAAATGAATCAAAAAAATTATTAATAAAATGAATCAAACAAATGATCAATAAAATACAAATCAGATAAACAAAATAAAAATGTGTTAGGGTTTCAAATTTTTAAGTTAATGTTTCAAGTTTGATAAGTAATAACTTAAATCTATGATTAAACAAATCAAATCAATAACTATAAATGTTTGAGTTTTAAGTGATTTGAACAAATGATAAACTCTTATCTCAAAATAGAGAGAAAAAAAAAGAGATGAGAAAGGAAGAAAATATATTGAGACTATATTCATTTTGATCGTGGAGGAAAGAAAGTGAGGTAGCGACATGGTGATGATAGAGACAATTGGAGAGGAGTGTGGAGACTGGAGAGAGCTTGAAAAGTGAAAAGTGAAGACTAAAGAGAGAGAGAGAGAGAGAGAGAGAGAGAGAGATATCCGAATTTTTTATTTTGAGTTTGAGTGGTTGTTTTTTATTTTGCATGTAGGAAAAGTGTAAGACAATTGTATACAACTTACTTATAAACTAATGAGAGATGAAAAAATATATATTTTGAAGATAGGTGGTAGATTTTCTATCAATGAAAGGAAGACATGTGGGAAAAAAATCTTAAACCTTATCACTTTGCCTAAACACTAATGAGGGTTGAACAAACTATAATTTCTAAAGATAAGGTGGTAGATTTTCTACCAATGAGCAAGGTTTTCAGACCCGGATCAGACCGAGAGGTCGGACCGTGAAAATCGCGAACCGGAATAAAATCCGGTTTTTTAAGCATAGAGAACAGGGCATATATGGCAATTCTGTGAACCCCTAAAACCGGGGTTGGACTGCACGAACCAATGGCAAGAACTGTGCGGTCCAACCCCTTAGCAATTTTTTAATTTTTTTTTTTTATAAAAACAACTTAACACAATTTTATTCTACTTAATTAAATTATCCATCTCTTACAAGGAATAAAAAAAATTATAATTAAAATCCTTCAAAGATATTCAACTTTACTTCAAAAATTAATAATAAATTTTAATGTTTTCATGGTTATTATTTTATTTTATTAACTTTCTTATTTAATTATTAAATATATGCTTGAAAATCATTAAATTTCCCTCACATATATAGATATTGTAGGTGAAGAATTTCACACAACATCTGATTGTTATCCGTACGCGGTGCCTGGCGCGGTGCGGTTTTTGCCTTCGCTCCGAGTATGGCCCTAAGTACGCAAGCGCTTAGCTTGGACGCAATGGAATCCCACATCGGTTAGAAGTGCGCTCCCACTAGCCTTTATAACACTTCAGGAGCTTGGCTAGTGTACCACTACTCACGTAGGTGAAGAATTTCGACCCACATCTAATTGTTATCCGTACGCGGTGCCTGGCGCGGTGCGGTTTTTGCCTTCGCCCCGAGTATGGCCCTAAGTACGCAAGCGCTTAGCTTGGACGCAATGGAATCCCACATCGGTTAGAAGTGCGCTCCCACTAGCCTTTATAACACTTCAGGAGCTTGGCTAGTGTACCACTACTCACGCGTGAGTAGTGGTACACTAGCCAAGCTCCTGAAGCGTTATAAAGGCTAGTGGGAGCGCACTTCTAACCGATGTGGGATTCCATTGCGTCCAAGCTAAGCGCTTGCGTACTTAGGGCCATACTCGGGGCGAAGGCAAAAACCGCACCGCGCCAGGCACCGCGTACGGATAACAATTAGATGTGGGTCGAAATTCTTCACCTACAAAAAGCGCTTTTTGGGGTTAGGATGAGCCTTAGCTTGCCTCCGCCCCGTCTAATTGTTGTCCGTCCGCGGTGCCAGGCGCGATGCGGTTTTTGCCTTCGCCCCGAGTGCAGGACCAAGCAAGCGCCTAGCTTGGACTTGTAATCCCACATCGGTTAGAAGAGCGCTTCCACTAGCCCTTATATGCTTCTGGAGCTTAGGCTAGTGTACCACTACTCACGCGTGAGTAGTGGTACACTAGCCTAAGCTCCAGAAGCATATAAGGGCTAGTGGAAGCGCTCTTCTAACCGATGTGGGATTACAAGTCCAAGCTAGGCGCTTGCTTGGTCCTGCACTCGAGGCGAAGGCAAAAACCGCATCGCGCCTGGCACCGCGGACGGACAACAATTAGACGGGGCGGAGGCAAGCTAAGGCTCATCCTAACCCCAAAAAGCGCTTTTTGTAGGTGAAGAATTTCACACAACATCTGATTGTATCCTACCGCGGTGCCTGGCGCGGTGCGGTTTTGTCCTCGTCCCCGAGTATGGCCCTAGCATGCAAGCGCTTAGCTTGGACAAGTGGAATCCCACATCGGTTAGAGAGAGCGCCCCACTACCCTTTATAACACTTCAGGAGCTTGGGTAGTGTACCACTACTCACGCGTGAGTAGTGGTACACTACCCAAGCTCCTGAAGTGTTATAAAGGGTAGTGGGGCGCTCTCTCTAACCGATGTGGGATTCCACTTGTCCAAGCTAAGCGCTTGCATGCTAGGGCCATACTCGGGGACGAGGACAAAACCGCACCGCGCCAGGCACCGCGGTAGGATACAATCAGATGTTGTGTGAAATTCTTCACCTACAGATATATTAGTTAATTTTGCTAGTTTTATAAATTTAATATCTATATTTAGGCAATTAATTATGACGTCATTACGATTCGACCTCGGTTCGACCTCAAAAACCTTGAACCTCTCCCTTTTACAGTTCAATGAACGGTTCGAGTATGAAAACCTTGTCAATGAGAGGAAGAAACGTGGGGGGAAGGGGGGGGGGGAGAGAAATTTAAAAGTAATTTTAATATACTTCGGTCAGGTTGATTTATGCGGGTCTCTAATCCTTTAACCTGCCACCCAAACCAAAGTTTTGGTTTTCAAAGGAAGAAAACCCGTATCCAACCAACCAGGCTATTTGGATCCGCCTGCTGGGCTTTGGGTCGATCAGATTTGGTTGGTTTGGTTGGGTCCCTGTACCTCAAAGCCCAATGTTGAGTCTCAGTTTGGCCTCCCCGCATATTTTATTCAAGGGCATTAGTCTCTCCCCTGACAATAGTTATGCTTAATTGATATACATTTTTCTACTTACTTTGAGATTTAACTCTCTCTCTCTCTCTCTCTCTCTCTCTCTCAAAGTAAGTAAAAAAAATATATTAATTAAGCATAACTTAACATAACCATTTTTGGTATCCCAGTGATTAGGTGTTTCATGTTTTTCTCTCATGTCTCATGTTCTGGCCCCTTAAATGATTTTATTATATATTGCAGGCTACCCCACACTCCTCAAATTATTTTATTATATATTGTAGGCTAACGGGCTAGCCCAATGGGCATCCATGGGTTGAAAAGTCAATCCATTGCCAAATTGCCTAGTGGCTATCATGGGACTCAAAAGTACCGGGTCGGATCACGAATTGGTCGGGTAGACTATTGGGATACAATATAAGATGTCTACCCTCACCAAATACATGAAGCATTTCTTAGTTTTGTCATCATTCAACCTAACCAACGGCTCTCACTCGACATATATACTATTATACTTGGCTTTTAAACCTCCACACACAAGTTATCATGGTTTGAGGCCAGTTGCCAACTGACTGTTGCCGACGAAACCAAGTTGTAGTCCTCTACCTCCTAAAACCAAGTCACAAATTTATCATTATTATATGATTTTTTATACAACAAAATTTCCAATCTTTTTTTACCCGTTGTAGTCTTCTAGATAGATTGTCTTTTTTTTATTTTTATTTTATTGATGTCTCGTCGTGTGGCATAACTGAGAACAAAATGGCATATACATGTGTTTTTAAATATTTAAATTATTTCTTTGCTTTGTTGGTCGGTTGCATGCCATATATAATAATTGAGAACAAATGCATTAGACACTTTAAAATTTTAACAAACAGGACAAGCAGAAGAAAGTATACTTTTACTTTGTCAGGTGTTATTATTTTAAAAATATTTTATTTTATTTTATTTATTGGTAATAACTAATAAGAGAAGTAAAGTGAATATATCATGGTACATATAACATGCTACAATGGGAATTTTATTTATTAAGAACGGTTTCCATTCACTTTAATATGCTTTTCGAATACTTAATTGTATTTGTAATTTTTTTTTTAATGCAAATGTCACATATTTCCATATTAAAAAATGAGTGTGAGTTAAAAAAATTTAAATTATGTGCTGTGTATCTAAGAGTTAGACTCTTCTGATGTGGTATTGGTTTCAAATTATAATGATTCGGTTGGGATTTCATGTTGGTTGGGAGTATTGGGTAGAGATTGGAATTTTCCATGTGGGTGTTGTTGCTGAGGATATAAAAGGGTGAGAATATGACAAAGGAATTAAGTTGATTATTGAGTTGAATTTCACTACTTGTTCTACATCAAGCAGCTTTGTAGTTTGTAACTTTACTATGGATGCTCTTGACTGTGTTCTTCAATTTGGTTTGGGAGCTGAAGAAAAAGAAAATGAAGTGTGATGCATAGAAAAAAGGTTGGTCTCAAAATAAATTATGACCGTTGGTGGGGGGCAAAGCCTTAAACTGTGACGTGACAACACTATGACCGTGGGTTCCATTATGTGAGGGAAATTACCATTGTGCCACCATAACTCTGTTTTGATAACTCAAAAACAAGTTTTTTACCCTTTTTTTTTTTTTTGGTTTTCACTCTCTATCACTCATAACTCAATTTGTTGAGATATGAGTGATGGAAATAGAAAGTGAAAACTGATCCAAACAAGGGTTGTATGCATGGGATCCACAGTTATTAAGTGATGAATGATGAAAATAGGGTAATAAGTGATTGAAAACACTAAATCCAAACCGCCCTTAGTATTCTTAAAAAAGAAAATAAAAAAAATACACGTCAATTTGGACTCTTTCTCAATGTAATGAAGATGCTTTGTTTTCTACTTTTCTTTCTAGCAGCATCTTTATCGTGTCGGCCACGTCCGTTTATAATTTATTTCCCTTCTTCCTTCTTTTGTTTTGTTTTACCTCAAATACATGGTTGAGATCTAACGCACTTTGTACTTTCTACAACCAAATTTGACTGAGTACGTAGGCAATTGCCAATAATCTTTGGCAACCTTTGGCGCTTTCAGCCGGCACCCGCACATCCACATTAATAATTAATAAACAATAGTCACTTTCTACAATAGCAATTACAAAAGATCAGTAATGCATGACAACAATTATCATCTCCCTTTCTAATTGAGGGCGACTAGTCTTTAACTCACAGGAAGATGTTATTTTGGGTATATTGATGTACATATTTCTTATGAAAAAATTCTGAGTTATTGCTCCATTAGTTACGTATAGTCATTACTCTAATTGTAATTAACAATATAACTAATAAAGTTCGTTTTTAAAAATATTAGAAACCAATTTTGCTCACTTAAAACTTGAGGACTAAAAGCATTCACTTAACAAATTTTAAGAACTAATGATGTATTTTGAAATATTTTTATATAGGGATAAAATGCCGAAAAGTTTTGTGTTAATAGAAATTAAATTTGCTCTGATAAAGATTCACTATTATTTGGGATTGATTTGAGTATTTATAGTAGTTAAGAGAAAGGAGTTCTAAAAAAAGAAAAATTAAAGACTTTCCATTTATAAATTAGTTATTTCCTAAAATAGCTCTACGTTAAGAAGCTTCAAGTTTACATGTGTGAATGCCAAAAAAAAAAATCCAATATTTTTTATTTATTTATATTTATTTGTCATTTTCATTTAGATTTTTTTTAAAAATTGTAAATTAAGATTAAAAAAACGAATTAAAAAAATAAAATCAAACAAAACTGTATATGGTCTACCTGAATCAATCCTATAAATTAATAACACGAGCATAAGGTGCTCCTAGATCCTAACGAGTTACAATTGATTATTGGTTATCAAATTTTAGATCTACCAAATTGAATTGACAAATCATTATTTATATAAAGTAAAAAGTGAATAATTAATTCATTCCATGGCCATCTAACGTCCATGATTTCAGGGTATCTGCTCCTGTAACTTATAATTAATGTAATGAGCGCCAGGGTTGCTTTCACCAAAAAAAAAAAAAAACAAAAAAAACTTAGAGTAATTATTTTACAGTATTTTTACAAATTATTAATGTGACTTAAGTATTTTTCTAAATAATTATTATATGTAAAAATATGATACTAGTGGTGGTTCAGATTAAAACTAGTAAAAATTTGTTACGTCAATAATTTATAAAAATATTATAAAATAGTTTATAACTATAACATTACTCACAAAATTGCATTCAAGCATCATTTCCTAAGTACATGTTATCTAGATCTAGATGGTGGATATGCGTATGTCATATTAAATTGTAGGTAAGGGGTCATTAATGGAGTCTGGTGCCTCATCTTGCTTCAAAGCTTGCAATGAATACATATAAGAAAGAAAATTCCGACCTTTTTCTCATTTAAAAAACTCAACCAAATAAATGGGTACTCACAACGTGTAACTGCCGAATGATTTTGGGCAATTAAAAAACAATATGAGCATTAAGAATTTATTGAGGTCATTTGTTTACTATTTATTGAAGGTAGTAGAGAATCATAGATAGTAGGTAATGATAAAATATTAAAAATACAAGGGCTAAAGATAGCAGCAGCAAAAGCATCAACCTTTTTTCGTCAGTTTTGCAATCAGGTCGACTCGATATAAATTGTTTTTAGACATATAGCAAAGTTGTTCTCGCACGCTTTGGTTGGAAATTCCTTTATTGTAGGGGAAAGAATCTAAGGAACGAAAAAAAAATGAAATGTAACCGAGGAGTGAGGACAACCGTTGAGTCCGGTAACAGCTTATTTAACTTTTTTTATGTTAATACTTTATTTAATTTTTTGCTAAAAGTGTTCTAAAATATACTTGTATCTTAAATTTTTTTAAAAAGTGAGAAAATACAAGAAAATGTGAGGTTTTTGAAAGATGTATATAAAAACTAAAACCTAAAAAACTAAAAGCTGATGCCAATTACCAAACACACTCTTATTTGTAAAGTCTCTGCCAACACTAAAAATTAATTAGTATTTTAGCTTAATGATAAAAAAATTCATTATGGAGCCGACCCTATAAACTAAAAATCTATTTATTTACAATCTATATAATTACAATAATAAAAAGATCTCTAGAATGATAGCCAGCAGTATTACAAGTGTTCATTGCCCCTACAATCTTACGAAAATTCTAAGCATATTGCCATCTACGAAGTATTAAACCAACACAAATAATCAAAATAAGTAGTTTTATCCCAACTTAGTTGAAAAACAAAATAGAATAGTTACAACTATTTACTGCCCTTGCCATTTGAAAATATTTACTGCCCTTGCCATTCGAAAATTCTAAGCAGACAATTAACTAAGTCGAATTTTATTATTTTTAATAAAGGACTGAGTTTTTTTTTTTTGGGTAAAGGACTAAGTTGAAACTCGAAAAAAGAAAATATAAATAAGAACTTGGTTCTATTTTACATTAGAGAGAGGGGCAATAGAGTAACCAACAAAGACATATATAAAGTATAATTAAAATATATATTAAACATAGGTATGTCAGGTTGAGTTAGGCAATTTTGTGAATGTATTGACCCGCACTATATATATATATATATATATATATTACAATCCAAATCCAACTCATCAACCTTTAAAAACAAAACACAACCAACTAAATTGGCTGGATTGAGTAAATTAGCAGATTGGCTACACACCCTTAGTTTTAATGAACTCAGAGCATTGCCATCAACTTCTTTACATTTTTCTCCTTATTTTATGATAAAAACCTATTTTTCATATTTTAGCTAATCACTTTTCAAAATACCCATATCGGATTCTCTATTAAAAATCTTATTTTATTTAAATATGATTTCTTCATTCATTTTTTTATTATTTATCTCAATTTTTAAAACACCCACTTTTATTTAAGTTAGGTTACCGGGATACAACAAATAATAAAATAGTGGTTTGGGCAATGAACAATGCAGTATAACAAAAATCCTAATAACAATCGTTTCAGCTTGTGTAAATTATTGTTTATTTTAGCATAAAAATCTTTTTTTTCTACATGATCACTTTTCAAAAACATCAACATCAAAATATATATTTTACACTATATATTATCAAAATATTATTTCTTTAGGTGAGTCATTAAGACACTTAAATTAAATAAAATTTAATATTAAAAAAAATTGAGTATATCAAGTTGTCGACAAAAAAAATAACACAAATACACGACATATTACTATTTCCTTCTACAAGTTTTCATATTTTGACATCATTATGAGTTTTCACTATTTATTGTCAATGTGGATAGGTGTAACCATTTTCTTTTGTAAAGTTTGTATAACAATTTATATTTTTATGCAATTTTCATTATTTATTTGTTATTGTTTTTATAAAAACATCTTAATCTAAATAACAAAACTCAACCCATATACATTTTATTAATTATTGACCCAAAGAGCCACACACATCCATACATATATAAATAATACACTATGTGTCTATTTAACCAATCAAATGTATGAAGCATCACTAACTTTACTATTTTTTTTAAATCACTAAATTTATAACATTATAACATAATAACAATACACATACATGTAACAAACCCTCTATATCTCTTAATTATTAAATTATATAGAGTTATATTATATTTATACTATATACGCACACATTCACACAAATAACATTATAACAAATATAAATAAATAATGCACACAATCAGTATTACACACTCACTCACATAAATAATATTTAAATTTATAATAAAAAAAAAAGATACACTTACAACTCACAAATAATCACCATTTACTCTTAAAATTGGAAATACCAATGGTCAGATAGAGAAAAGTGATTTATGAGAGAGAGATCTGTGATTTATATTATTGGTTGGTTTTAGGATGGACAAATTTGTGTTGTTTAATTTTGGACTGAACTAATCTTATGTTAGAGTGTGCAAGATTTAAGTCAGGGTGTGTAGAGATATTTTTAAAGGTAGATTAAACTAATAAAATAATATTTTATACACAATTTTTTTTTATCAAGTTAAGGGGTTCATTTGAACCCCTTAAAGCATTAGTAACGACGCTCTCTCTCTCTCTCTCTCTCTCTCTCTCTCTCTCTCTCTCTCTCTCTCTCAGAGGGTAGAGAAAATATTAAAAAATATATTTGCATATGAACAGGAACTACAGTTAATGTAGCTAGAATTCTATTTTACAAAATTTTGCATGAACTAATTGAGTCAATGTGGAAGTTTTTTGGGATTGGCTGGACAAATTGCGAGGCATATACTATTTTAGATGTGATATGAGTTCTCTAAAATTTATATAATCATCGTAAATATGTGATTTTTAAATGAGACGATATCATATATATTGTTAGATAAAATAATAAATTCTTAATTATGAAATAAATCATTTCTATTTCCCATAAATTGGATAAAATTCTTAATTTTAATGATAACTCAATATATATTATACATATGATACGCTATTATGATTTTTTTTTTTTTTTTTTTTGGTTGTTGAATTATGATTTGAACTTACTTCTTAGTGCCAAATGAATAATGGACATTAAATTGCCATTACAAATAATGAAAATGTTGTTATAGTGAGCAAGTCATAAGCATAGTTATTAAACCTGGACTAGACATTGACTTGGTTTATAAGCTAGGTCACTGGACATAAATATGTAAATTATAAAAAAAAAAATGCGTAAATTAAACTTTCCATTATAATTCAAAATGAAGGTACCATAAGCAATAGCATTAGAAATTCTATAAAATTCAAAAGTAAAATAAACGAATTTCATAAGATTGCAACAAAGTTTTTGCTAAATAAAACTTTGTTCCATGTCTTAAAATTTTGTATAGTAAAAAAAAAAAAGGCAAATCTTAAACTACATAAACAAAAGAAGAGAAAAAAAATGTTAAAAGACTTAAATTAAAGCAATAAAAAAAAAGCACAAACAATGTAAATAAAATAAGAGAAAAGAAGGTTTAAGTAGTAAATTATATAATAGATACTGATATACTCATATGTACGTACTAACTGGCTATATATTGAAAAGTGCATTATTTACTTATTTAGATTTTCTCTTATTTAAAATATACAGCCCTTTTTAGTAGTGATATTCAAGTATTGTTGTTCAAAATGATGTGAAAACTGTGGTTCAAAAAGCGTTGTGAAAACACGTGTTTAAAGTACTCATAATGCAAAAAACTACTCTGAATGTGTTCTCAAAATAGTGAAAATAAAATGTTTAAATTAAATACCTTAAATTGAAAACTGTGACTCAAACACGGTTGATTAAACACTCCTACCAAACACATTTCTATTTTTTTTTTAATTTTTTTTTTGCTATAGTTTTTACTGTTTAAACACTGAAAATTGCTGTTTAAGCTTGCATACCAAACAAGTCCCATATTATTACACATTAAACAGTTAATGATTCAATGGGATGGACCTATTAACGTAAATTTACATAATTCACAAACCCAATAAGATTATTAAAACGCAACTGGGTCACACGGTTTGCTTAAAATCCGTCAGATTTTACCGGTTTTGATTGGGTCTTATACACATCAGATCTAATTAATGACCCGAACCGGTTTATGTGCTGGGTCACTGAGTTACCAGTTCGATTGCCCAGGTCAGGTTTAATAACAGTGTAACTCCGTAAGACTATGAAAGTAAATTAATTACAAACAGATGGGATGAAAAGTTGAAAATAAATTTCATACTGTTATTCTTATTCAATCCCTCTTCCTTTCAATTATTTGCATATTTTCGGAAAGTACACAAACCATTTGAAAATGTTATCCATTATCATCAATACAATTAACGACCTCATATTTATTTTCTGAATTTACTATATATGATATATCTCCAACCCCAAATTTTGCTATTATGGCAAAATGTTTATATATAGCCTGTGGCTAAGACAACCATTTATTTTTTGACAATTAAGACAGCCCTTTCAGTAAAATAAAAAAAAAACTAATTTTAATTAACTTAATTGTCAACTAATTGATGTTTTAGCATAATAATAAATTGTAATCATCATGATACAGACACTATTAAAGTGACACTATGCTTTCAGTTTTGAATGGAATTTCAAAACATGGCCCAGATTCATCATGAGAGAGAGAGAGAGAGAGAGAGAGAGAGAGAGAGAGAGAGAGGAAAAACATAGTAATAAAACAAAGAATAAGAAGTGGTTATACGTTATAGTCATGAAGACTCCATTAGTCCTCCCATTAAGTTGAAGAAGTCACGTTCCTGCTTCTGGAATTGTTTCGACCATTGTCCAGGTCAGATAACAGTAACACAATGATGAAAATTCAACGTCCAGACGTGACCAAAACAACAACAACGGTTTTTTTTGGGTCCCGAAGAACTGTCTAAACTTACAAAAGTCGAGCACAATAGAATTTATATTTCACAGAAGACTGGTAGGTTTAGTAGGGAAAGTCAAGTAGAGTAAAACTTTTTTTGGTGGCACAGACAGACTGATTGAATGGATTGGATAGGCATTCCCACAGGGATCACATGCTAAGATGGAAGAGGAATTGATGCCGTGCGAATTTATTGGTCGAGCTTACTTCAACGCCACTTCTTCCTCCAGCTCCCGCTAACCCTAAAATTACGTATGGACGCAATTACACTTGCCTTTTTTGAGCTGCCACGTCTGCATGCCCCTTTTGACTTTCTACCTCATTTTTTTATTTTTGTAATAATGTTAATTGTGTGATGGAGTGTTGTGAGAACGAATTTCTTTTCCGCATAAAAGATATTCCATAATTAATCATTATTAAATTAAGAGAAGGATTACTTCCAAAAAATTTTCACAATCAATTATAGGTAGTAAGTTGTTATTGGTTCTACTTTAAATCTACCACTGAAAATTAGTATTTTTTTTTATCCACCAATAATAACCTCTAATAACCTACAACTTAGGATTTGTTGTGAAAATGTTGTAGAGATAGTATTTATCTTAAAGTAATGACGAATTCCCTAATTCTCAGAGAGAGAGAGAGAGAGAGAGAGAGAGAGAGAGAGAGAGAGAGAGAGAGAGAGAGAGAGAGAGAGAGAGAGAGAGAGAGAGAGTATTTGCTTCATGTGTAAATTATGTAGTTTTATGTGGGTTCAAGTTAGATTAGTTAGTAAAGTTTATTGTTATTTAATTAAGAGTGGTTCTACAGTTAGCCCAAGGGTTCAAATGAACCCCCTGACTTGGGCAAAAAAAAAAAAAAAACCAATTTATATATAAAATTTTTAATTTTTTTTTTGAATACCCTGAGCATAAATTTTGTTTAAATCTAGCTGAAATAAGCTTGAATATGCTCAACTTTGTGCTACTTTCACAATATTTTCATAATAATTTTAAAATAAAGGTTAAGTAGCAAGTTGTAAGTGATTTTATCTTGACCCACAATTGACATCACTTTTTTACATACCTTTAACAATTTGTCACCTAAATTTTGTTGTGAAGGTGTTGTGCAATAACACTACTCTTAAAAATGCTCATTCGTTTTAAAATAAATAAATAAACCTTATCTAACTCTGGCTTACTATACTATTAATGGTGGAATGAAACTATTTTTCCTTACACTTTTCTTCTTCATGAGAAAAAAAGTACACCACTCGAAGTTGCATTGCCCTCAAGCTCGGTGAATAATGCACTTGAAGAGCAACGAAAGGTTTCGGAATACTTGGAGTAGAGGGAAATGATGTCAAGCGAAACGGAAGCCACAGATCAAGGTTGTTGTGCTTTCTTTTTGTCCAAAAAACTAAGTAGTTGACGATGTCTCATTTTTTGACTACCAAAAGGCAGCAAGCCTTGTTTGAAAAGTATGTAAGTATCTGGGGGGTGGGGGTGGAAGGAATTGGTAGAATTTTGTTAGGTCCCCAATAAAGGGGGATTGGGCCATGCGACGGGTACAAGCTAGACTTTGAATTGAAGCAAAAAATCCAATATTTCATAAAAGAAGGAAAAATCAACGTGGCGGATGAACAGAAAACTCCTAAGAACCCCTTTAATTTGGCAACAAGAGTCGGTTATGGAATAGTCTTTTGGTCGGGCTTTCCCATTCTAGAGGACTTTATGATTGGCTTAATTGTGACGTGCATGGTGATACAAGTAGAACTGGGTTTGTGGGTAGCGGACTCCGTGGGTGTCAGGAGCTCGAGTAAGGGAAGCCCCTCATTCTTGCCGGACGAACAAACATTATTTCATTTCGTGCGGGTAGTGCAAAATGCTGACATTATTTTTCGTTGGTTATAGGTAAATGTCAGGGTTCGCTTGGCACTAGTTCTACTGGCCCCAAAGTAAGGAAGAACCATTCTAGTGGTTTACTTTTTTCCTCATTCTCTTTATCACTCTTTCTCCCTTCTATATTTTTTTTCTATCTAATCAAGTAGGTTGATAAGTGCTTTATATATTTCTAAGTCCAAGAAGTTTTTTAGTGCTTGCTCCAATTCCAAGAGAATGACCATGTGTATTGTTAAAAAGTCATACACTTCAAAAGCAAAAACTTATATCAAATACTATTTTTTTTCTTAGTTTCACATTTACTCCCAGACCAAATCTTATGTGTGTTACTATTCTTTTTTATCATTTTTTAATTGTTAGTACATATAAATATAATAAATTATTATTTATTTGACAAAAATGTTTAATTAGTTATTTAATTATATTTATTTATGCATTAAATGGTTGTTGTCTTATCAATCTTTAAACTATTAATAATTTTTTAGGCTATTGTACAATACAATTTGTATACTAAATTGTATTTAGAATACTATTTTAGATTATTTTATATAATATGAAAGTTGTATATACAAAAAATAATAATCATTTTATGTTTTACTTCTTCCACAATAAATTTCTAGCTTTGACACTATTGACCCCCTAGAAAAAAATCTTGAAGCCACCACTGTATTGAATAAAAGATTTGAGGTTGATCTTAACTTATACCAAAAAAAAAAAAAAACCAATTAGTTGATGAAAAAAAAAATTATTAAGAGTGAATGCCATAAGTTAAAACTATTTTTTAAATATGTGGCTTTTGTTTGAAAAAAATAAATGTTAAAATTGCTAAGTCAGTTGTCAGTTTTTATTTTATTTTTATCTACAATTGACTCTGCAATTTTAAACATGTAGGGGTTTTATTTAGTTTAAATGGTAAAATTTCTACGATGGAATAAGAAATGTGATTTTGAATTCTATTTACATAAAAAAATCAATTGGTGTTTTGGCAAAATAGTAAATCACAAATAATTATAATGTCAATGGCCATCAATTAAAATCTACGGTATCAAAATATATATATAGTTTTAAATTATCAAAATTATATGTATAATTGATATCACACTTTTTCTATATGCTTTTTTTTTAAGTTTTGAGTCCCTCCCAAAAAAGGAAAAAAAAATTGAGAAGCAAAAAAAAGAAGAAGAAGAAAGAAATAAGTGTCCATTTGGCAGCAAAATTTAATCTATAAACTTTTTGCTTGAATCGATTTTTGTATCATTTTTATCATATAAACCAAGAGAAAATCTGGTTATAACATAGAAGTATATCTAAAGTTCCACAAAGGAAACTAATCTATATTTCTCTATGTCTTACCTTTGAATAAATAAAGTTACCCGAAATTACAAAAATGCAAATTCTTCTCTACGCGAGTGGATAACGCATATGAGGTCCAACGTGTCAATGAGTCGCTGCCACATAGAATGCTGCAGATTCAAGCTAATGTGTCAACAATACAGCTGCACAATAACCGAAACCCCACAGCGAATGGGGTGCACCGACTCACACTTCATCCCCATCACCAAACACAATCAATGTAAGGTACTACTATTACCATTTTTTTTTTTTTTTTTGGGTTTAAAAAATAAACGGTAACCGAGACGATAGACTTCCCAACGTCCAGACTAACGATAACGCAGCGGACCAAGACTGCACCGCACGACCGTTAGGAACTCAGTGGGACCCAGCCAAAGTCTAAACTACCCAATCAAAAAACGACACGTGCCCCCACCGTCTTCTAACAGCTGGTGCCACGATATATTCGTTTTCCCGCAGAATATACGGATTCCATAAGCATTTCACTGTTTGTTGAAACGTAAGAATTTTCCTTTTCTCTTTTTTTCTTTTATTTATTTGTCTTTTCCATTTAGGTCCCTTTAAATGGGGAAACAGAAACGAGAGCGGGAACGCCTACCGCACAGCACCTTCTCTCTTTCTTTCTCTACTTAAACGCTATTCCCTCTTTCTAGGTCTTGCATCTTCTATTTTCCATTCTCTCTTTCTCTTTCTCTATCCATTTTCGTCGAGATCTGTGCCTTTTCTCGAAGCTTCATTTGTTCGAGCTGGATCCTCAGTTAACAGTTGAAATAGTGGAGGTACGTTTCACAGATCGGCTTTTTTTGTCGTAAAATTCATGCTCTTGCTTTTGCCTTTTGTTTTGGTCGTGGTCTCGTGGATCCAATTTTTCCCTTTTTTTTTTTTTTTTTTCCGTTGCGTGTGATGCATGCAACAGTGCTCTCTGTGTGTTATTGTGTGAGCGTTTCTTATTACCAAAGAAAGAACGAGTGGATTTGCTTTTGATTTTTCCGAATCTTTGTTTTGATTTTTTTTTAAACGGTATTTTTACTTTTATATCCCTGCGATTGTTGAAGGAAACTCTTGATGAATCTTTGTTAGCCATTTTTGGCAGATCTGAGACTGATTTTGTGGATGAATTTATTTTCCTTACAGTTCATTTTTTATGATACGTTTCAAAATGAAATTGTTTTGTCTGTGCGTTTTTTAAGTACGAAGAAACTGAAATTTTTTCTTCTTCTTCTAATTAGATATTCACCTCAATATCTATTTGGATCGAGAAGCTTAAGGCATTTATTAATTTAAATTTCTCTAATTTTTGTATTAAAATTTAAAATTTTAGAAAAGTAATTTGTAACCTGTTAGCCAAATAAGGCCAAAATCTTTGACGAATTTCAAAGCCGGAACTGTTTCTGTCATGTTTGTGCTTGTCTTTGTAGAAGATTTTTAATTTTTAATTTTTTTAATAAAAAAAAATCTTGGTTTTTTTTTTTTTTTTTTTTTTTAATAATAGTTTTTTATGGTAGCTTCTGGTTGATGTTAAGTTGACACGGTAAAGGTCTAATAAACGTTATCGTTTCATATTGTAATCTTGTAGTCGACGTTTAGCAATTGGGACCCATAATTTATACATAAAAAGTTGATAAATGGTAGTCTTTGTTTGGTACAAATGTCTTTATGAAACACAATTAAGCATCTCTTTATATTGCTAATTCCAAATACGACTAATCAGAAAGTTGCGTATAATGTGATCAGAACTGAATGAAGATTTCTCGTTTTGATTTAGTTTGTGAAATTGTTGCTTGAAGATACATTATTTATTGGGTTTGTGACAAAAGTACTAGCTGTGTTTTTTGAAATATCTCTGTATGCACTTTCAGCCTGCAGTCATGGTTCCACCAATTGAAACCCCGAACAAAAACCATGATGCTCATTACGCCCCACATGCTCCTCTTAATGAGAGGATTCTTTCATCCATGACGAGGAGGTCTGCTGCTGCCCACCCTTGGCATGATCTTGAGATAGGTATGCAATGTCATAGTAAACCGTTTGTAGTTAATGCTTAATTGTTAATTTTTGTCACTAATCAATGTGGCAAACCTATATTTTCGTTTCGAACAGGACCTGGAGCTCCAACCGTGTTCAACACTGTAAGAATACCGAACCATTATCATCATTTGTTCATTTACTCGTTGTATAATTTGTTCTGGCTTGTGATTGCTTGAGAACTGATTCTAAAGTTTGCATGTGTAAATAGTGATTTATGATTATCATATATTCTACACAGATCTAGCCATAACCAAAGAGTTGGACAAACCAGTCTGGTTATTACTGACACGCTATATCACCTATGTTTCGGGACATCAGTGCATTCTGTTCTTGTTTAGAATGGGAGTTCCTTTTTTCTAAACAAATCATATGGCCCCCTAGGGTCTGAGGAAACTTTGCAAAGTGGACCAAGAATTGTATGGTAAAAAATGTGAATGCTGCGTAACTTCTGGGGCCACTTGTTTGTTAGGAAAGTGACAGAAAGAACTTCTAAAAAAAGATAAAGTGAATACATCATTCTTAGGTTGCTAGATATTATTGGATTTTAGTCCAAACTATTAATACCCTGTAATTTTAATCTCTCATTATTAGAGAAGTTTTTTTAACCAATACTGAATTGGATACTCTAAAAATGCACTAAACCTTGGAGCCACATTAGCCACAAATTTGCAGCTCCTGCCATGTGATTTGTGGATGTGGTTCCTGTCATGTAATTTTGGGGTGGTTTGCAAATCAACATATAAAGATATGTCCATTATATTTGTGCCATTGTTCTGTGCAGCACTGTATGACATAATCTGCAAAATTTAGCTATCTTATCTAAAGAAAACTGTTTATTCATGACTACGGAATTGGAAGAAGTAACTTGTTTAGACAAGTCAGACTAAATCTATAATTTTCTAGAACTGTAATGCCGTTGGTTTTTTTTTTTTTTAAAAAATAATCTGCCCCAGAAAATACCATCTTGCACTTTTCTTTGAATATGCAGTTTTATATTACTTTCTGTACAGTTACAGCTTTTGGCTGTTAGAATTGTTATTACATTTCAGAAGAATAAGGGAATATTTTACATGATATTTAGTGAAAAATCATTATACATTCAGCATTTTGACTAGAATCTTTTATGGGTTGATGGCTAATTTATGCAGGTGGTTGAAATATCAAAAGGAAGCAAGGTGAAATATGAACTTGACAAGAAAACTGGATTGATTAAGGTAATGATGTGAGTTAAGTCTCTTTCCTTGGTCTCCTCATATGTGTTAGTGGATTTCTAAATGGTATATATATTTACAGGTTGATCGTGTGCTCTACTCATCTGTTGTGTATCCCCACAACTATGGTTTCATTCCTCGTACTCTTTGCGAGGACAATGACCCCATGGATGTCTTGGTTATTATGCAGGTATGTATATCTCTTTGCAAATTTCAAAATTTCACTCCTTTTAATCCTTGCATGCATGTCTTTTTGGGAATTATACATGTATGCTTGAAAGCACTTAATGTCATCTAATTGCCTTGTTTGTTCAAGGCATTCAAACTTGACTTGAACTAACATTGATTAGATTATGTAGACCTGTCTACTTTAACAGTCTCATGTATCTACATACATACAGTCATGTTCATATATGTTTGTACATGTGTATATAGCATTGAACATGACCGATGAACTGAACCCCAAAAATGGCCTTCAAAGCAATGGTTTAATTGTAGAGAGTTGTAAGCCTGCCTGATATATCTTGGCTTTACAAATATTGACAGGAGCCAGTTCTTCCTGGATGCTTTCTTCGGGCTAGAGCTATAGGCCTCATGCCTATGATCGATCAGGTAAATAATCTGAGACCCAAAAGAAAGTCTTTATCCTTAAAAAAAACTAGTGTTAATTTTGATTTTTTACAGGGTGAGAAAGATGACAAGATAATTGCTGTTTGTGCCGATGATCCTGAGTACCGAGACATCAATGATATCAAGGATCTCCCACCACATCGTTTGGCTGAGATACGCCGCTTCTTTGAAGACTGTAAGTTTTTAGCATACAATAATTGTGAACATCTGCAAGCATAATCCAATGCTGTATATGGTCCTTTCTTTGTGTAAATCCTATGGATGACATGTTACTGATTCTGAATACGATAATCAGACAAGAAAAATGAGAACAAGGAAGTTGCAGTTAATGACTTTCTGCCTGCTTCTGCTGCCTATGAAGCAATCCAGTATTCCATGTAAGCGATATTCCTCTTTAATTAGTCTCTCTTACACATGAATACACACACCCACACACACACAAAAGGGAAGAAAATGCTTCAATATTTTTGATCTAGAAGATATTCCCAATTCTGGTTTGAGTTTTGGGCAAGTGATCTAATTGTAAAACAGGTTCCAGGCTTTTGCAATTACTTTTTGGTGTTGATCTTGAATATCTTAAATTGTTTTTTCTTTCTAATTCCTTTTTAGTACCAATATGTGCAAGTATTATTATGCTCATCATCTGATACATTTATCTTCTTTCTTTGTGAAGGAACCTCTATGCAGACTACATAGTGGAGAGCCTGAGGCGGTAGCTGTTTGTACAAGCATACATCTTGGGAAGTGATTCTCTTACTTATAATGAAGTTGCTGTTATATAAGATTTTACTTTGTCACAAGAAACCTCTATATGTAGCTGCTCGGCTTACATTGGTTTCAGCAATGTGTGCTAATACTACAACCTTTAAATGGATTGTTTTTTCATGATGATGATGATGATAAGTACGGAACGAATTTTGTTGTAATGAATATCTGAAAGGAGCAGGGAAAATTAGTCTGGCTAGAGAATATATTGATGCTTGTGATGATTCTTTTTTAGGGTCCTCAATTTGTCACCATTTGTCACCGTTTTCTGTAAGATGCTTGGCATTATTCAAGCATGCAAGTTGATTTGTCACAAGTTTTTTTATTATAAAAAAATAAATGTGTTTTGTTAAACAACTGGTGCAATGGTTTGTAAAATGAATAAATCAGTATTCTCCCTAGTATCAAGTTTACTTGGTAGACATTAGAGGGAGTCTCTCTCCCTCTAATGCCTACAACTATAAGGGTGTTCAAACCTTGGTTCTCCTCCCTCGTATGAAGTATGTTTGGTAGACTTTAGAGGGAGTCTCTCTATAAGGTATTCAAACCTTGATTCTCCTCAAAGAACAGGTAATAAAAAGGGTCTAAAATTCATTTGTTATAACTGATATGGCAACGAAAAATATAACTTTTGGGTTGATTACCTCTTGCATAGAGGATTTGTTCAAGTGTTTTGTAACTGGCACTTTTATTAGAAGAATTAATGTTTAAATCCTTTTTCCCTTATAGTACTATCGAATTATTAGGGGGAAAAAAAGAGTAGAACAACGGAACGTTTTATCAAAAATAAATCTCAAATTCCTAAAATTACTAATTTTCTTTGTTCAAATTCCTCGCTTACAATGTTAAAAAAAAAAGACCTCCAAAATTTTAAAGAAAAAATTGTCTAACGAGAATAGAATGGTAAATATACTCGGATTTTGCAATTTATGCTCATAACTATGATCACAATTAAAATGCCAAATTCTCTAAATACTCTCAATATCTGCTTGGGGAGATGATCCAGTAAACTTCCACAAAATTTCAATCCCCAAAACTTTTAATTATTGGGATTATCGTTTGAGTGCCTCACATAGTGTTAGCTATAGATTTTTTTTTTTTTTTAATATAATTTTTATGTTAAAAATCTATAACAAAAAGCTAAAAGCTAGTGTGGTTAAAAAAATAAAATAAAAGTTAGAATATTTGCACACACAAAAAAAAGACAGAAAAAGGCAAAAAACTTTTTGCCATTTTTCATTAAAAAAAATAGAGATAACCATCAACCATCATTCATTATTTATCATTCTCAAATTTATTTCTCATTTTTTCTAAGAGAAATACCAAAATTTCAATTTTGTGATGCATTGAAAGATACTTTCAAAAGGGATTTCCTGTAATTTGTAGACTCAAGTTGAACTCAACTTCATGTCCCTTTAGGAAAACACATCATATTACAATCCATTATGTTTCATGAAAAATTTCTATAGAGTCAAGATAACAAAGAAATAAGAATAATGAAACAAGTATGCTACAAAACAGAATAGCAGTACCAAATAATTCTTTGGAAACTTACTTGAATCTATCTCGAATAATTATCCCAAAAAAAAAAAAATTATCTTCAATAATATTTCACATCCTGAAATTCATTTCAATAATTAAAAATATTACAAAAGGGTTAAGAAATGAAAATTCTGAAAGATTACAAAAGATGATGATTTTGAGTACAAGTGTGATCATAAGTTTTGTTTTATTTATTTATAATTTTTGTTTTTTTTTGTTTTTGTTTTTGGTGATGCATGATACATCCAAGGAGCATCCTTATATAGCCCTCAAAAGTGAGAGTATAATAAGTTAGAAGATGAATATTAAATATTCATAAACAGTAAAAGTTTTCAATAATTCCTAATGCTGCCAATTAAACAATAAAAATATGCAATAGTTTTTTTGTTACGAATAGTGAAAACTTGAATAATTTCACTTTATCGACAGAATAATTTAGATTCATTTTTAAAAAGATTACCATATGCCTGGTACTAATAAACTTCATACACTTTCATATATAAAATATTATGTTATCTAAGAATGATTATGATACACTTTCACAAATTGAATTAGAATAAAAAGAAAAAACCAGCACAAACTTATTTCCACATATGAATCTTAAAAATCTTAATAATTTAAAATCTTGATAATAATGTGGATGGAGAGAGTCACTTTGAGTTCAGATGTTTATTATACATAGCTTGGTTTAGGTTTTTTGTGAAGTAAAAATTTGTGCCGGTTATTTTTATGAAACATTCTAATTCAATTTGCTTGATAATATTATTATCATAGACTTCACCGTTATTTAAAAAAAAAAAAAAAATCCTTTCAAAAAAAAAATATATATATAGATTTTTTTTTTCTTTTTATGAAAAAGAAAATTAGAAACTTTTTATGAAAAACTTGGATGAAAAAAGATGCTATAGCAAAATTCCAACGCTTACTCGGAAACCATTTTTCATATTTATCCTTGGCTTACACGTGTCTCCAATAGATATCCAAACCTGTCAAAAATCTAAAAAAATTAATCATAAACCCTCCCTTCTCCCACCTACGGGTCCATTCTCCCTTCACCGCTCTTCCTCCTAAAGTCTAAAACCCTTTGGAAGAAGAATCAATCACTCTCTTTTTTCTCAGAGACCAAATATCAAACACCATGGGGTCATTCACCAACACCACCAACTTCGACAATCTCCTCCTCCAAACTCTCATGGGTCGCCTCCAAATCCGCCCCCCCACCGCCACAACCACCACCAACCCTTTCCACTCTCAGTCCCTCGAGGACCTCCTCTTCGAAGCCGCCAATTTCTCCGACGACAACGATGACGACGAAGACGACGGTGAGAATGGTAGTAGCAAAACCCAGCTCGCCAAAGAAGAATCCAAGCTCGAAAAGGAAATCGTCCGGGTCATCCTTAGTGGCAAGACCGATTCTCTGAAACCCAACTCGGGTCAGGCCGTGACTATCGGTGAGCACCACATTTGTGTCGGGTTTCACGAGGAAACGGGTTCGGATTACCGGGTATGGGAGTGGCATGGGCATATAATGCTTTTCGATGAAGAAAATGGGTACACGCCTGAGTATATATATGGGAATTACTTCGAGAGGTTGTTGGTTAAGTCGCGTGGTGTTGATGAAGAGAAAGAGAAAGAGAAAGAGAAAGAAAAAGAGGAGGAGAAGGAAGAGAAGGTTGGGAACTTGGGGCTAAGAGAGTTGATTGATGGTGGCGATTCGGGCGGGGCTCGGATTCTTCATCGGAATATCAATGCTGGTTCTCCAAGGTTTATATGAGAAAATCCCTTTTCATTTTTCTTTTCTTGTGTTTCTTATTGTATAAGCTGTTTTGGGATTTTCTTGGTTTTGTGTTTGGTTGGTTTAGTTTAGTGATGATGTTGTTTTGGGTGTTAGAAATGAGAACCTGCTTGCTGTTTTCACTTTTTGTAACTTGATAAAGCTACCTATGTTTGTTTTTTGAAGCTGCAATGAATGATAATGAAAAATAGGCTTTATACAGTGTTATCAGAAAAGAAATGTTATCAGTATCGATCAGATATTTTGGTAATGTAATGTTGGGTTTGGTGGAACATAGCAGTGTGGCAGTACTGGAAATGGATGCAATGAAGAGATAGGGTTTTGGGTGATTCTGCTGATTTTTGCTGACAGCAGTTAATATCATTTGGTGTTTGTGGGGATGATGTTGATGATTGGGTGGCTATGGTGCATGTGCCAATGGGGTTTTGGTTGGGGTGTGTGTTGATGTGATGGTTGTCATAGGGCCTTTAATCTTTTTGTAGTATTCACATGTATTTGCAATTCCAGTGGGTTCTAGTTAACCTAATTGATAAAATCTGTCGTCGAGCAAGACATATAGTGTTCAAACATCAACTATACCAAAAACCAATTAGTGTCAATCATCGTGGAGGGGATGCCTTGGGTTGAAAATTCTATCGTATTCGTATGAATTGTATCTATAAAAAAAAATACGCATTTGTAGTTCCAAGCACAATGGATGATTTTGCTCCAAATGTATGAGTAGCGTATGTGAAATTGATTGATGAAAGGAAGGGAATATTCACCCTATGGTCTTTGCCTTTGGAAATTGAAGTAGCATTAGACAATCTAATGCCAGCTGGATGCTAGTGTAAGGCTCCGTTTGGGAGTTCATAAGGGAATGAAATGGAATGGAATTAAGTAACCTTGATTGGATGTTTTAAAATAAAGGAATGAAAATGAATAGAATGTAAGTAATCTTGTTTGGGAGCAACATAGAGGGAATGGAATGAAATCATTTTATGACAATATTACCATTAGGCTCTTATTTTAAAATAAAGAGTTGAATATATAGGAGTATTTTAGGAGTTTTAGTAAAAAAATCATTAAATCTAATTTCATTCCCTCCCATTTCTCCCAATTTTAGGAAAACGAAAATTTGAGATTTTAACAGAATAGAGAGGAATGAGTGTTTCATTTTACCAATTCCATTCCCTCCCATTTAAACTCCCAAACAAGGGAATGGACTTTCCATTCCCTCCATTAAAACTCCCAAACAAGGGAAGGTTAGAATATAGTCCATTCCCTTCATTAAAACTCCCAAACAAAGGAAGGGAAGAATATTCTAAAATGAATCTTTTCATTCATTTCTATTCCATTCCATTCCCTCCTCCCAAATGAGGCCTAATTGTGATTTGATGTCCATTGGAATTGTGATTTTTGTCTAATTACTATTGTTTGTGCTGGCAAAGAATGGTGCATAAGAGTCATGTAGCTGATTAGCCATGTCATTGGTATTTATGATTGTTGGAGTTAACTAGATATTTACATACTTCTGTTAGTTTTTTGAGGAAATAATTTATCATTCATCAGTTGTAGGATATCAGGCTAAGGAATTCACTCCATCTGTTCTTTGTTAATGTTTTGTTGTATTAGCTAGTGATTTGCTGGGATTTGCATACTTAATGAATGGAGTGGTGTTTGATAAGGTTGAAGCCTCAAGAGTAAATTATGTACATGATCAGATCTATGGGATTTTTGGCACTGTAACAAAGAAGTCTGTGGTGGTTGATGAAAGCCAACTATCTCCACGGGAAACACCTGCTGACATAGATCTATCAATGTTTAGAGTAAAGTGTAAAGTAAAATATTATTTCTAGAAAGCCAGAGTATCCTTGGTGATTATGGATAAGTCACCTAGGGTTTAACCAACTCCAGGCTTTAAAGAGCCAAATATTTGCTTATATAGTGATAGATATGTTGAGTAAAGAAGTATTTGGTGACAGTGGCCACCAGGGCGGGAGAGAGAGAAGCGGGGGTAGGGGATTGGGGATTTGGAAGTATTGCTAAATTGCCCTAACATTTTCCAACTCTGATGGCATTGAGTTTAGCATTAGGACGTGGCTATAAAAGGAAAACCATTGGTCACAAAGGAAATAGGCAAGGATTCTGAGTTACCTAATTTTCATGCAAGGAAGGCACAAGACAAGTTACCTTAATATGTAGGCACAGTATAATGTCAGAATCAAAGCCTGACTGGTGGTTTCCTGAAATTTTCTATGGCTTACAAGTGATTGGTTGTTGCAGCCTTCTTTAGGATGTTGTCTATAGAGGTAGGAGTGGGAGGCTATAAACAGTTCAGAACACACACACAGATGAAAATTTAGATAGAATGATCAATTTTGGTAATTCTCAAAATTCAGGGGATTCTAATTTCAAATTAGACGATTTAGAGGATGTTTTTGCATTTGACCCAAAATCCTATTTTACCAAAAAAACTATTTGGAACTTATCAAGGAACAAGTAACCTGTTTTGAGAACACAGAGATTTAGAGATTAACTTGGGGTTTGCTTGATGGTCTAGGTGATTCACCCATCTGCAGCCCATAAATAGGTAATCTACCTAGTTTTGGATGAATTGGTGGACCAGGCTAGATCTCAAGTGCCTAGCCTACTTTTGCTGAGTTTTCCAATTCAACCAAATGCTCGTACTTGTTTTGAGGTCTACTCTAATTTATTTGTTTATTCAAGGTTTGGTCTTAATTGGATTCAAGCAAATGCATATGTGACTGACATTTATAAAAATGTGAAATATTATGGCAAAATGACAAGGTCTAATTTATATGGGATTCTAATTTAGGTCATCAGGGCTTTGTTCCTAGTATGTATAAGGCCCTGTTTCTGCGTTTTTCTCCGTGATAGCTTAATGACTTGAAATGTTTTCAACATCAAAGGAGAGGTGCTAATTCCATTTGGTTGTACTTCATTCAAAATTATGCATGGCTTTAGTTGAATTTGTTCATTTTCCATGTCAGTTTTATGTTATCATATAAATGTCTTCATGATATCTTTGTGAAGCATATTTATTTATGAAATTGATTATTCTATTGACTTTACTTTGCATGTCATCTCATGTTTGAGACATGCTACTGTTCAGCACCAAAGCATAAGGTTACTTGCATGAGTTTCTCAAACCTTCTTCTGAATTACTGTATTCGCTGCGTAATATATACTGCATCATAATTCATGGTTTGTTTATCCATTTATTGGTAAAGGAAATAAAATGATATTTTATGGTGCTTTGTTTGATTTTCTTATGTTATTATTCTTTAAATATGCCTTCCATGCATTTTTGAATGAATGATGTTTCTATTCATTCATTTGTTTGTTCATTCATTCTCCCTCTTCTTTTTTGTTTTTTCTTTGATTTTCCTCCCTTCTCTGAACTGACAGGTTTTAGCCAAGTTTTCACTCATAGCATAAGAAATTTTGGATTTTAAAGAAGGAAGATGCACTCAGTGTCTCATCCTGTCATCCACAATGCTATTTGGAGACTGAAGTTAATGCTTATCATTCTGCACATGATGTTCAATGCAGTTTCAAGTTTTCATCTGGGTCTTTTATGTGCTCTCTATTTGGACTTCAAATACATATATGACAGCGAAGACCTGAGACATACTTTTGTTAAAGTAGCTTTTTTATCTAGCAGAACGAATATTTGCATCAATCTGCTAAATTTCTTCTCAGTTGTAAGTTTAAGTCTGCCAGGCTGAGCAGGTTGGTAATTACATGGTCACAGTTGGTTTCCCTTGGTTCCACAGTGTCTGCTTGCTTACTTTGTCCTAGTAGGGTCAAAATTCCAAAATTTCATTCTGATTGTGTTTTTCAAAATTTATATGGAACAGGGCCTGTCTGTCTTTTCCCTCCCTCATAATAAATCCACAACCAAACAACATAATAACTATTCCTTAAGAATAACTACTACATTTCAACGTTTATTATAGTTTACCAAACTTGCCCCAAGTATCATGGCTTGCAGATAGTGTGGGCATCAATGAATTATCACCCACTTTGCCCCAATTGGCTTATTTACACAACTAGACTTATCACATGCACTTTGCTCATGCAATAATGCTATTTTTTATTTATTTATTGTTTGGATGTAGTGTTATAATGTTTAAAAGTGATATATAAATAATCGTGTGTATTTGTTTTTTTTTTTTTTTAAGAAAGAGATAAGGTAACGTGGAATAATGTTTAAAAATAAGATAGAAGTAGTGTCCTAAGTTTTAGGCTGAATGGAAAAGAAAAAAGAAAAAACTTAAAACTTAGAAACAATAAATTACTTTTTTAACTAGTCTGTGTTTTATAATTTAAGATTATTTAACTAAAAGATAGGAGTATTTTAGAGAGTTTAAGAATTTGTGTGAGAGTATTTTAGTACACAAAATGTTGAGACCTAAACAGGAAATTCTGTTATTAATTATATAAATATAGATATAGATAGAAGATATTGATAAAAGTTTCTACTTACAATTGTATTGATGGGCTTTTGAATTTGTTACTTGATTAGTCCAATGGTTTGTTTTGTTTGGTAAATGACTCGGATTTGGGCATTTTCCAATTTCCACATAAATGATTATTTTGTGTAAATTAAGGCTATTATCGCGGGCCAAATCCACGTAGAGAGAAAGTATGATATGAGCATGTTATATGGCAAAAGCTCGTGGGTCATGACTCATGAGGCATACTTCCGAAGCAAGGAGATGGATCGTGAAGCAAAAGAAGACGTGCCATGAGCCCAACTCATGAAGGAAGAGAAAGTACTCCTATCTGATCTCAAATCCCACATCGTGAAGTAAAGTCCATTGGTCATAAAGGTCATATCGTGAAGAAAAATCCGAGGATTGCAAGGCCTGATCCATGAGAGACCCATAATTTAGCAAAAGTGCCCAACCTGTGTGACCAAACATTGGGCCTGTTTGGTTTGAGCATCACCCTTAACTCAAATTTCATAACTCGAATCTCATAAATCAAACTCAATTCGCATAATTCAAATCTCTAACTCTATTTTTTCACTCATTCTAGAAAATACTTGTTTGGTTTCATATCTTGGGTGCATATCTCTTTTCTAAAACTCAAAATTGATAAAATGAGAAGAAGGTGGGTGTGGGCGTGCTATGTGATGGGTGTAAGAGTAAAGAGCTGGTTGAAAATTAAAAAAAAAAAATAAATAAAGAATAAAGAGAAGGTGCCCAACGGTCTCACACTATTATGATTTGACAATACATTGACGTGAGCCCCACTAGACTAAGTTATTTATAATTATACTATTGAAACACTTAACTCAAAACTCAAAAACAGTTGAATTTTGTTTTTCGTTTCCGTAACTCAAACTCAAAATTTTGAGCTTTGAGTTATGGAAACTCAACTCAAAAATCAATCCAAACAACTTGTTTTTCAATGGGGCCCACGTTTTTTGAGTTTTGGATGATGAAAACATAATTATATAACTCAGTTTCATTTGGCTTTGTCCAACACCCATATTTAACGGTTGAGTTAAAGTAAATGTTGATGCTGCAATGGGGACAAATTGTTCTTATAGTAGAGGGATGCTGGTTTTTGCTCACTCTAAAAAGGTTAAAACTACTCCCCCTCTCCAAGTAGAAGCAGAGGCGTTTAATTGGGCAAACCATTGTGGTGGGTAGCTATAATTTTCAGAGAATAGTAAGGAGCGTTAAAAAATTGCGTGGATGCTTTGAGAAATCCGGAAAGTTTACACAATTACACAGCCGTTGTTGCTAATACTTTCGTAAGGCAACTCAAAGTCAAGCCATATTGTTTAGTTTGGATCCCAAGGGAAGCAAATAAAGCAGCCCACCCTCTTGCTAAGAGCATCCACATTGATGGTTCTAAAATTGCTTAAAAGCTATTTTAGCAACCAAAATACAAACAAGGAAGCTACATTGATGGTACCAAAGTTAAATATTTTAGTGACCAAGCTACAGTAAAATGTCATTTTTGACACTTTATTGTAACTCCAAAGTTATAAAAAAATATTTTATTTCAATCTCTCTCCTCTTCCACTTAATTTTTTTTCTCTCTTTCTTCTTTTCTCTTCCTCCTTTTTCTGTTTTAGCTTCTCCGATTCTCTTTTTTTTTTTTCTCCTTTTTTTCTCTTCACCTTCTCCGATTCTCTCCCTTTCTTCAGATTTGGCTGCTGTGGGTACTGGACTCCACACTAGCAGGTGTTTGTCCGCTTTGGGGAGCCAGGCCCTCACGGTTTTGTCACAAAGGGGCAGGAGTTCAGGATCACACCAAGGGCTTATTAACCTTGTAGTGCTTTCACCTTAGTCCCACATCGCCTAAGTAACCCTCCCACTCATGGCTTATAAGCTTCTGGAACAACCATGAGTGTACCACTACTTTGCACTGGGTTTTAGGTTTGTGTATTATTCGACTTTGGTTATGAGTTTCATTGATTTTGGCTATGGGTTTCGTGTATTTGGTTATGGTTTCGATGGTGGGTTGTAGTTGGTGGTGGCGATGTCATGGGTTGTGGTTTTTTTTTTTTTGGCCATAGGCTGTGGTTGCCACAGTGATGGTTATGGTTGGTGGAGTGGTGGTGGGGGTGGTTGTGGCTGGTTGCTAAGGTTTTTATGGATTTTTTAAATTATTATTTTAATGAGTTCTTTATACTATTTTAATCGAAGTGGTAAAAAAATAGAATCATTGATGTTGGGTGTGTTAAAATAGATGTTTTATAACATAGTATTTAAATTTGCATAGTGTTAATTTGGTTCTTTATACACTTTTATTTTGAACAATTAACCCTTTCTCTTTGGCCTTGTAATAAATTAAATCTTTTACAAAAAATTTCATTAAATTAACCTTTTATTAAATGATGTACACATATTTTTTTTCACCTCATCAATTAGTTGATACTCCAAATAATGTTTATGTATAATCTCTATATATTAAAACGATTCAGAAAGTCAGTTATGCTTTCAGAAAATGTCAAAAATACCCTTAAGCAAATTAGATAATTCTTATTTTTAAAAAATAAAAAATAGGGTTAAAATTGTAATTCAAAAAAATTTAAAAAAACTACCAGAGAAATTTTTTCCTAAAAATTAGCACTCTTTATTTAAATATCTCTCACGAATGTTTGAAATTTTTTTTCCTAAAAACCAGCACACATTAAACCCAGCAGTTTACTCTATTTCAAATCCTAAATTTTAGTTTCTTAAAAATCCATTCTTGTGTAATCTCACTAACAATAGATAAACTCAAATTGAAAAAATGGAGTGTACAGTAGAATTACCCATATTTAAGATAGTAATTGGTATTTAGGCTCCGTTTGTTTTGACTTCAAATGGTTTCCGGAAATTATTTTCCGTAAAATAGGCTGTTTGGTTGGTTTTGAAAATAGCATTTTCCGGAAATCATTTTCATTTGACCGTGTAAAATGTTGCTTTGACCCGGAAATGGTTTTACAGTTTTATTTTCACTTCAAACCATTTCCGGAAAACGCAAAAGAGAGAGAGAACGAGAGAAAGAAGAGAGAACTCAGCTCACTCCGAGTCCGACGATCGCATCGGTCTCGCGCCGATCGCAGCACCGCACCATTGCACCGCGCCGATCAATCAAAGGGAAATCGCAGCACCGCGCCGATCGCTCCAACGCCGCTCGACCCAGACCCATTGCCTTCGACCCAGACCTAGACCCATCGCCTCCTCGATCTCGCCTTTCCACGAACCTCGATCTCGTCGTCGACCCAAACCCATCGCTCTCTCTTCCTCGATCTCTCAGTTTTGTTTTTTTAAAGTTTGATTGTTGTTGTTGTTGTGGTGGTGATATTTTGGTGGTTATGGCTTTTGTTTGCCGGAATTTGCTGCCGGAATTTGTTGTTGAATTGGCTGTGATTTTGAAATTTTTTGTAATAAAATTTTTTTGGGTGTTGAGAAAATAGCTGAGAAAATGTGAAAAAATTGTAGGAAAATAGCATTTTCAGAATAAAACCAAACACGTGAAAATATTTTCTACAACAATTTTTATAATACAACTAAACACTTGAAAATATTTTCCTTTCTCGAAAATAGCATTTTCGAAAAATAGGCTATTTTCCCGAAATTATTTTACGCGAACTAAACGGACCCTTAGATTGTGAACTGTGGAGTGATTTATCTTTTTTTTTTTTTGTATGGAACTTTACTTTCAAGAAATTAAGTACTGGATAATTTTTTTTTTCTTTTGTAAATTTTATATTATTAAGTGGATTATAAATATTGAAGATAGTAATTAGTATTTAAAGTGTGAAATGTGGAGTGAATTATCTTTATCTTTTTTTTTTTTCCTTTTTGTATAGTACTTTACTTTCAAAAAATAAAGTACTGTGTAAATTTCTTTTTCCACTTTTTTTTTTTGTAAATTTTATATTATTTTGTATATTATAAATATTTAAGATAGTAATTAGTATTTAGAATGTGAATTGTGTAGCGATTTATCTTTTCTTTATCTTTTTTTTTTGTATGGTACTTTACTTTTAAAAAATCAAGTACTAGGTAAATTTTTTTTCATTTTTTTTTGTAAATTTTATATTATTAATTAGATTATAAATATTTAAGAGAGTAATTAGTATTTAGAATATGGATTGCGGAGTGATTTATCTTTTCTTTTTATATGGTACTTTACTTTTAAGAAATCAAGTATTGAGTAACGAAGCTAGTATTTATAAAAATACTTAGATATCCCATGCATTTATTTTAAACGTCAAAAACAAGTTTTAATATATTGATGTGGAGGTAATTTTTGATACACACTCATGTCATTCAAAATTTCTTAACCATACATATGTTCTATAAAATGTTTTACAACAACAAACAAATAAAAGAGAGACTTGAAATGAATATAGATTATTTTGGTGACCTTTCAGTTGGATTAAAATCCTTTATGAAACATTTCTTTTAACTTTCCCTATCCCGTAAAAGACTTAAGAAATTTTTTTTATTTTAAAATAATTTAGAAATGACCGTAGTCATTGGATAAACCGTACAGCAGTAACCGCACTCCGAATCCGCGAGATTACGACTCAACAAAGAGTGAAAAACGCAATCCACACCGTCCATACAGATCAAGAAAACGCCACGTCATCGATCCGCGTGAAAACCCTATCCTCCAATAAGAGCCTACTCCGCCTGCCTATATAAACTCTCCCAAACCCACTCACTTCTTCATCACATAACTTTTCATTGCAAATTTTTCTCACGTTCCGAATCTCTCTCTAGAATTTTTCACTCTCTCTCAAAAATCAATGGCACCCACAAAGGCAGAGAAGAAGCCAGCGGAGAAGAAGCCAGTGGCGGCGGAGAAAGCTCCGGCGAAGGCCGAGAAGAAGATCTCGAAGGAAGGCGGTAGCGATTTGAAGAAGAAGAAGAAGGTGAAGAAGAGCATCGAGACTTACAAGATCTACCTCTTCAAGGTCCTCAAACAGGTGCACCCCGATATTGGGATTTCGAGCAAGGCAATGGGGATCATGAACAGCTTCATCAACGATATCTTCGAGAAGCTCGCCCAGGAGTCATCGCGATTGGCTCGGTACAACAAGAAGCCCACGATCACGTCTCGGGAGATTCAGACTGCGGTGCGTTTGGTCTTGCCTGGTGAGTTGGCTAAGCACGCTGTCTCTGAAGGAACCAAGGCTGTCACCAAGTTTACTAGTTCTTGAATTTGATGTTTTTGTTAGTTTCTGTTTGGCAAAGCAAACTATAGTTTGTAACGTTTGGTAGAGAAATTTAATGGAATTTGTTGGTTCTGGGAATTGTTTGGAATGATTGGTTGTTTGTTTTTCAATGGGATGTGAATGTGAATGTGTTTGGTGGGAAAACGATTGAAATTATGTATTTACCAAACGGGAAATGGGATAATGTTGATTTGTGTATTTGATATATAAAGTGGGTTGTGATTTTTTTTTTTGGAGATGGTAATGGTGGTGGTGTTTTTGCTAATGGAAACTTAAAAAAAAAAATATGAGACCGGTTTCTTGGCTTTTTATTTAAGGCATGTTTGTTTGGAAAATGGATCAAGGGTAGTGTGAAATTATAACTTGAATTAGAATATGCTTTAAAAATTGTGTGGGAATTTTGAACTTTTAATGAAAATTTTCCCGGAAAAATCTGGGTTGGTTTTGATTAATGACTGAATTTTAGTTTGATATTTTTGAAGAGATGGCGGTTTGGCAATCAAGTTTTCAACAAATTCTTGTATGTGAGAATGGTTTTCTTGGAAGATTGTCACCTACTCATAAAAATGGTATATAATCTATGTAGTTTTTTTTTTCCTTAAATTTTTTTTATTTTGTATATATGAAAGACTGGTGTGCAAACAATTTCATTCTACTCGCGCTATCAGTCTTAAAAAGACATTCCAATCAACTTGAAGAATAAATGTGCAAAAGAACAAACGCACAATCATTAGATAATCGCCATTACTATTTTTGAATTTTCGCATAACTCGGGATTTATAAATAGAAAATTTTAAATCCTGTCTTAAAGCCCAAATCCAGCTACAAATCACGCATACAAACACTCGGACTCTTTTATCTCCTCTCTGATACTGTGAGGGCTGTCCTTCGAGCCTTCTGTAACAGATCGACAAATTGCACAATATTTAGGTTCTCGAGGTGCAACCTGTATTCCCAGAGCATATTGTTGATGCACACCTCAACAAGCTCATGTTCCTCATTGTCGTCATAACAATCCAAGGCTGTGTCCATGAATCTTCGGATGAATTCCACCACACCTTCATTCACATTTTGCTTGGTGTTATTACAAAGACTGACAAATGTTATCCTCTCCTCTTCCTGGAAGAACTTACTGCAGAAACCGTCTACCATCTCATCCCAAGTCCTGATAGAACCTGGTGGGAGTCTGGTATACCACGTGTAAGCCCGATCCGTAAGGGATTTAGAAAACTCCCTTAGGCATAGCTCTTCGTTACCAGCATGTTGTCCCATTGTATCGAGGAACTTGCTGACATGCTCTATCGCGTTCCCCTTTCTCCCATCATAGCGGACAAAGATTGGAGTTTTGTAGTTCTTTGGATAGGGCTTATCCAATAACTCGATCGGATAGGGAGGCCTTCGAACGATAGATTGCTGGTTATTGGCGGTAGAGCCAATCTCCTTATCAGACACAGCATTTTCCTTCTGCTTGCTTATAGTCTTTCAGTTGCTTGACTGACTCAACAAGCTCTAGCTGTTCTCGCTGCATGGTCTGCAACATCTCATAGAGGGTGGCAACATCTGGTATTGGTGCGTGGGAAGAGGCATCATTGCTCTCTCTTGATGCTCTTTGACTTTGGAGGCATTGTTGGACACGGTGATGAAGAGGTATTAGGACTATTTGATTCAAGATGCACAGAGCAGAGAATTAAGGAAGAAGAAAAAAGAGCAAAAGAGAAACAAAATTCAAAGCTTTTCTGTATTCTCTCAATGATTGTGATTTCTCTTTTCTTTCATCTGCCCCTACAAGTGAGTCTCTTTACCCTTATATAGGGTGAGAATTTAGACTTGAGTTTTCGTAAGCCCCCACTTTTACCTCTTGGTTTCTCTAGCTTATTTGGGCACTGCCTATTATCCTCTGAGAAGAGGAAAGTCCTTGCCTCGCTTTTTCTTCTTCCTCCTGCAACTGGAATTCCTCACCCCAAACAAGCTTTCAATATGTGATCTCGTTTTCTGCATCTTGCTGTGTCTCCGAGGTGCTGGACCGTTTGACCCTGCTCCCCGGAGTTGATGCTGACCGCGATACAGGACCGTAGGACCCTGTCCTTTCATGAATCTTTGTTAAGGCTGCTGAACCATGGCCAAAGTGAGTTCTGAACTTTCCTTGATTGCTTTGCTTGAGGAAGACGCTTGTATTGATAAGGACTGGACCTGGGGTCTTGCTTGAATTTGTGTGCAAGTGGGACCCCTACCTGCTGCTGGAACTGCGGATATGTGAGTAGGCGAATTCAGGAAAAACCACTTTAGGCCTCTCTCTTTGTGTGTTGTTCCACTTTAGCCCTCAACAGCCTCCAAGTCCATAGCCATTTATCAACTACATTTCTTCAAGACTCAGTCCCATGAAATTTACTAAAACCAATAGATGGGTGGATCTCAACCAAACTATCACAACCAAAAAAGTCTCCGAACACCTGAAACTTGGAATAATGTATTTGATTTTTACTCGATTTCTACACAAACTAGTCTTTTTATATAAGAATAACAAAATTCAACTCCAGAAGACAGCAAACAAATAACTTCGTTGTTATAATTGAACAAAGATATAAAGAAAATTTACTTGTATAAGTAAATAAATTTGTAAACAAGGACAAGGATGGTGTACACAGCCATCATTTAAGACAATTAGCAAGATACTTATGACAACTGCCTCAAATCTTGATTTTCATTTAACCATGTAAACTTTTTAAAATATCTCATTGAATCTTCTTGTTTTCAGTCTCTCTCTCTCTCTAGATCCAACGAAAAAAGAGCCAAAATAGTTTCTTTCTCCAAATCCCCTTACTCCAGAGTCTCTTCCTAACTGCAAAAGCAAAAGGAATTATCATGCAAGCCTTAGAAAAATCACGAACAAAGAACAAAAATACATAAAAATAAAAACTCATTCAGACATTTTCACAAACAATATATATGCACTCATTGATGTACTTGAATCTTCAATTAAGAACTAAAATTTCAAACAATAAAAATAACATTCTCAAATTCCTTAGCTACTTCATCAACTATAAAACCCAATGGCAGTATCATCAATATTAATCCAACTAAAAAATTGCACATGGATGAATTTATTTTTTATTTTTTAAAAACCTTCAATCTTGAAACAAATCAGAGTGGGTAAGAGAGATTGCAGAAATATTAATCTGCCCCAAAAAATCTCTTTATGGATGACTATCAATGTATAATTTCCTCAAGTCTTAACTGTAAGAGTTAACCAAAAAAATCATTAGTGCAAACTGCAAAATATCAATGGCAGTATAAGCAAGAAAAAAAAGAGACTAAATGAGAATTCTTCAAGATGCAGAAACTTCTACTCCCTTCATCTCTCTTCCTAAAAATTTTACAAGGAAAAAAAATTCAACAAATGGTACCAATCTCAAAGCATGAATACACACAATTTACTCAAAAACCAATAAATGGTACCAATCTCAAAAACCAACAAAATTTACTCAAAGTGTGAATAGCAAATACAAACAATCAGAGAACTAGGTTTTCAGTTTTTACATAGATAACAGAAGGAACACTGATCAACCATAAATAGGATGCAAAATTAGGTTTGAACCATCTACATTAGCAAAATTTCTTAGAGCAGTGTAATTAGTGAAGCTTGAGAATGTATTTCCTTTCTGAATCATATTCTTAACTCGCCTAAGGTTTAATACTAGTTATTAAGCTTCTTAAAAGTGATGAAGAAAAACTGAAAGACAATTGGACTATAATTGTTCGCGACCAAACCAGCTGTATGGCAAGAAAGAAAATAAAATAAATTAGGATGTTGGAGTTGGTCATTACCATTGGATGAAAAGGGAAATATTTTATTTTTTCTTTGTGGGTCCCGTCAATAGTGCATAGATGTTGGAGTTGGTCATTACCACTTGATGAAGAGGGAAATATTTCATTTTTTTTCTTTGTGGGTTCTATGATCAATGCATAGAACTCACTGGAAGAGCCAACACATCCACAGGAATTGCTTCTCAACAAAGAAAAAAACAAAAAATAAAAAACAAAAAAACACAGACACAGACGCTTATAATTTGAATCCAAACGGGTGCTTAAGTCATCACACTCATCACGGCTTCTCTTTGAATTGACAAATCCATGATGGACACCATCCCAACCTTCATGAGTAATGACACGGTTACTGCTGCAGCATTGTGCATTTGCTTGGTTTAACTCTTCCATCAGTTCCGTGTATTGCTCGTATACCAAACTGACCCCACATCGCCCCACAGGATTTTCAGAACTAGGATACATTGCACCAGGGTCCATTTCAAATACAACCTCAATCTGACTGCATTCACCATTCCCAACAGTACTAAACCAATCATCACGAGACAAATACAATAACCAAACATGGTACCCACTACATTTAGAAAAATACAACTGAGAGACATATTGACTGTGAGGCATATCACCAATGGCTTTCACACGAGCTCTAAAACCAGAATAGACATATGCATTGAAAAGAGCACATAGAGTGAATCCCATCCACCTACTATTACACCAATTTGGAGACAACACTATGCTTATTGAGTTCCCCCAACTTTGATGAGTTAACCACCGCGGAACTAAACATCCGGGAATAATGATCTGAAATTCAGTTTTAGATCCATCCTCTTTTCTTTTGGTAGCAGTTTCATATCCAGTTTTTTGACAAAAGAGTCCCTGTACCAAAAAAAAAAACACATGATATTCCATTTAACAAGTGAAGAGAAAGAGTCAAAGAGAGAGAAAGAAGAGATTACCTGTAGGTAACGGTTCAATATCGTAAATGCCACTCCACCACTGCTCTCATCATACCCACAAGAAAATGGGGAAGAATAAGGTTGTGACAAACTGCTTTGTCTAAGCAGTGCTGGTGATGGTTCTAGGGAACAACATCTTTCCATATTTATATATCTCATGGTTGATGGAAGCTCTGACACTGATCGAAGCTTCTCGCAGTGGCTCAAATCAAGACCTTCAAGTTTTGAAAGTTGACTGAAGATTGCAGGCAGGGTGACAAAATTGTTTGAACTTAGTGATAAATATTTTAACGAGGACAAGCAGCCTATACCATTAAGTTCTATTTCTTCAAGTTGAGAAATCCCACTCAAATCAAGTCTTTCCAAACACTTTATTTTCCACAAGTTCTCTGTTAGGTTGGCAAGTTTTGAGCATCTGGAAAGATTGAGAAATTTAAGAGACCTCAAACTATCCATGTTGCTTGGAAGGCATTTGAGATCTTTGCAGCCATTTAGATCTAGAATTTCAAGGGCAGTCAAACACTCAATTGATGAGGGTGGTAGTTCCTCAATTGCAGTCCAACGCAAATGAAGTTGCGATAGGCTTTTCATAGTTCCCTTAAATTCTGGAATCTTCTTGATTTTTGAGCAATCAGAAAGATCAATAGATGTAAGGGACTCCATCTTAGCTGACAAGCTGGGAAGATTGGTAAGAGAATTGCAGTAACTCAGATCTAAACTTTTAAGCTTGCAGAGTTGTCCAATAGATGGGTGTAACCCAACCAAATTAGAGCAACAAGCAAGGTCTAGTACCTCAAGTATCGGAACCCCTGAAAAGTCAGGTGTCCAAATAAGGAACCAGGAATAGGAAAGATTGATGTACTTTAAGTTTCCAAAACACTGTTAAAAAGAAGAAAAAAAAAACCATTAAACATAGAATTTAGTTTAATAAGTAAAGAATTCTTTGAAATTAAAACAACTTTATTAATGAAAAGAGAAAGCTCAAATACAGTGGCACTATATTGTAGCTACACTTAAAGAAAGGAGAAATAATAAATAATAGAAAGACAATTAAAAGAATCAAATTACCTTTGCTCCTTCCCAAAGATATTCACACTTGCTATTCCACAAGTCAAGTCCCACAAGTTCCTTTGGTCGGAAACTAGATGGCAAACATTTTAAAGAACAAGATTTCCACGAAAGATGTCTTAGGCCATTAGGAACACGATTGAGAGCATTTGGGATGTGCAACCAATCAATTATTAGCAATCTAAGATTAGACATCTCTGAAAAAACTTCAGGAAATTCTTCAAAGTTGAAGTCTGCTTTCCAATTGGTGATGACTATGGCTTGAATTGCATTTGTTGCCTATGATTTCAAAAGCAAACACTTGAAATTTACACGAGCATATGATAAGAATTACGAACATTAGAATTACTACAGTAAAGCCTTCAAAGGAGATAAAAATATCTACTCCCTCAATTTTCCATATATATAACCTCCTCTAAATTATTGGCATGCTCAAGAAGGCTGTGAACTGAACTCAAAATAATTTAATTTTTGCATTCCACTTCTCTCCCAAAACGGTGGGTCCAACTTTCAAATTTCATAATAGAAAATAGTAAGATGCTCTACATGTTACCATTTGGCATTGTGATTTTGTGGAGAAGAAGAGCAATTTAAATGAAAATGTATAAAGATGGTGTTTGGCTTTGCGTTTTTAAGATAATACAATTCCTGGAGTGTTTTTTGCTTTTCCATTACATTTACACACTACAACTATTTCATATAGAAAATACTTTCTAGCTTCCACAGATTTTATCAAACACTTAGGGTATGTTTAGTAACTGTTTTTTCATCTTATTTTCTGTTTCCAAAAACAATTTTTTATTTTTGAGACTAAAAAATTTGTTTAGCAACCCAAAATAAACAAAAGACAAATATTGTTCTCAAAACTCAATTTGTAAAGGAAACTAAAAATATACAAAAAAACTGTTTTCAATTTTTAGTTTTCAAAAGTTAATGAAAATACATATTTTATTTAATGAATTTGTCTCATTTAATGAGTTAGCATTAGAGTTCAAATCCTAGTAACAACATATTTTGGTATTTTTTTTCTTCAAAAAACTATTTTTTTAATTTCGACTAATAAAACATGTTTTTTATTTCAAAAATACCAGAAAATTGTTTTTTCTTTATATTCCTAAAAACAAGTTTTTGAAAATAGAAAACAAAAACTATTACCAAACATAACCTCAATTTCATTTTTTAAAAACACATTTTCAAAACACAATTTTTAAAATCATTACGCTTCAAAACACTTTTTTTTAAACATCACAAACCGAAACTATGAGTCACATTAGCAATTAATAGATCATAACACAACATCACATTTTAATTATAAAATGTATTACATATTAAGCCCTATCTATATATATATATATATATAATAATAGGTGAAGCTGAGAGAAACTTAAATTATAATTCCAAATTAAAGTTCTAATTTAGCGCCATGTGTCCTAAATTATTTATTCTTAAAGAGTTTTATTTCTTAATTTTAGAATCAAATGTGAGACCGCATCATAAATATTTATCCAAGTAAATTATTAAGTACAAAAATCAAAAAGTTTAGAATAAATGAATCATAAAAAATAAAAAAAAAAAGTGCTTCACAATATATATATATATATATATATATATATATATATTTTAAAATATAGACAATTTACATTTTATACCTAATAATATCCTTATAAAAAATTTTATAGAGTTAACAAAATATAAAAATGACTATCAATAGTATTTAAATTTTATATATATATATATATATATATATATTATATTATGCATATTATTGTATATCTTTAAGTGTATCCATGCATATGCATGAGATTATAAGTTAGTTAGTAACTATTAGATTATAATACATCATATTTTAAAGATTTTATATTTTTTGAACAATTTCAATCTCGTACTATCATACATTAAAACAATAAAGGAGCACTTCCACCTTCTACAAATTCATGGCCAAGGGGGGGAAAAAATAGGAAATGACAACATTACAATTTGAAGCGATGGAAGAAAGAAAATAAAGCCAATAGAATGAAGTTTTATTATTATTTTTTTTTTATAGAAAAAATGTTAAGCCTTTTATTCTATGCAATAACCAAGAGATTAGTGATTGGGATTACATTAGGAAATATGAATTTAATTTAATAATTACTTAATCATACTATAATTTTAAAATATAAGAGCATTCACATCAGTCTATGTAAAATAGGCTAAGAGTCACATTTTAGCCAACCAACCCCAAAAAATACCCACATCATATCATTTAAAAATGTATAAAACATTTATAAAGCTATAGAGAAAATTTGGATCAGCTTGTGCATAATAGAAAATGTGTCAAATTCACACATTCAAGCCCTAAAACTGCCAACATCAGTCAAGGTAAAGATATATAAATTTGCAAAGTTACTATAGTAACTGTGTATTTTACACGGTTATTGTAGCTTTGTATATCATTTATAAATTTTTTTTCTCTCATCTCATCAAATTCCTCTCTCTCTCTCTCTCTCTCTCTAAAGATAATTATAAACAAAGAATGAAGAACAATTATTTAAATAAAATAGAATGTATAGTACATAATCTAATATGGGTGTTTTTGAAAATTGGTTTTGTAAAATAGAAAATGTAGGTTCTTGTACTAAAATAGATAGAAATTTTTGCACAAGTTGAAGTGAATGCTCAACCATGTAAATATAGAGGTTACTGTAGCTCTCTCTCTCTCTCTCTCTCTCTCTCTCTCTCTCTCACCTGTACCATCCAAACAGTCTCCCTAACCTGTACCATCCAACCAATCAACAACCATCACAATTTAATCATTCTATCACAAAACCCAATCGACCCATCAACTAAAAAATCCAAATCAAACCCAACGGCAACTCAAACCCGTCAACCTAAACTCAAAACCAAATCCAATTGGTAGCACAAAAAACCATACAACGGAGATCCATGGTGTGGGGGAACTTCGAATCTCACCATTGGTGTGTGGGGGAACTCGAAATCATCGACTAAGGTCGCCAAATTGGTTGTGGATGGATTTTGGGTTGCTCTATGATGGCGAGGTAGGTAGCGGTTATGTGAGAGAGTGATTTACGTGTGTGTGCATGTTTGAGAGAGAGAGAGAGAGAGTATTGGGTTTGATGAGTTTGGCAAGGAAGAAAGAGTGAAACTATTCGTGTGTGAGAGAGACTAGTTTTTTTTTTTTTTTTAATAATTTAAGGAGAGAGATGATTTGGGAGAATTAATTCAAAAAATGATAAAGAAATAGATTTTAATGAAATGTAGTGTAAATAGATAATATGATATAGGTGTTTTTGAAAAACAGTTTTGTAAAATAAAACAGGTATGTTCTTTGTTAAAATAGACAACAAATTTTACACGAACTAAAGTGAATGCTCTAAGAAATCATCATAGACAATATACTAGCATGTTAAATGAACATATTCTATATTTTTTTACTTAGATACTTAGGTAACCACTTACCTATTAAAGTTTTTTTTTAAGAACTAATTTATTGAACACAATTATGTCACTATACCTACTCAATCTTATTTGCAAAAATAAAATTATAGCTTCTTACCATATTGTTCTCCAATACATGAAACAAGTCCTCAAAAAGCCACAACCTACTTTGCCTTCCAAGCTCTCCACATGATTGTTGACGAACAATTTTTTGACCCATTTCTTTTAGTAGATCATGCATCCCCAAATACTCATTGTCATCGTCATCGGAATTGTTATCGTTATATGTGAGAGTTAGGAGAGATTTATCCATGAGAACTCTTATACCAATTATTGCATGAAACCCACAATTTTCTAATATACGTATTACATAATTTTTTCCCGAACCCGTAAAGAAACATGCAATATCTAAGAATATTTCCTTCCACATTTCCTCTAGTCCATCATAACTTATTTTAAGTATATCAAATATTTCTATTGTAGGATCATTTTTTAAATATTCCAATGCACTTTGCCATTCATCTATTGTTCTTCCAATTAAAAAGGAACCCAAAGTAACAAGAGCTAATGGAAGGCCACTAGCATTTTTTACAACTTCCTGAGAGAGCTGCATGTAACCCTCTTTGGGTTGCTCATTTTTGAAGGCTTTCAAACAAAAAAGTTTTAAGGCATCATCATTATTTAGTCCATTAGGCTTATATATTTTAAGAACTCCATGTTTGACCAACACATGTTCATCTCTAGTTGTTATGATGATCCAACTCCCTAATCCAAACCAATGATGCTCTCCAGCCAAATTTTCTAATTGGTCCACGTGGTCAACATCATCTAGGACAAGTAGAATTTTTTTATGACATAACCTATTCTTGATTATTTCAACTCCTTGATGAATATCCCATATCTTTTTATTTCTTTCCCCCAAAATTTCTTCAAGAAATTGTTCTTGTAAATGAAGCAAACCACCTTTTACCGACTTTTCCCGGACATTAGCAATAAAACCAGAAACTTCAAATTGATCAGAATACATATCATAAACAACTCTAGCAAGAGTTGTCTTTCCCATTCCCCCCATACCACAAATCCCTATCATGCAAACATTATTCCCAAAATCTAAATAGAAAGGGATCAATTCTGCCACTTTACATTCTATTCCTATGAGGCCCTTGTTAATTCTTGAGAATTTTAAACTCAATTTCTTCATCATATTTTCAACTATGTCTTGGATAAATTCTGACTCATGTCTGCAAAGAAGATAGAAAATATTTATGTGATGGCCCAAATCAAATATAAAATATTATTTCTCACAATGTGTTAGATGAATTCTACCTCATGCCAATAAACAAGATAGAAAATAGTCACATGATGGTCCAAATCAATAAAGAAACCCTAGAGGAAGAAAAATATTAGCCTCCTTGCTCAAACACATTTGAATTCATTTGCTCAAGTAATATACATAGAACTACTCATATAAGAGCACAAGAGAATTACGTGGACTAAATAACATGGATGTAACTACCCTTAGTGGAAGTGTAAGTATAAAATAAAGAACACCTGAGAGCTACATGATTCAGCTTGGTGGTATACATTCACGAAGGAAATCCTTAAGAACTACGTCTTTGATATATGAGTGAAGTACAAATTTTGTATTACAATGAACCCAAACAGATTTTAGGGGGGGGGGGGACTAAACTATCATATTAATTTGCAATTCAAAAAAAATTCAAGGCACTATATATATATATATATATACACACAAAAGTTACACATCAACAAAATTATTTTATATGAGAATTTTACATCCTTTTTAAACTTCGCTTGAGTGTACACAAGTTTTTTAAATTTGCCATAGACATATTTAACAAATATTCAAAAAAAGCATTTTGCATCTTCCATTAAAATTATGATCAACAGTTGTCTTTCATATAATAAAAACCCATCCATTATCATCTCCATTTTGAAATTTTGAGAAATTTCTTTTTCAATGTAAACTATCAATTAAACATTATCAAGGTCACTTTTTGCTCTAGATTTCTCATATCTTGTGAACAACCATAAGTACATAACATTCATAGATATTAAATATAAGTATATAACAAGAAATTAATGTAACAAAATCACTATAAGCAACCACAAAATAATGGAGAAATTACACTTTTCCACCCTAAACTATACCCCATTTACACTTACTCCCTTGAACTACAAGATCGTATGATCACCCCCTTAAACTAAAACTTGTGTAGCACTTTATCCCCTCCCGTCACTTTCCCAGTTAAGTTAGATAGAAAACGTAGTCACGTGCAACTCATGTAACACTTTTTGACATGGAACTCACTAATGCCACCTAAAATGACCGAAATGCCCTTCACTATTAGTAACTTAAAAAGGGGAAAGTGAAAAAAGACACGACAGCCAAGCACATAGTTTAATTTCTAACCAAATTGAATAAGGAGAAAGTGAATCTCTCTCCAAAATGAATCCATAAGAGAAAGTGAGAAACCAAAAAAAAGATTGAATCATTCTCCAGAATCCCACTCACTGAACCTAAATTCCCTTTCATTAACCCTAGATTGAATCTCTATATCTCTTGCTTTGTGTATAGACTGCATGCATAATAACCTAACACGTAGGAACCACACACCCAATAACCTTGACACGGACCTGAACCCGATTACCCAACCACAACTAGCTGGTGACAAAGGGAGAAGCTAGTTGTACGATACCCTAACCCAAACTTGTCAACAAGGAAGAGAAGAAGCTAGCTATACAAACTCAAAGGAACAACATGATCAGAAGTTGTTGTTCTCCCACCATTCTGATCATCACTATGGCATGTGCTAAGGTTAGGGTTTTGGTTTTAGCACCTTCTTCAATTGGCAATTATTGAGTGGTTTGCTGATTTGCTATTTGGGTGTGAGGGAATCAACCTAGAATTTTAACATTTAGGTCAGGGGTTTTCGTATCTAGCTACTTATGAAGCAGATGACCAAAATAGAGAGTTGAATCGAGTGTGGGTTTGGCGAATTGGGATTAGGTTTATGTCTGAGTTTGATTTGATCTTGTAATCTTGGGTTTGCTGTTTGATCTCTTTGTGGCATAGTTCATTTTTCTGGGCTTGTTTTTCATCTGGATTTGTTGTTCAGCTCAATTGGTTTGTTGCTTGATCACTCTGTGGCATATTTCATTTTATGGGTTTGTTATTCATTCAAATTCGTTGTTCATCACAGTTGATTTGTTGTTTGATCTCCTATGGCATAGTTCATTTTCTAGGTTTGTTGTTCATCTTGTTCATTTTCTTCTCTCTAACCAAACAAGATTTTAGGGAAAATTGAGAATTTGCTTTTGGGTTAAGGGGAATTGTGGTCATTTCAGGTGGGGACAAGTGTCATGTGACTCGTGCTTTTCAATCCAACTTAACTAAGAAAGTGACGGGAGGGGGGAAAAGTGTTATATAGATTTTAGTTTAGGGGGCTGATTATGAATTCTTGTAGTTCGGGGGTAAGTGTATAATGAAAAATAAAAATCGGAGAAGATGAACCAAGCATTGAGCATGGCAACACCAATCCAAGTGCTTGACCATGCTGCAATGGACGAAGAGAAGAGGAAAAAGGAAATGAAATTGAGGGATGAATTTGTCCACAAAATACAAAATCTATTAAGTTGGGCAGAATCCTAATAGTTTCAATTCAGTCCAAACTTGAAGGGTATGGATATAATAATTGAAATTTTGTGAACTAAATTTGTGAAATCCCAAATCACAAAGAGTAAATTTTAATTTAACAAAACAAATATAATGAAGATAATAGATTGTTAAGTACAAGTTTTGTTGGCTTATTTAGTGACAAATTTTATGTACTTATTCTCTCATTTTTACGTAGTTTTCTGAGCATAATTGTATTTGGGATATAGTGCAGTTAAGTTTTGTCAAATTTGTTGGAGGAGCTTTTATCAAAGGGGAGTTGCGACCAGCTAGCTCGCAACTTAACTGGGTCTCAACTAGGCCACGAGCTGCACGTAGACAAAATGTCATGCACTTTAATATGTTTTTTCAGCTTTCTCAAATATGCCAAATAACACACCTTGTGCATGCTAGACTTGAGAAATCAATGAGAGCTTAGTATATGCACTTAGAGAGAATTCATTTTTATTCATCCCAAACATTCCATCTTGATAAGAAAGAGAGCCTTAGAAATTTGTAATTTTCACATCCATCGCGAAACCTTGAGTGTTATACCCTTATTGAAGGATTGGAAACTATTTAGAGCTAATCTCAAATCCAAATCATATCAGTGGCTTTTCATTGGCAGCTCAACAGTGGTCTCTCTAGTAATTTAGTTGAAAAAAAGACTTAGTACAGTTAGTTGCCAGCTAAAGCTTGGATGGCTCAAGTACTTATGGGTATGGGCTTTGAGGGTTCATGATATTTCATGTACTACAACTATTAAGGCTAGTGGAGATTTCAATGGTGGTGTCGAGGGAGAGGTTTTCTATTGAGAGCTCCAATTTCCTCTTTGAAAACCCTTCCTAGTGTTTTTCGGGGGGTTTGTCATTTCTTATTCTGCATCTTTCTTATTGCTTCTATTTATATACTTTGACTTTATTGTATGAATGCAATATTAAAATTAGGTTAATAACGTAAATTTGGTTTTAATGTTAGTTTAGGATTAACTGAGTATTAAGTCGTAAAATTGATTATGGGTCTAAATATGTACTTGGGTGTTAGCATCTAGTACTTTCATAGATAATCTCAATAGATTTGTAATTCGTAGAAAGTTATGTCCTTATTATCAAAAAGAATAAAATAAAAAATTATGTCCCTAAATAAAATAGTTCTTTTTTAATTATTGCAAAGGAGCGTACCTAAGTCCAAAGAAGGGGTCTCGCTAAATAAAATAAATAAAATAAAAAAAAAAAGGTCACATACTATTTCTAATAATATAACAAAAATTTAACAAGTATATGTTGCAATATTTCAATTCATGCATATTATGCTACATTTTAATAACTATTTATATTATATACTTCATGATATATGAAATAAGACTGCGTTTATATATAAGAAGAAATAAATTTGTCATGAAAATTATACCTATTTTGTAAATCCCAACCAGAGAGATTAGCCACTTCTCTCAAAGTAGTTCTCCACGTTTCCACCTTCTCTATGCTCTCCTTAAAACTTTCTGTGTGTTCATCAAATGCTTTTGCAAAAGTTCCCATCGGTTTCCGTACATCAGATGGATTCACATGGTAAAAAATTGGGAAAACTTCCAATTTTTTCTCATTCTTACATCTAACAATATGCACTAGTTCATCCAAGCACCATGTTGAAAATGCATAGTTTATTGAGAAAATGACAATAGCAAATCTCGATTCTTCTATGGCTTTCACAAGCTCTTGTGAGATAAATTTTCCTCTCTCAAGGTTTTCATCGTCCCTAAAGGTAAAAATGCCTTTCTTTTTCAAAGCATCATATAGATGATCCGTAAAGCCTTTACGGGTGTCCTCACCTCTAAAACTGAGAAAAACATCATATGTCCACCGAGGTGTTGAAGAAGAAGACGGTGATGAAGTTGAGGCTCCTTGGGTGCTCATGGAAACCGGTAGATCTAGAGCTATAATAGAGATCCACACACACACAAAAAAAAAAAAAAAGATACGTTCAATTAAAAAGAAGAGAAATATATTAAAAGGAAAGAAAATTAAGGAAAGAGAAAAAAATTTGATGTGGATTTTTCATCTCAAGGGCGAAGTGAAAGTAAAGATATAAAAGTGATGAATTATGTGAGAAAATTGAGAACTTACCGATCGAAACTCTCCTGAAACAACTCCTGATTTAATTCCTACTAGATAAGTTTCCTGTTTAATAATAAAGGAATGAATACTGTTCTTTCTCCGTGTGTGAGTGTAAGAGAGAGAGGGAGGGTGAGATGAGAGGTAGAGGGAGATTATTCACAATTTCGCATCCCCTGTTCTGAGTCAAGTCAACAAGTCTTCTTCTTTCTATAAAGTTACATATTTCGGCAGTGACCAGGCTAGAGGATGGAGTTAGATAAGATGTTCAACTTTTATACACCAAGCATTGACTATAAGTCTTGCACATGGAACAAATTGAGATAAGAAATTAAGATTATGGACCATTTTGGTTGGCCTTAGCTTGATTTGTCTAGACATCAATTTTCTCTCTTGCCGAAAGTCCAACTTATTTTAGGTGGAAGTTTCCTTGATTATTACTTGTATACAAAATTCCATGATCATTAAATTCCAATAGGACCTTATTGACCTAACCAATTGGAATGGGATGAAATTTCTTCCCATCCACACTAATCATTATGTACACTCCAAATTTTTTCTGCATCTCATAATTATAAGTTGTGGAAATGTTATCTCCTTAATCTCTCATTAATGAGAGATTAATGAGATAACAGTAAAAAAAACTTAATGAATGAGGTAAAAAAATGTTAAATGCAAAATTAGAGCGTCACCTGGAAAGACCTCATGCACTCCTGCATGAGATCTCTGCTTTATATATATATATATATATATATATATATATTGATGATTATTACTTTATAACTTCTAATCACGAATCAGCATGAATCTCAAAAAACTTTGTGATAGGATTTTATCATACGTACAAAATAAGCATAGATTTTTTAATCTTTAATTTTTTTTTTTAAAGGATATTGCTATTGTGTTCATTCTTATAAGAATTTATGCACAGTTTAAATTTTCATTATTTTTGACAATTTTTCTTTGATTCCTTTATAATTTATATATTGTGTTGGTTTAAATGAATTTTTTCTCAAGCTTTCAGAGGATGGACTTTAGATAAGATGTTCAATTTTTATACGCCAAGCATTGACTATAAGTCTTATACATGGAACAAATCGAGATAAGAATTTAAGAATATGGTCTATTTTGGTCGGCCTTACCTTGATTTGTCTAGACATCAATTTGCTCTCTTGCCGAAAGTCCAACTTATTTTAGGCGGAAGTTTCCTTGATTATTACTTGTATACAAAATTCCATGATCATTAAAGTGGAATAGGACCTTACTGACCTAACCAATTGGAATAGGATGAAATGTCTTCCCATCCACACTAACCATTGTGTACATTCCAAATTTTTTCTGCATCTCGTAGTGATACGTTGTGGAAATGTTATTTCATTAATCTCTCATTAATGAGAGATTAATGAGATAACAGTAAAATAAGTTAATGTAAACTTTTGAGTAACAGTTAAAAAAACTTAATAAATGAGGTAAAAAAAAGGTTAAATGCAAAATTAGAGTGTCACTTGGCAAGACCTCATGGACTCCCATACGAGATCTTTGCTTTATATATATATATATATATACACATATATTGATGATTATTCATTTATAACTTCTAATCACTAATCAGCCTGAGTCTCAAAAAACTTTGTGATAGGACTTCATCATACGTACAAAATAAGCATAGATTTTTTTTTATCTATTTTTTTTTTAAAAAAGGATATTGCTATTGTGTTCATCCTTATAAGAATTTAAGCACATATTAAATTTTCATTATTTTTGACAATTTTTCTTTGATTCCTTTATAATTTATATATTGTGTTGGTTTAAATGAATTTTTTCTCAAGCTTTTAGAGGACGGAGTTAGATAAGATGTTCAACTTTTATACACCAAGCATTGACTATAAGTCTTGCACATGGAACAAATTGAGATAAGAAATTAAGAATATGGACCATTTTGGTTGGCCTTAGCTTGATTCGTCTAAACATCAATTTTCTCTCTGGCCGAAAGTCCGACTTATTTTAGGTGGAAGTTTCCTTGATTATTACTTGTAGACAGAATTCCATGATCATTAAATTCCAATAGGACCTTACTGACCTAACCAATTGGAATGGGATGAAATTTCTTCCCATCCACACTAATCATTATGTACACTCCAAATATTTTCTGCATCTCATAATAATACGTTGTGGAAATGTTATCTCCTTAATCTCTCGTTAATCAGAGATTAATGAGATAACAGTAAAAAAAATTAAAGAATGAGGTAAAAAAATGTTAAATGCAAAGTTAGGGCGTCACTTGGAAAGACCTCATGCACTCCTGCATAAGATCTCTGCGTTATATATATATATATATATTGATGATTATTACTTTATAAATTCTAATCACGAATCAGCATGAATCTCAAAAAACTTTGTGATAGGACTTTATCATACGTACAAAATAAGCATAGATTTTTTTATCTTTAATTTTTTTTTTTTAATGGATATTGCTATTGTGTTCATCCTTATAAGAATTTAAGCACAATTTAAATTTTCATTATTTTTGACAATTTTTCTTTGATTCCTTCATAATTTATATATTGTGTTGGTTCAAATGAATTTTTTCTCAAGCTTTCAGATGATGGACTTTAGATAAGATGTTCAACTTTTATACACCAAGCATTGACTATAACTCTTGCACATGGAACAAATTGAGATAAGAAATTAAGAATATGGACCATTTTGGTTGGCCTTAGCTTGATTTGCCTAAACATCAATTTTCTCTCTTGCCGAAAGTCCGACTTATTTTAGGTGGAAGTTTCCTTGATTATTACTTGTATATAGAATTCCATGATCATTAAATTCCAATAGAACCTTACTGACCTAACCAATTGGAATGGGATGAAATTTCTTCCCATCCACACTAATCATTATGTACACTCCAAATTTTTTCTGCATCTCATAATAATACGTTGTGGAAATGTTATCTCCTTAATCTCTCGTTAATGAGAGATTAATGAGATAACAGTAAAAAAAACTTAATGAATGAGGTAAAAAAATGTTAAATGCAAAGTTAGAGCGTCACTTGGAAAGACCTCATGCACTACTGCATGAGATCTCTGCTTTATATATATATATATATTGATGATTATTACTTTATAACTTCTAATCACGAATCAGCATGAATCTCAAAAAACTTTGTGATAGGACTTTATCATACGTACAAAATAAGCATAGATTTTTTTATCTTTAATTTTTTTTTTAATTGATATTGCTATTTTGTTCATCCTAATAAGAATTTAAGCACAGTTTAAATTTTCATTATTTTTGACAATTTTTCTTTGATTCCTTTATAATTTATATATTGTGTTGGTTTAAATGAATTTTTTCTCAAGCTTTCAGAGGACGGACTTTAGATAAGATGTTCAATTTTTATACACCAAGCATTGACTATAAGTCTTATACATGGAACAAATCAAGATAAGAAATTAAGAATATGGGCCATTTTGGTCGGCCTTACCTTGATTTGTCTAGACATCAATTTGCTCTCTTGCCGAAAGTCCAACTTATTTTAGGCGGAAGTTTCCTTGATTATTACTTGTATTCAAAATTCCATGATCATTAAATTGGAATAGGACCTTACTGACCTAACCAATTGGAATAGGATGAAATGTCTTCCCATCCACACTAATCGTTGTGTACACTCTAAATTTTCTCTGCATCTCGTAGTGATACGTTGTGGAAATGTTATTTCATTAGTCTCTCATTAATGAGAGATTAATGAGATAACAGTAAAATAAGTTAATGTAAACTTTTGCGTAACAGTAAAAAAAACTTAATAAATGAGGTAAAAAAATGTTAAATGCAAAATTAGAGTGTCACTTGGCAAGACCTCATGGACTCCCGTATGAGATCTTTGCTTTGTATATATATGTATATATATATATATATATATATACATATATTGATGATTATTCATTTATAACTTCTAATCACTAATCAGCATGAGTCTCAAAAAACTTTGTGATAGGACTTCATCATACGTACAAAATAAGCATAGATTTTTTTTTTATCCATATTTTTTTTTAAAAAGGATATTGCTATTGTGTTCATCCTTAAAAGAATTTAAGAACATATTAAATTTTCATTATTTTTGACAACTTTTCTTTGATTCCTTTATAATTTATATATTGTGTTGGTTTAAATGAATTTTTTCTCAAGCTTTTAGAGGACGGTGTTAGATAAGATGTTCAACTTTTATACACCAAGCATTGACTATAAGTCTTGCACATGGAACAAATTGAGATAAGAAATTAAGAATATGGACCATTTTGGTTGGCCTTAGCTTGATTTGTCTAAACATCAATTTTCTCTCTTGCCGAAAGTCCGACTTATTTTAGGTGGAAATTTCCTTGATTATTACTTGTTTACAGAATTCCATGATCATTAAATTCCAATAGGACCTTATTGACCTAACCAATTGGAATGGGATGAAATTTCTTCCCATCCACACTAATCATTATGTACACTCCAAATTTTTTCTGCATCTCATAATAATATTTTGTGGAAATATTATCTCCTTAATCTCTCATTAATGAGAGATTAATGAGATAACGGTAAAATAAGTTAATGTAAACTTTTGAGTAACAGTAAAAAAAACTTAATGAATGAGGTAAAAAAATGTTAAATGCAAAATTAGAGCGTCACTTGGCAAGACCTCATGCACTCCCGTATGAGATCTTTGCTTTATATATATATATATATATATATATATATATATTGATGATTATTCATTTATAACTTCTAATCACTAATTAGCATGAGTCTCAAAAAACTTTGTGATAGGACTTCATCATACGTACAAAATAAGCATAGATTTTTTTTATCTTTATTTTTTTAAAAAGGATATTGCTATTGTGTTCATCCTTATAAGAATTTAAGCACAGATTAAATTTTCATTATTTTTGATAATTTTTCTTTCATTCCTTTATAATTTATATATTGTGTTGGTTTAAATGAATTTTTTCTCAAGCTTTTAGAGGATGGAGTTAGATAAGATGTTCAACTTTTATACACCAAGCATTGACTATAAGTCTTGCACATGGAACAAATTGAGATAAGAAATTAAGAATATGGACCATTTTGGTTGGCCTTAGCTTGATTTGTCTAGACATCAGTTTTCTCTCTTGCCGAAAGTCCGACTTATTTTAGGTGGAAGTTTCCTTGATTATTACTTGTATACAAAATTCCACGATCATTAAATTCCAATAGGACCTTACTGACCTAACCAATTGGAATGGGATGAAATTTCTTCCCATCCACACTAATCATTATGTACACTCCAAATTTTTTCTGCATCTCACAATAATACGTTGTGGAAATGTTATCTCCTTAATCTCTCGTTAATGAGAGATTAACGAGATAACAGTAAAATAAGTTAATGTAAACTTTTGAGTAACAGTAAAAAAAACTTAATGATTGGGGTAAAAAAATGTTAAATACAAAATTAGAGCGTCACTTGGCAAGACCTCATGCACTCCTACATGAGATCTCTGCTTTACATATATATATATATATATATATATTGATGATTATTACTTTATAACTTCTAATCACGAATCAGCATGAATCTCAAAAAACTTTGTGATAGGACTTTATCATACGTACAAAATAAGCATATATTTTTTTATCTTTAATTTTTTTTTTTTTTAAAGGATATTGCTATTGTGTTCATCCATATAAGAATTTAAGCACAGTTTTAATTTTCATTATTTTTGACAATTTTTCTTTGATTCCTTTATAATTTATATATTGTGTTGGTTTAAATGAATTTTTTCTCAAGCTTTCAGAGGATGGACTTTAGATAAGATGTTCAATTTTTATACGCCAAGCATTGACTATAAGTCTTATACATGGAACAAATCAAGATAAGAAATTAAGAATATGGTCCATTTTGGTCGGCCTTACCTTGATTTGGCTAGACATCAATTTGCTCTCTTGCCGAAAGTCCGACTTATTTTAGGTGGAAGTTTCCTTGATTATTACTTGTATACAAAATTCCATGCTCATTAAATTGGAATAGGACCTTACTAACCTAACCAATTGGAATAGGATGAAATTTCTTCACATCCACACTAATTGTTGTGTACACTCCAAATTTTTTCTGCATCTCGTAGTGATACGTTGTGGAAATGTTATTTCATTAATCTCTCATTAATGAGAGATTAATGAGATAACAGTAAAATAAGTTAATGTAAACTTTTGAGTAACAGTAAAAAAAACTTAATAAATGAGGTAAAAAAATGTTAAATGCAAAATTAAAGCGTCACTTGGCAAGACCTCATGGACTCCCGTATGAGATCTTTGCTTTATATATATATATATATATATATATACATATATATATATTGATGATTATTCATTTATAACTTCTAATCACTAATTAGCATGAGTCTCAAAAAACTTTGTGATAGGACTTCATCATACGTACAAAATAAGCATAGATTTTTTTTTTATCTTTATTTTTTTTTTTAAAGGATATTGCTATTGTGTTCATCCTTATAAGAATTTAAGCACATATTAAATTTTCATTATTTTTGACAATTTTTCTTTGATTCCTTTATAATTTATATATTGTGTTGGTTTAAATGAATTTTTTCTCAAGCTTTTAGTGGATGGAGTTAGATAAGATGTTCAACTTTTATACACCAAGCATTGACTATAAGTCTTGCACATGGAACAAATTGAGATAAGAAATTAAGAATATGGACCATTTTGGTTGGCCTTAGCTTGATTTGTCTAGACATCAATTTTCTCTCTTGCCGAAAGTCCGACTTATTTTAGGTGGAAGTTTCCTTGATTATTACTTGTATACAAAATTCCATGATCATTAAATTCCAATAGGACCTTACTGACCTAACCAATTGGAATGGGATGAAATTTCTTCCCATCCACACTAATCATTATGTACACTCCAAATTTTTTCTGCATCTCATAATAATATGTTGTGGAAATATTATCTCCTTAATCTCACATTAATGAGAGATTAATGAGATAACGGTGAAATAAGTTAATGTAAACTTTTGAGTAACAGTAGAAAAAACTTAATGAATGAGGTAAAAAAAATGTTAAATGCAAAATTAGATCGTCACTTGGCAAGACCTCATGCACTCCCGTATGACATCTTTGCTTTATATATATATATATATATATTGATGATTATTCATTTACAACATCTAATCACTAATCAGCATGAGTCTCAAAAAACTTTGTGATAGGACTTCATCATACGTACAAAATAAGCGTAGATTTTTTTATCTTTATTTTTTAAAAAAAGGATATTGCTATTGTGTTCATCCTTATAAGAATTTAAGCACAAATTAAATTTTCATTATTTTTGACAATTTTTCTTTGATTCCTTTATAATTTATATATTGTGTTGGTTTAAATGAATTTGTTCTCAAGCTTTTAGAGGATGGAGTTAGATAAGATGTTCAACTTTTATACACCAAGCATTGACTATAAGTCTTGCACATGGAAGAAATTGAGATAAGAAATTAAGAATATGGACCATTTTGGTTGGCCATAGCTTGATTTGTCTAGACACCAATTTTCTCTCATGCCGAAAGTCCGACTTATTTTAGGTGGAAGTTTCCTTGATTATTACTTGTATACAAAATTCCATGATCAGTAAATTCCAATAGGACCTTACTGACCTAACCAATTGGAATGGGATGAAATTTCTTCCCATCCACACTAATCATTATGTACACTCCAAATTTTTTCTGCATCTCATAATAATACGTTCTGGAAATATTATCTCCTTAATCTCTCATTAATGAGAGATTAATGAGATAATGGTAAAATAAGTCAATGTAAACTTTTGAGTAACAGTAAAAAAAACTTAATGAATGAGGTAAAAAAATGTTAAATGCAAAATTAGAGCGTCACTTGGCAAGACCTCATGCACTCCCGTATGAGATCTTTGCTTTATATATATATATATATATATATATATATATATATGTATGTATATATTGACGATTATTCATTTATAACTTCTAATCACTAATCGGCATGAGTCTCAAAAAACTTTGTGATAGGACTTCATCATACGTACAAAATAAGCATAGATTTTTTTTATCTTTATTTTTTAAAAAAGGATATTGCTATTGTGTTCATCCTTATAAGAATTTATGCACAGTTTAAATTTTCATTATTTTTGACAATTTTTCTTTGATTCGTTTATAATTTATATATTGTGTTGGTTTAAATGAATTTTTTCTCAAGCTTTCAGAGGATGGACTTTAGATAAGATGTTCAGTTTTTATACGCCAAGCATTGACTATAAGTCTTATACATGGAACAAATCGAGATAAGAAATTAAGAATATGGTCCATTTTGGTCGGCCTTACCTTGATTTGTCTAGACATCAATTTGCTCTCTTGCCGAAAGTCCGACTTATTTTAGGCGGAAGTTTCCTTGATTATTACTTGTATGCAAAATTCCATGATCATTAAATTGGAATAGGACCTTACTGACCTAACCAATTGGAATAGGATGAAATGTCTTCCCATCCACACTAATCGTTGTGTACACTCCAAATTTTTTCTGCATCTCGTAATGATACGTTGTGGAAATGTTATTTCATTAATCTCTCATTAATGAGAGATTAATGAAATAACAGTAAAATAAGTTAATGTAAACTTTTGAGTAATAGTAAAAAAAAACTTAGTGAATGCGGTAAAAAAATGTTAAATGCAAAATTAGAGCATCACTTGGCAAGACCTCATGCACTCCCGCATGAGATCTTTGCTTTATATATATATATATATTGATGTTTTTTCCTTTATAACTTCTAATCGCTAATCCGCATGGGTCTCAAAAAACTTTGTGAAAGGACTTTATCATATGTACAAAATAAGTATAGATTTTTTTATCTTTATTTTTTTACAAAAAAAAAAAAAAGGATATTGCTATTGTGTTCATCCTTATAAGAATTTTAGCACAACTTAAATTTTCATTATTTTTGACAATTTTTCTTTGATTTCTTTATAATTTATATATTGTATTGGTTTAAATGAATTTTTTCTGAAGCTTTCAGAGGATGGAGTTTAGATAAGATGTCCAACTTTTATACGCCAAGCATTGACTATAAGTCTTGCACATGAAACAAATCGAGATAAGAAATTAAGAATATGGTCCATTTTGGTTGGCCTTAGCTTGATTTGTCTAGACATCAATTTTCTCTTTTGCCAAAAGTCCGACTTATTTTAGGCGGAAATTTCTTTGATTATTACTTGTATACAAAATTCCATGATCATTAAATTGGAATAGGACCTTACTGACCTAACCAATTGGAATAGGATGAAATTTCTTCCCATCCACACTAATCATTGTGTACACTCCAAATTTTTTCTGCATCTCATAATGATACATTGTGGAAATGTTATCTCATTAATCTCTCATTAATGAGAGATTAATTAGATAATAGTAAAATAAATTAATGTAAACTTTTAAGTAACAATAAAAAAAAAAACTTAATGAATGAGGTAAAAAAAATGTTAAATGCAAAATTAGAGCGTCACTTGGCAAGACCTCATGCACTCCCACATGAGATATCTGCTATATATATATATATATTGATGATTATTCTTTTATAACTTCTAATCACTAATCAACAGCCTTAAAAAACTTCGTGATAAGACTTTATCATACGTACAAAATAAGCTTAGATTTTTTTATCTTTATTTAAAAAAAAAAACAAAGGATATTGCTATTGTGCTCATCCTTATAAGAATTTAAGCATAAATTAAATTTTCATTATTTTTGACAATTTTTCTTTGATTCCTTTATAATTTATATATTGTGTTGGTTTAAATGAATTTTTTCTCAAGCTTTTAGAGGATGGAGTTTAGATAAGATGTTCAACATTCATACGCCAAGCATTGACTATAAGTCTTGCACATGGAACAAATCGAGATAAGAAATTATGAATATGGTCCATTTTGTTTTGCTTTAGCTTGATTTGTCTAGACATCAATTTTCTCTCTTGCTGAAAGTCCGACTTATTTTAGGCAGAAGTTTCCTTGATTATTACTTGTATACAAAATTCCATGATCATTAAATTCGAATAGGACCTTACTGACCTAAATAATTGGAATAGGATGAAATTTCTTCCCATCCACACTAATCATTGTGTACACTCCAAATTTTTTCTGCATCTCATAATGATATGTTGTGGAAATGTGTCATCCAAGTCCAACATGATTGAGAGTTGTAGTTGAGACTATGGCCCAGAAGCTTTATTATTCAATACTTTGCGAGAAAAATTAAACACTCATTTGATGTAACAAGAGACTATGGAATTTGACACTGTATTTGCTGGGGTTTGTTCTTGATGTTGTGAAATTGCTGTAGGTACTAAAAACTCTAGTTTGATTAGTTGGCAACTCATGTTCTTTAAGTGTGAAAAGTCTACAATTGAAAACTTTTATGTTCTTACAATAAATGTTTTGGAGGGAAAATTGTTAGCCCCCTCATCCCATTGGGACCCCCCTATTTATACCAAGGAAAAAATGGTTCAATATTCCTAAGTGTGACTTAGTTACATGGAATTTTTGTGCAATTGTGCCTAGATTTCTCTTAAAAATTTAATTATAATTTTAAACTCTAATTTGGTGATTTTTATATGATTTTTGTGGTTTGATTTTGATTCAGTAAAGACATATTAGCCAAAAGAAACAAAGGTAGAGCTATTAAAGAAATATGTACTTTCAGATTAGCAATTGCCGATGGCCCAATGCTGCATTGTCATTTGTGGTTGTGGTATGAATAAGCGGTATGTTGTTTGGGCAACTAATTGAGGCAAAGCAATTAAGCATATTAAAAGGGAGTAGCAACTTTTTTTCTTTCACCTTTACCATTTGTGGTATGTATATGCCTTTTTCACATATGCTCAAATGAAGTACCCATTTGGATTTCCATTAATTATGATAAACATATTAATTTTTTTTAAAGGATGTTATATATTTATTGAATGATATAAATATATATATATATATATATATATTGTTTTCCTTGAGCTAAAGCAGCTGCAATGGAAATGTGGAATGGATGGTTATTTTTTTTTTTTAGTCGTTGAATATTTTGGGTTGTTTCGACTGAGTAATGGCTCTTCTTAGGCTCCTAAAATTTATAGTTTATTGATTTTGCTATCTATAACTTAATTCTTCTTTACCTAATAAAGTTTGCAATTTTTGTAAGTACATTTTTTTTTAAGAAAATGAATAGAAATCTCCCTTCATGTTCATGCTCATGTTAATGTTCATATTTGTATCTTTTGCAATACTCAATAAGTTGTTTACTCATTTTGTGAATTATCAATTGTAGTTAAAAAAAAAAGTATAAACACACTACTATTCAATTAAACTAACGTAAAAAATTAAATCTATTAGATTAAAAAAATGGATACGAAAATGAAAATTTCACAAAAAATTTCTTAAATAGAATTAAAATAATTTTTACTCAATATTGTTTATCAAGCAATCATGTACTAACTAACAACATTCCAATCATTATGCATAACAGGGTGATGAAATGGTTGTTCAGTTTATTTAAGAAATGTGATCTTGCTAGTAGAAATTTAAAAAATACAATAGCTTTCTTGCGTAGTTATGAATTATACCTTTATGCATATCTTATGCATTTTTGAGTTTTATTTTATATAATTGTATTTCATAAAATTAACAAAATTTATCATAAAACCCATCATTGTATTTTTTAACATCACTACATAAAAATGAAAGAAGTTTTTTTCCCAAAAAAATGTTTTTCAATCATAATATTTACCAAAAAAAATCATACCAAAAAAAATTGTGCAACGCACGGGCCAATAACCAGTCTATATATATAATTAAAGTCAAAACTAAGAGAAAATCCAATTAGATTCTAAATTGGATTTCAATTACTATCTAATTTTGCGCCATGTGTCCAATTTAAGGTTTAAAAAAAAATACTGATTCCAAATACCAATGGACTTACCATTCCAAATACATTGCAATATACTAACTTTTTTTTTTTTTTTTTTTTGATGAGATAGTGGCTCCTAAAAAAGGGCCATATATGGGACTGTGATTTCATGAACAACATGTAATTTTAAATAAAGTGATGGTAGATTGCTATACATTTATATATTGGAGTCTAATTTTGCGCCACATGTCTTATCTAATTTTTAAATTTTTGTGTCAAGTGCAAAAATCAAAGAGTCTAAATTCAATTAGATTATAAATTGAATTTTAATTGGAGTTCAATTTTGCGCCATATGTCCCATCTAATTTTTTAATTTTTGTAGCAAATGAATTATTTGGTACAAAAACTGAAGAGTTTAGATTCAATTAGATTCTAAATCATATATATAATTGTGATTATTCTTAAATGTACATGTGCATATACACGGGGTTACACACTACTTTTATTAAATGGATGTATCAATTTTTAAACACAAAATAGAAAAATAATTAGGAAATTGATTTATTACCTTGTTGACATGACACTAATTATATTCATTACCATGTTAGTTTACAAGATTTTTATAATATAATTGGTAATAACTTTAACTTCTTAAAAAAAATGATAATGCAAAAAATTGACATTTGGTTTTATTTATTTATTTATTATTTTAAAATTAGGTAAATAGTATGTTTTTTGGATGATGTTCATGAGAACTTTAACTAAAAAGTCAAGACTTAAACCCCATTTGGTTGCTGAGAAAGCAGAGGAAAGAAGAGAAAAGAAATTTTCAATTTCTGCTAATAAAATGACGTCTCATTTACTTAAGGAGATGCAATTAATATATTTTCAAATATTTTATTTTATTTCCTAATTAAGGGCACGTGATAATTCAAAGGATAGCTTAGATGGCATAAAAATATTATTTTGATATTAATGTTAGATAAATCAGTTCTTTTCATATACTGCTTAATAATAAGGATTATTTTGACACAATATGAAAGGTTTAGAAACAAAATTGACACATTTAAGATGTTAAAAACCATTTTGATACATAGTACAAGTGTTAAAGACTAAAACAGTAATCAAACATGTTTTTTTACATATTTTTATTGAAGATTAAATTCTATAAGGATGTGGTTTTAAACCTAAGTTTTACATCTTCCAATCCCAACATGCCACATCATCTTATCATGTATTAAAAAATAAGCACAACCATACTCAATCAATTATAATACTCATCTGAAAATTCAGCCAAATTGGGAGTTTATTAAGATGTTATTAATTGTGGTATGATGTACTGAGTTTTAAGAAAAAAGCTGATGTGACATTTCTTATTGGATGGTGTAAAACACGAATTTCACACCCCGTTTTTACCAAATTCAGACTCTCTTTATTAATATCCTCAAAAAAAAATTTATTAGCTGAATCTGGAAACTAATATCTTGTTTGGTTGTAAGGGAGATGAAAAGGAAAGAAGGGAGGAAAAAGGAAAGGAAGGGAAAGGGAAGAAGAGAGAGTTGAACATAGAAGGATTGCATTAATACAATTTCTTTGAAAGAAAGGTCTTCTTTGAAAAATTAATGGGCTCGTCTGAAGGATTGTGCTAAGAAAATTTCTAGAACACAAACGTTTCTCAAAATTATGAGTTGTTAGAAAAGTATGAAACTTCATCAAAAAAGAAAACAAGTACGAAATATTGGCGAATCGGTCAAATTGTGTATTTTTACTTTTTAATAGAAAATTGAAAAGTGAAAATGCTTGGGACCATCATAGCACATATTGATATAGAAAAGCTTAATGAAAGAGTTAAAAAAAAATGCTAAATGCAAAATTAGAGCGCCACTTGACAAGACCTCATACTCTCCCGTATGAAGTCTCTGCTTTTATATATATATATATATATATATATATATATATGTATATATATATTGATTGATTTTACACCCACTAATGTGGGTGTTTTTTTGGTCAAAATGTGTAAAATAAGTTACTTTTTGTATTTTGCAAGACTTTGCAAGAGCTGATATGGTTGCTCTAATGGTAATAAAATACTAATATAATTTAGCTATGTTTGGTTGGAGGAGTGGAAAAGTGCGAGGATGGAAAATCGTGGGAGGATGGAAATGTGAGAGGATGAAAAATATTTAGTTTTCCCTCTTGTGTGTTTGGTTGGAGGGTTAGAAAATTGGGAGGGTGAAAAACTCTTTTGTTTGGTTGGAGAGAAAAAGGAGATGATGGAAAATGTAATTTATATAAATTGACTATTATGCCCTTGTTATATAATATGTAAGAAATAGATTTATTTATACTTATTAAATAATATAAAATTTACCACATCATATATATAAATTTTTATTATTATTTTTATTATTATAATGTAAAAATTACTATAGTGTACAGATAAATTTAATTGGGCAAAAAGATTTTGTAACCAGCAAAAAGGTGGTTAGCAAATTTACACTACATTCAGCTCACAAAAATGCGGTCAGCAAAGATGAAGGCTACAAAAGTTTTCCCACAAGCCAACGTGGTCAGCAAACTTAACTAGAACAAAAATAATCATATTAAAAGAATTAATCTCCAACAGAATCAATCAAAAGCAAAGGACTAAAGGAAAATAATGAAAATACCTGATGAAGTAGAGCACAGAGCACAGAGGACAAACCGAAGAAAAAAAAAACCCAGATTTCAGAAATTTAGAATCAAGTAATCAAAAATCAAAAGAAAAGGAAAAAGGAAGATAAGTTCAATACCTGATGATTGATGAAGCCACTGAAGCAGAGAGGGCGAGACTGAGACAGAGGGGAAAAAAAAAAGAAAAAAAACCCAGAAGCAGTCTAGCAGATCGTGACCGTGAGCGTGAGGATGTGAAGCAGAACAGAGGCAGTGAGAAGGGAAAACAAATTGAGAGATTCAGAGGCAGAGGGCAATATGGTAAAAGAGCTGGGAGAGAACTTTTCTCCCCTAGCTTTTCCTCCCAATTTGGGAGGAAAAAATTTGTGGGCTCAGAGAGAAAATTTTCTCCCGGGTTTTCCACTCTCCCTAGTTTTCCTCTCTTGCCAAACAATGGAAAACCCATATTTTCTTTCCTATATTTTCCATCCCTCCTAAATTCACCCCAACCAAACACACTATAAAGGCGAAAAACCCATTTTAGTTCCTACATTTTGACGCGATTTCCACTTTGGTCCCTAACTTTTTTTTCCACCGATTTTAGTCCCTATCCTTGGAAAACGCGTCTCGTTTTAATCCCTGACATTACATCAGAGACGAAAATTGCACAGCTGGCAAACGGAAAATATTAAAAATATTAAAATAATGTCCACTGTGTCCACGTGGCTTTCCACGTTAGCCTCTAAATTAAAAAAATTAATTTATTAATTTTAACTAAATAAAAAAATTAAAAACAGAAATAAAAACCAAACCCAACAAGAACAACAAATTTAAAACCTAGTAGGAACAAGATCAACAAAACATAAACCCAGCAAATTTAAAACCCAAAAAATTAAATTCAAACCCATATTCAAACCCATATTTCAAACCCCCACACCACCAAAACATCAAACACAAAAATCAAATCCAGATTTTCGGCCCCCAAACTCAAAACCCAAATTTTCTTACACTTTCTGAGAAACCAAACACAAACCTCAGATCCAAACCATAGAGTTGAAACCAAACCACCTCCAACCTCAGATTCAAAACTATCAAACCCAAACGAAATCAACCTCGCCTGACAACAAAACCATCTCCTCTCTTAGCCAACGTTGCTTTCTTCTTGCTCGTGTTTGCTTGGGATGTGGGTTTGCATGGAGGTGCTTTCATGGTGGAGATCGTGGGTCTTGGATTTTGGGTCTTTGGTCATGGAAATCATTTTGTAGATCAGTGGGTTTGGGTTTCTTGCTCATTCTCTGTACGAAACTCATCGAAGAAGAAGAATTGTAGCGTTGTTGTTGTTGTTTTTGTTGTTATTGTTCGTCTTCGTGAAGCTCTCTCTGGCTCTGCGTTGTTCGCCGCCTCTCGCGCCGTATCGCTTCAAGACCACGAGGAAGAACCAGTCTTTGCTAGTGGCGACTCACGCCGTCTCCTCCCACTCCGCCTGTACCGGCATCGAGGTAGACCAAGAACTGGTGCGGCGATATTCCGATCTTCTGGCTCAAAATCGATTAGTAGCCCTTAAATTGCAACGACAGGTAAACGAACACGCTTCCGATCTTCCGATGTCAGTGTGGGTGTGATGTAGCCGTGGGTATGGTGGATTCCGGAGTGTTTTAGTGGTGTGGGGGTTTGAAATATGGGTTTGAATTTAATTTTTTGGGTTTTAAATTTGTTGGGTTTGTGTTTTGTTGATTTTGTTCTTGCTGGGTTTTAAATTTGTTATTCTTGCTGGGTTTGGTTTTTATTTCTGTTTTTAATTTTTTTTAGTTAAAATTAATAAATTAATTTTTTTAATTTAGAGGCTAACGTGGAAAGCCACGTGGACACAGTGGGTATTATTTTAATATTTTTAATTTTTTCCGTTTGCTAGCTATGCAATTTCTGTCTCTGATGTAATGTCAGGGACTAAAACGAGATGCGTTTTCCAGGATAGGGACTAAAATAGGTAAAAAAAAAGTTAGGGACCAAAGTGGAAATCGCGTGAAAATGTAGGAACTAAAATGAGTTTTTCGCCAAATTTAAATTACAAATGGCAAGTTTTATCTTTGTGCAAAATTTAAGAATAGTTCTAGATCACAAATTATTTCACAATTAATTTGTCACAAGACCCACAACTCTGATGTTGCAGATTGTAAGTGATTAACCATCACTTATACATGGACCCACCATTTTTTTCACCAATTACACTCTGCCATGTCATAGTAGTGGCAAGTAGTTGTAAAAAATATTATGGTCCTAGACTTTTTTGAAATTTAATTTAGAGTAAGAGGTCCAAAGTTCAATGCTCACATTTAGGGGTGTTCACGATGCAGTTATTCAGCAAACTTGCTATTGTACGTTAGGAACCGGTGTTAAGAATCCAATGTCCTTAATGTCTATTACTTCTCAATTTAGTAGTTCTTCGAGGGAACTAGGCCTCCATTGATTCTTCGAGGGAATCAACCTCCTATAGCAATTCAAGAATTAGCTATTCAATGTATTAATCTTCAATGAATCTCATTACAATCAGAATTGTAGCTTATATTCTGCACTAACTAACTGGGTATAACATATCTCAGCTTAACTAACTAAGTACAACACTTAATGCAGTACAACAGTACAACACTTTAATGCTACTCGTAACTAACTCTGTACAAGCCTCCCCTGCCACTTTAATGCAGATTGCAGAACTGAAGAAGACCAATTTCAAGGTAGTGCATATTGTAGAAGTGAAGAAGACCAATTTCAAACAGGTTATTGTAGCCAAAACTTGAGTTTTTGTTCTCTTCTTCTTCTTCTTATCTTTTTTTTTTTTTTTTTCCCTTTGAAATGATTTGGTAGCAGATTTGATCTGGAGTTCACGTTTATGTGAAGGAATAAAAAAAAAAGTGGCTAACTTCATTTCGGCCGGAATTCACTGAAATATTTCGAAACGGCCGAAATTGCCCGGAATTTAATCCAAGGTGGAATAGGAGGGTTTCTCATTCCGGTTTGCATACCAGAATGGTATTTTCCAGCCATTCCGGTCGGAACGGAACGGAATTAATAACAATGGTTTCACTTACCACTAGAGGACAATTATTAGATTTTCATAGGATGAGATGTGTGTAACCACTTCTGTCAGTCTGACCATATTTTTGTTTTTTCTTTTCTTTTCTTTAGATAAAAATCCTACCTATTTAGCGAACAATCTAAGTATAAACAAAACATAAGCGTCATCCTCTGCATACATTTCAATCATTATCATCTCCATATACATAAAAACTTGAGTTAGTATGATACTATAATAAATAATAATAATAATAATAATAATTCACTCATTAATAATCAGTATAATCAAAGTTCCTCCTTGCCTTCTCAGTTTTCTAGAAGGCATGGCACCATGGATTATGAAGTATAGACATAGTAGAGAAGGAAGTGCTATACAGACTATAGTATTATAGCTTTCACGTTTCAAATATTTACAATGAAAAATTCTCTTGTTTTTGCTAGCACAACACAAGGTGAATATGAAAATTAGCATAATGCTTGAACATTTACAAATGGGATGACAAAATAGGTCTGAACCATCTATCTTAGCATAATCCTTAAAGTTTGAAATCGAAAACCTCATGAAACAACGTCGGAGTGAGCATTGTTACTTCCAAGAATTTAAGTAAATAGTAACAAAAATGGTTTCCTTTACTATATCTATATATTTACTAAACAAAGGAGCTGGGAAAGTTAGCACTCATAAAATTTAGATATAAAACAACAAAACAGCTTTATCTCTGCTTTCTCATCATCTAAAGAGGAATTAAAGAAAGTTTTAAAAACAAATTTTAAAATTTTAAAAATCTGAGAATTCATACAGAGCATTGCTTAAGAAAGGCCAAAATGGGCATTTGCCCCTTTCGCCAAAATTTTCCAGCAAAATGCCCCCTGTCTAAAACTATTTAGGGAAATGCCCATGTTTTGAAAGTCGATTTTCTAAAAATCGAGTTTCAGCTTAAAACTAGATTTTTGGACAATCAAGTTATAGTGAATTGAAAATTAAAAAGAATATTCAAGTGTGGAACTTGAGTTCCAAATTTTTTTTTTTTTTTTTTTCTAAGTTCAATTTTGCTATAACTTGATTGTCCAAAACTCGAGTTTCAAAACAGGGGCATATTCCTAAATAGTTTCAGACATAAGACATTTTGCTGGAAAGTTTGTGAGAAAGGGGTAAAACCCCATTTTGGCCCTTAAGAAAAGAGACAATCTTGCAGATGCAGATATTGACAGAGAGGCTTGAACGATTCATCTCAAAAAAACTTTTGTTTTTAGGCACATACTGACGTGATTTAGGTAGGTGACAACTGACAAATTGATAATGAGATACTATTTGTAATTTAATTTGGATGATAAAAAACAACGTATGTTTGGATAAATTTATCATTTTTATTTCAATTATAATTTGTGTAATTACGCACATACTGACATAATTTAGCTGAGGTTTAGAGTTCAGTCAAACACAAAGGTAGTCTAGTTTCAACTTTCAACCATACCGAAGTTTGGACAGCCCAATAAACAATTGAGCTGAACAATTTTGCAACTTTACTATACATATATTGCATTCGTGATTGGTAAATCCAAAGGTGTGCCTTCTATTCTATGCTGATAAAAGCAGGGCATTGGCACAAACGCAGAAGCCATTGGAAGGAAAAGAAAGGTGAAGTCTCCCATTTGACAGCACGTTGATTTGGTTGGTCTGAACAATCAAGTTCAATAAGTGGCAAGCCACAATCAAGAAGTGGTTGGTCTAATTGTAAAAACCTAAATGAAATATGCTAATAATATCCTAACACATATTTAGAATCCTAAACATCATTTTTATGGCTTAATCACTTTTAGTCTAAACTACTAATTAGTGAAATATAAGTGATTAACCAATTTCCATATATCAAACACAAAGCTACTATAAACTAAACAAGTAAATAACAAAATGGAAATAAGGTAAATGAAAGCAAAACAACACTAAACACAAAGGGATGTTTATCCTACATTGGTTGTGTGTGTCTAGTGTTCGTTGTTTATAACCCCAGTCTACAATTACAAAAGTTAGACCCTTTTGTAGTTGTACTCTAATTATATAATGTATTATAATCTCGGTTTAAAACATTAATATTACTATTTTTGTGAGTCCTCCAAACCCCAACTAGCAACCAACTACTTAACGTCTTTTCTCTACCTCACTTGCCAGAGACACCTTCATTGAACCACCAATAAATTCAATGGTTTCCTATATTTCCACAACTTCACTCATATCTCACCATGATCTGTGTGTGTATGAGATGAAGTGAATAAAAATCTCTCTCAAAGGATGAGAGGGATGAAGAGAGAATGAGAGTTTCTTGGCTCAAAACTAAAAGCTTTCTCTTTTCTTACAAAGGTGGCTAGATGGATAATAAGAATGATGTGTAGAGATTAAATTGTTAAGGACATATTTTATGTAAATTGGCAAATCCTTTTGACAAAACGCACTCTACTTGTAATTGGGTAGTTCTAGGTGTTTTTAATACTTCAAGAAACCTTGTTTCAAGATCAAGTGTTGAAGTCATCAAGTCTGTCCAAGAAAAAGCAAGCTGAAGTGCAAGTTCATTAAATCTAGACACCTCTCGATAGCTATCTCGACACCTGGCTATCTGTCGAGATCTTCAGCTGATTCTTATCGCAATCTCGATAGCTTCTCGATAGCTGGTCGATCGATCGAGAAAGTTTCTGTCCCCTCGACACCTTCTCGACACCTCCTCGATAGCTGCTATCTATTGAGATTCATTAAATCTCGACACCTCCTCGACACCTCTCGATCGATCGAGGTTACGGGAAATCAGAATTTTCAGCTTTTTGATTTTTGGGCCAGGCTTATGTATTTGAGTAGGGTTTCTTTTCTCACAACCCTAGACCTATATAAGGCTTATTTTAAAGGCCGTCACAAAAGAGAATAAGAGAATACAAGGAGAACATATTCAAAAGGTTATTCTCTCTGAAAGAAGCTACTGCGTCTTTGCGCCTTAGGGTTTTGTAACCAAGTGCTTCTTGATCTTCATTGTTAATGAAGTGAAGAACTTTGCAGCCAACATTCTTCTTCCTTAAGTTGGTGAGTGAGTCACGTACTGGGATTCGTGCAAAGGAGTGAGTCACGTATTGGGATTCGTGCATCAAAGGGTGGCGTTCATATATTGAAGAGTTCAGAGGTTCTGAAGCGGTAGAAGGTTTCTGCTGTGAGTTCATCTACGGGGATTGTAGAGTCTAGGGACAAAGGTTTTGTACTAGATCTGAAACTTCTCTTTACTATAGTGGATTGCTTTTCGGGAAGGTTTCCCCCCAGGTTTTTACTGTGAAACTGGTTGGTTTCATTGGTTTTCCTGGGTCATCATATCTTGTCTTATTTACTTTTCCGCTGCATTCATTATTGACATGATATTGATGTTTGTTTGTTTTAACAAGTTTGATTCATAATAAATCTAATTAACAACTTGGATTTAAAACTTGTTAATTCTATCAACCGGGGTCTAAATTTCCCAACATAAATTATACTCTAATCATTCTCTCCTGCCACATTCAACATACACATAATGTGTGTGTGTTGGCATTTTTACAATGGATAGAAAAATATCATAAAACAAAACAATCTAATTATGCAATTTGCGTCATTGTCACAACCTAGTTGGCCACAAGATGCCGAATCAACACTTTGATCTAATTCTTCAGTCACATGTCACTTGCGAGCTGAGCAGGTCTCCAGTTGGCCCAGAATGCAACTTTCATAAATATTATAGGGCTCAAGTACTTTTTACCCCAAATACAATTAAACACAAAAAGATACATTAAAATGGGACAAAAAAATACACATAAATTTGTCATTGAATAAAGCCAATTAAAAGCATGAAATTTGCAATCTCCTTCTTTGGCCATTCTATGACAAAATACAACTATACAGACTTTAAACTTAAATGTGAATTAGAAACCTAGGAACAACAAAGGACTCACACCTAACTCTAATGACTAGCAAAACTTGAACTTGAAAACCAATGAACTTAAGACAAATAGTGTTAGGTTCTAAATGTTTAGAACAATTGGCAAATCGTGAACACAAACTTGTCTAGATATAGATCTTAGAGTCTATAGGTTTTATTAGACAATGCTCAAGGTGATTCAAGTCAAGATTCAAGAACATACAAGCTGCAGGAAGAAGACTTCGTATTCTGCCTGGTTCGATCAATCGAAGAACAGGCTCGATCGATCGAAAATCGTATCTGCAGAATTTTAAGTCGGCCCAAACAGCAGCTTAAGCCCATTAAGGATTAGGGTTTTAGATCTATTTCTCCCACTATATAAAGGAAACCCTAAGCCACGTTTTTGAGACTTTTGAGAGAGATTAGAGTGCCTCTTGTGCCTCCTTTTATTTTTAGGGTTTTGTACCCAAACCTCTCTAAGTCTTTGTTGCTCATATTTGCGGTTTATGTGAATCTCTTGTGAGATCTTTGAGGAGCTTTCCTTCACATAAACTTAGGGTTGTCAATATCTTGATGATCAACAAGGTTGCTGCCATTGAAACTTAAAAGAAAAGCAAGCGGGGAGCTTGTAGCTGATTGAAGAATTCAAGAAAGAAGTAGTCCGTGGATTCGGAGCCTGCGCGTGGTCGTGTCAGGAAGTTCGTACTGGTGGGTAGCATTAGGAAGTCGAGCGGGGAGCTTGTAGTCCTTCTGTAAGAACTTCAATTCTTTCATAGTGAATTCTTGTTTGCCTTGAGGATCGGTGGGTCAAATCCCCCCCAGGTTTTTACCGTGTGGTTTCCTGGGTGATCATATCTTGTGTTATTTATTTTCCGCTGCATTATTATTCTTGATATGATTGTTAAATTGCTTTAACCTAGAATTGCTTAATTTGACTAAGTAACAACTTGGCTAATTAATCTAGGCTACGCAATTTGGTTGTTTAAGGGGTCTAAATAACCTGTCAAGTGGTATCAGAGCGGGTAGCTCTTTGTTTGTTTTAGATCTTTTGATCTAAGAGCTGATCCTTGACCCCTGCTGTCATGGATAATTTGAAGTGTCTTTCTGATCATGTTTTTGCTCATGCTTCTGCTGATTTTATTGATGCCTGTGATGTTTTGAATAAAAAGGACACTATTGTTTCTGTTGATTTTTTTGATGCTTTTGAAACTCTTCGTAAGGAATTATCTAAATCTTTGAAAATTGCTAAGAAATTTAAAGAAGAGTTAAAATTGGCTAATCTTGAAAAAGAGGAATTGCTTGTTAGATTAGATGAATCTAATAAAAAGAATGAATTTTTGAGAAATCAAATTTCCTCTCAAGATGAGAAGATGAAAAGTTTGGAACAAAAGTTAGCTGAGGCTGAAGCTAAATTGGAAAATTTGTCTAATACCAAACTTGCTGATGATAACAGAAGTGTTTCTGTTTCTCTTAAGCCTAAAACTGAGAAAGTTTATATCCCTCCTTTCAAGAGGAATAATAATGAAAAGGCTTATTTTGCTAGGTTAGACAAAGGTAAAAGTTCTGATATAGACGCTGAAGTTTCTACACCTAAGTCTAAACCTACTGTTAGAGAGCATAAGAATTTTGTTTTTGTGCCTACTTGTCACCGTTGTGGTGTTGTTGGTCATATTAGACCAAATTGTTCTTTGTTGAGGCAAAAACCAAAATCTGAGAATAGATTTGCTGTTAGGAATACTGATGTTCCTAAATTTGTTCCTGTTTGTCACTTTTGTGGTGTCTCTGGTCACATTCGTCCTAATTGTCATAAATTGAAATTTAAACATTCTGTATGTCAATCTAGGATATGTGATGATATTTCTCCTGCCATAAGTTCACATAAATTGTTTCATATTCTTTTGAAAAATTTGAGCTTGTTGGCTTGTGAAAGGAATTTGCAGGATTTCAGTCTTTCTCAGAAGATTGGTGTAATTCCTCAAATACACTCTGCTTTACATGGATTTTCACCTACAAAGCCGAATACTCGTGCTAAATGGGTGAGAAAAGATTCTCCAAGGTAAGTGTTGCTAACTTGTCCTTGATTTAATTCTTTCAATTAATTGTGGACATGTTTTGTTTTTGTTTTTGGTTGTTTTGTTTTTTAGGTTGTTTTTTATTTAAAAAAAAAATCCAAAAACATTGAAAAATTCTCAAAAAGACAAAAATATTTTATTTTGTGTCTTGTTTTATTTTTCTTGAGGATTACATGAATTATGATATCTCTCTTGATTTAGAATATGCTTGACATTGTGGAGAAACTTGAATAGTTTGTGCTAAGTTTTTTTTTGATTTTGTGTGAGTATGTACTAGTTTGTACATGTACTCAAGGGTTAATTAAGAAATTGATATTTCTTGTTTGTGTACCCTCTATAGCTTAGTTTTTGCACTATCATGCATTGTTTTTGCATTGTTCATTTAGCATAATATGTGCTTTTTGTCTTTGGTCATAAATTTTTTAAATCTCTATCAAGTGGTTCTAAAGTTTGTTAAAACCAAAAAGATTTTTGTGTTTTGTATTATATATCTTGGATTTATAATCAAGGATTGGCCATATTATCTTTACATAACATGTTTATGTACCTTGTTTAGCTTTGATGAGCTTATTTATTGCACTTTACTAGTTGAAGTTTTGTAGTGCATGTTGTGTGGGAAAGATGTTTATGGTGTTTATCACTTTGTCTTAATCTTGAAGTCATATGTTATTTGACTGTCGGACTTGATCCTTTTGAGAAAGGCATAAATAACCATCTCACCACTGTTCACTAGCCAATCATGAACACCTTAGTGCATATCATAAGATTTTGTGCTCGAGAAAGTGTAGCACATGCACAAAAAGAACATAAGGTGTAGCCTCTTTAAATGCTTAAATGCTTAATGCTTAAAATTGGTGTGTACTATTAGGCTTGATGCCATTTCACATAATCTAATCTGGTGTGTACTATTAGGCTTTATGCCAAATTTCACCTAAATAATGAGGCAAATTTCAAGAAACTTACATGATTGCAAGCTTATGTTCTAGGAGATGTGGGAGTTATAGGATGTAACTCTTTAGGTGATAGTCTCTTTTGAATTCTATGTGATGAATTTTGTAGACTTTGTGATTGATTGCTATTCACATATCACCTCACATGTATCTCAAGCTTTTGCTAGTTGCACACACTACACAAGTTACTCTTTGTTAAACTTGGTACATTATATTGTGTGTGATTTTGTTGTGGCCATCCAAGATTAAAAGTTTCTTGATTTTAATGTAAAATATGTTTCAAGTTTGAAAATTTTGAAAATATCTTGAGATTTGTGCAGAACATATTTGTTGCTTAAGAAAATGTCAATGGGAGAATGATTGAAACTTGTTTTTGAGAAAATTGGATTTAAAATTTTGGGTTTTTGAAAAAGCATTCCATCTCATACTCATGCATTTTGTCTCTGTAATTTAATGCTTTAAGGAGTTGTTTTTTAAAATTAGGTTTGTGTCTTTCAAAACTGTGATTTTTCTCAAAATTTAGTGAGCCTCTGCCCAGTTCGATCGATCCATTCTGATTTTCGATCGATCGAAAAAGTGCTTTAATTTGTTTAAAAATGACTGTTTCATTCGATCGATCGACTGTATTTTTTCGATCAATCGAAAGTCGCGAATCAGGTTTTTAAAAAAAGGATTTGTTCTTGTTCCGAATTGGGGCTTTTGTGAAATTGAGTTGAATTTGATGAAATTGGCTTGTTGTTTGGATGTAATTAAGCATTATACTCTGTGAGTTGTGATATGTGATGCTCAATTCATCAATTTGTTTAAAAATTCAACAAGTGGTTTTCAAATTTTTGGGGTTTTTGTTAGAAACTCTATGCTCAAACCAATTTTGTCAATTTAATCTCAATTGAACTTAATTGCTCACTGCTTTTGTGTTTAGGATTCACATGCATTACATTGATTTTTGTATCCATCTTGCAGTTTTGCAGTCATATCTCTTATTGTTTTCACACAAAACATGCATACACTTTGCTACATTGGGTACTCAACTTGATTTAAAAATTGATTGATTAATTTTTGAGTTTTGTACATTCTAGTATATGCTATTTCTTATGTGTGAACTGTAGAAAATATTTTTCTTAAGAGATATGATGGATAATCAATGTGCTAATATTTTCTCTACTTATGCAACTGTTTATGGGTCACATAATGCCATGTTTGCATTTTATTGAAAGAGAGAATATTTTTTCTTCATGTGTATCCTCACCTTAGTTTTTAACTTTGGATTATGTGTTTTTAACTTTGATCCTGTTGGTGATGCTGCTGATCCCCCCCCCCCCCTCCTTTATTTTTCCCAAAACTGTTTTTCCCACAACTTATTTTGTTGTTCCTATTTTTATAGGGGGAGAAAAGTTTTTTAACCTGTGTTGTTCATAGGGGGAGCTGTCTCTATTTTTTATAGAGTTGAATTGTTTTGTGTTCCCCTTGATTCTCTATTTTCTCTTATCCTTTATTGCGTATGTTGACTGTTTACTCTTTGTATGAGTTGTCTTTGTCAATACGTGACAAAAAGGGGGAGAAATTATTGATTTATGGGAATCATGTTTGTTTTGTTTAGGGGGAGTTGAAATTATTTTTAAAAGGGGAGAATATAAATAAAAACTTTTTGTTGTATCTAACTTAGGGGGAGAGTTAATTTACTTATGTTTTTATTTCTGTTTCTTGTTCACTGCTCATTGATTTATATTTATGAGTTATTCATGATATATGTCTTTGTTTTGTGTTTTGTGAAGTCAAGAATTTATTTGTTGATTTACTGTTTTTCTGTCACACATGCGTTTATGCGTTTGTTGAGTGTTTCAGGAAATATACAGGTTGATTCAATTGAGCTGCTGTCTACACTTGCAACTGATGGATAGTAGTTAGGTTGAATTTGTTGTAATGAGCATTTTATTGTATTGGGTTGTTCTTGTATTTGAGCATTTCATTCTGTATGAAAGTTTTGTCACGAATTGCCAAAGGGGGAGATTGTTAGGTTCTAAATGTTTAGAACAATTGGCAAATCGTGAACACAAACTTGTCTAGATATAGATCTTAGAGTCTATAGGTTTTATTAGACAATGCTCAAGGTGATTCAAGTCAAGATTCAAGAACATACAAGCTGCAGGAAGAAGACTTCGTATTCTGCCTGGTTCGATCGATCGAAGAACAGGCTCGATCGATCGAAAATCGTATCTGCAGAATTTTAAGTCGGCCCAAACAGCAGCTTAAGCCCATTAAGGATTAGGGTTTCAGATCTACTTCTCCCACTATATAAAGGAAACCCTAAGCCACGTTTTTGAGACTTTTGATGAGAGATTAGAGTGCCTCTTGTGCCTCCTTTTATTTTTAGGGTTTTGTACCCAAACCTCTCTAAGTCTTTGTTGCTCATATTTGCGGTTTATGTGAATCTCTTGTGAGATCTTTGAGGAGCTTTCCTTCACATAAACTTAGGGTTGTCAATATCTTGATGATCAACAAGGTTGCTACCATTGGAACTTAAAAGAAAAGCAAGCGGGGAGCTTGTAGCTGATTGAAGAATTCAAGAAAGAAGTAGTCCGTGGATTCGGAGCCTGCGCGTGGTCGTGTCAGGAAGTTCGTACTGGTGGGTAGCATTAGGAAGTCGAGCGGGGAGCTTGTAGTCCTTCTGTAAGAACTTCAATTCTTTCATAGTGAATTCTTGTTTGCCTTGAGGATCGGTGGGTCAAATCCTCCCCAGGTTTTTACCGTGTGGTTTCCTGGGTGATCATATCTTGTGTTATTTATTTTCCGCTGCATTATTATTCTTGATATGATTGTTGAATTGCTTTAACCTAGAATTGCTTAATTTGACTAAGTAACAACTTGGCTAATTAATCTAGGCTACGCAATTTGGTTGTTTAAGGGGTCTAAATAACCTGTCAAATAGATTAAAGTAAAAAAGAATAAACAAATACAATGCTATCAAGTATATATGAATGATATGCATGAATGAAACTTGATCAATCAAACAACAACCATTTTTTTTTTAAAAAAAAATGGCTACAATGATCAAAACACCAAGTAGTGATCATCCAAACATACAAGCAATTAAGCACACAAGCACAAGATAATTGCATGTCGAACATTAAAGAACAATGTAATGGAAATAATTAAGCATATATAAAGTCTTAAATCCAAAACACCACACAAGTTAAATAGGCCTAAACACAGCCATAAGTACATATACCAGCAACTAGAGTTATAAAGACTAGATAAAAACAGTACGCGTATAAAATAAGTTATAACAAAAAGAAACGAGATAGATTTGGTGTAGCTAGTTAATCTTCTCTCCTCCTGACTATATACTCCCCCTTCTGTGAGCAATCCCTTTAAGTAAAAGAAGTCAACATGTAATGCTCTCCCCCTTTATGGCAGAATAGGCAAAGGTAGGCCTCTAATCCTCCGCAGGAGGTGGAGGAGGAGGTGGAGACGGGACATGTAGAAATTGCTCAATCCAACCAACCCTTGAGTCAAGATCGTCAAATTGAGTGTACATGTCAACAAAGCGATAATCCACATGGGAGAAACCCGATGAGAATGCACATGGTAGAAACCTGATGCGATCTGAATCGATAGCTCTTTAAAATTTGCTTGGATATCAGGCATATCGAATGGAGGAGGGGCACCCTATTCTACCATCCTTTCAATCTCCGCATCAAGGTCAACATTGGCACCACCAAATCCAAGGGCCTCTTGGTGACTAGAAGAACCTTTCTCTTTATTCTTATCAATATGTGCACAAATCCTTGCAAGAATGGAGATGCCGATCGGTCACCCAAAAATAGTCACAAATCTTGAGCACAAGAGAGGGAAATAATAAGCCATTTCTGGAAGAAGTTTAGGACCCTTCCTGACAAAAACAGTGATAGATGTGGTAGCAGATGTCAATGGAGACGCACTTGATAAGATCATAGAGAAACCTTGAACGACCGGATTTGAGAGTTGTCAAATGATCAACAGGATATAGATTGGTGCCCATGATGGTGAGCAGAGCCTTATTCTCAACTGAGAAACCTCTAGTCATTATAGAACTACATCCAGGCTGACACCGTCCACCAAGGAATGATGCAACTTAATCAATATTGTGGAGAAGTAGGCTTCTATCTTGACTCTTGGAAGAAAATTAACACCAATTATGCAAGATATGTCGCCCGGCGTGAGTTCAAAACGAACATCTCTAGAATAGCATAAAACACTCTCAATACCTCTAAGATTTGCATACAACTCTCAAACTAAATTTGCTGTGTACCTAGACTTCGAAAAAATGAAATAAACCTTTCTCAATGCTGAAGAGAGCTTAGTGGAAAAAGCAGATGCATATATCACCAAAAAACACTAACTAGTAACGTCTTCTGGACTTGAAATGTTTACCATTTGTTAATTCAAATAAGTCATCCTAGTCTTCCTAGTGGAATAAGATTGATAAGTCGGAAAATTAGCTAATTACCTTGACCAACTATATTTGGTATTATCATATTGATATCTTTTCTAAGTATGGAATATTATGGTAAACGTACGGTCAGTCTCGGTATGCACTGCAAAGTAAGTTCAAGCACCCAGCTTCTCCTTCCCTAGTATGGAAAGCCAACAAGGCATTATAAGTTTTAGTTCCATTTGGTGGAGGAGACATTAATCCCCCTTCAAATTTGGGTCCTCTATCTAACCTATAAAAAAGGAATCATGCTTCATTCTAGCATTCAACATCAGCACACAGACGGATTAAAAACTATATGAAATGCAAACAAGCTTGGCCTTCCTTCACAATAACACAACTAAAACCTGGTGAGTTATAGCATCATTGTGAAACATACATAACATGCTCAACTTTCTTAGTTTTTCATAACCACCTCATCAACAATCAATAATCAACCTAAACTAGACTCAATGGCAAATCACGTGATGACACCCAAAATTGCAAATGAACAAGGTGGCATCATGCAGTGGCAAATTAATGACAGACCTCTTTCTCATGCCAAACCAACTCACCATACAAGCCTAACTTCACAGCATACTTTAAACTTTTAAGAGTAATCCTAATAATGATGCTGGAGGAATTTTACAGAACTAGGATGCACAACAAACAAATCATAGAACAACTAGAAATACAAGTTAGAATAGGAAACAATAATTCAAAACAAATTATATACACTACAAAATTCAACAATTACCATAGTCAATTGCCAACACAATCTCTCTCTGAACAGTAAAACAACTCTTTATATTCTAGAATGGGTTAACAATAAGGAAAATCCAAGGCAGAATTGAATTATGAATAAAATTGGTGAAGCTTTGAAGGGGACAATCAACCGTGCTAACTCTACTTAAGCTTGACAATAATAGCTCTTCTATCCACTGAGGAAGCAATGCACAAATCATAGTATACTCTAATAGTATTCAATTCCATGTCATTTTATCCATCCGTAGAGGGTCATATTAGCAATATCATTCAAATGAGTTAACCAAGTCAACCAAGATCACACCTGAAAGCAAATACAAAATTTGTTGTACCTAAATATCTCCACACTAATTTCTTATTTAAATGAAAGAGCACATTTTTTAGACAATGTTTCCTCTAAACCAATTTGAAGGGATGTCCTTTAACTTAATATGTGATGATCAGAATATCCTTCATGTGTATTTTATTTACAATTTCTTAAACAAGTTATATTGCTTATTAGGACATGTGAATAATTATTTGAATTGTCATGTATTATATTGGAGGAGAATTCTATTATGTTTTCATCATGTAAATGATGAGTTTCTTTTTTCACTAGCTGATGATGATAAGGGACAATGGTGATGATAACATAACAAGAACGAGATGCACACAAGCATCAAACTGATTGGCTTATTTCAAATTAGTATATTACACGAAAAAACACATCTTTATTTTTTGTTGGTAGAGAAGGCTAATAATAACAAAAACAACTCGCCAATGTTAAGAAGTACAATTCTGGGGATTAGAAAAAATATCTTCAGCTTGACTCTGAGCCAATCAAGCCCAAGCATCAACACTTTAGTTAGCCTCCAAAAACATATACAATATCATTTTACAAGAAAACTGGTGGAAGAGACCTATAATCAACAATGAGGCAAATAAACCAAGATTAGTTTTCGCCTAACCCTTTAGGAAGGACCATCACTAGAGCATCTAATTCTACAACCAAACAAGTGAACCTCAAAGAAAGCACGAGATATAAACCATCCCTTTCATGCCCACAATTCAACCACAACGCTAGAGTTATGACCCCTAGAAAACCCATAGATCCAAAAACCACAACGATCCCGTTGTAGCCCCCCTCAAGTTGCCAGATCAAGACTACCCAACGCCAAAAATTCACATTCAACTTAACTCAATCGAGATCCAAATGAATCATCAAACTTCCATAGACATCTCTAAGTGATTAGATTTTGCATCCCTAAAAGAGCATAAAGTTCAACCACTCTGTGTACACAATGTGGAGACAAAATAGATCGAGAAGAATCTCAAAAGACTAAGTTGTTTCTATCAAGCCAAAGACTCCAAATCCATGGGAGACAAGAATTTCCAATGCACATCTTCTTTATGCTTTATGACCTTCAGAGAAAGATCAACTCTAATTTGACTACACCTATTGTCATCCTTGTGCTATTTTAAGAAAACATGAATTACAATATTATACTTGAACTTCTAGTGCTTCCAAGGTCAGTGGCTCCAATAAGAACCTTGGTTAAGCCTCAGTTGATTTGTGTTGTGTTTTTTTTTTTTTTTTTTTTTTTTTTTTTCTTGAAATTCAGTAGTTACAACTTACAACTAGAGGAGGTGGGGATTTAAAAGCTAGTTCTCCCAATAAGGTAGAACATATTGTGGCATTACACTACAAGGCTCTTGGCAGTTGATTTGTGTTTCTAGCCTGCCTTTGGGTCAAATCTTTTATTTTCAGGCAATGAACCAAAGACGCCTCTAGTCTCTTCGATATGAATTGAAATCTTCCACAGTTAACCACCACCAAGGATCCACCCCAAAATCTGTATTATTTCCATCCAACCACAAACAAGAACTCTTAATTCTTAAATGACAGCTTTCCTCAATGCTCTGCTCCTTACATTAAAACCAAACTTTCATCATCCAATTCCACATACATTACTGGGACCCCTTCAATCAACATCCAAACATGCAGCACTATTCTTAACTCACATGTGTAAGCTAGGATTTTTCTTCTATACACTTAACACAACAAACCAAATGGTCAAGACCACAAACAACCCAAATTAAGCCTAATTACATTACAACAACTTCAACCAAAGTAACAAATGAGAATTCCAAACTGGGCTGCAATTTCATTTCAATGTCTTAAAACAAAGGATGTTTTAACACTACAATGAGATGGAAACAAAGAGTATAAATAGTCCTAACTCCTAAGAACATTAAAAAGCTTCCCTACAAGCCACATACAGATAGGAAATTACATACAGTGACACAAAAGACTGAAATGTTTGTTTTTCAATGGGATGTGAATGTGAATGTGTTTGGTGGGAAAACGATTGAAATTATGTATTTACCAAACGGGAAATGGGATAATGTTGATTTGTGTATTTGATATATAAAGTAGATTGTGATTTTTTTTGGGAGATGGTAATGGTGGTGGTGTTTTTGCTTAATGGAAACTTAAAAATAAAAAAAATGAGACTGGTTTTTTGGCTTTTAATTTAAGGCACGTTTGTTAGGAAAATGGATCAATAGTAATGTGAAATTATAACTTGAATTAGAATATGCTTTAAAAATTGTGTGGGAATTTTGAACTTTTAATGAAAATTTTTCCAGAAAAATTTGGGTTGGTTTTGATTAATGACTGAATTTTAGTTTGATAATTTTGAAGAGATGGTGGTTTGGCAGTCAAGTTTTCAACAAATTCTTGTATGTGAGAATAGCTTTCTTGGAAGATTGTCCCCTATATAATCTATATAGTTTTATCTATTTATTTATTTGTATTTTGTATATATGAAAGACTAGGACAAAATTTGCTAAACAGCATATTTTTGAAAAAATATTAGCAAAATAACATGCAGATAAAACAATTTAGTAAGTTGGACTGTTTTTGGAACATGAGTTTGTAAAACTCGAGTTCCAACCCAAAATCGAGTTTCCCAAACTCGATTTACTCTTGGATTCATCTGACCTAAATTGAAAAAAAAAGAAAAAAAAAAAAAAAACACGTGGAACTTGAGTTTCTTGGAGTTACTCGAATCTAGCAAACTCGACTTCCTTGCAGTTAATTTTTTTTTTTAAATGGAACTCAAGTTTACTACACTTGAGTTCCACCTTTTTTTTTTTTTTTTTTTTTTTGCCATCCAGGTTAGATGAACCCAAGAGTAAATCGAGTTAAAAAAAACTCGATTACTATTTACCAAATTTTGCCGAAAGACTGGTGTGCAAACAATTTCATTCTACTCGCGCTATCAGTTTTAAAAAGACATCCCAATCAACTTGAAGAATAATGTGCAAAAGAACAAACGCACAATCATTAGATAGTCGTCATTACTATTTTTGAATTTTCGCATAATATTTAAATCCTGTCTTAAAGCCCACATCCAGCTGCAAATCACGCATCCAAACACTCGGACTCTTATCTCCTCTCTGATACTGTGAGGGCTGTCCTTCGAGCCATCTGTAATAAATCGACAAATTGCACCATATTTAGGTTCTCGAGGTGCAACCTGTATTTCCAAAGCATATTGTTAATGCCCGCCTCAACAATCCAAGGCTGTGTCCATGAATCTTCGGATGAATTCCACCACACCTTCATTCACATTTTGCTTGGTGTTATTACAAAGACTGACAAATGTTATCCTCTCCTCTTCCTGAAAGAACTTACTGCAGAAACCGTCTACCATCTCATCCCAAGTCCTGATAGAACCTGGTGGGAGTCTGGTATACCACGTGTAAGCCCAATCCGTAAGGGATTTAGAAAACTCCCTTAGGCATAGCTCTTCGTTACCAGCATATTGTCCCATTGTATCGAGGAATTTGCTGACATGCTCTATTGTGTTCCCCTTTCTCCCATCATAGCTGACGAAGATAGGAGTTTTGTAGTTCTTTGGATAGGGCTTATTAAATAACTCGATAGGATAGGGAGGCCATCGAATGATAGATTGCTGGTTATTGGCGGTAGAGCCAATCTCCTTATCAGACAGCATTTTCCTTCTGCTTGCTTATAGTCTTTCAGTTGCTTGACTGACTCAACAAGCTCTAGCTGTTCTCGCTGCATGGTCTGCAACATCTCATACAGGGTGGCAACATCTGGTATTGGTGCGTGGGAAGAGGCATCATTGCTCTCTCTCTCTTGATGCTCTTTGACTTTGGAGGCATTGTTGGACACGGTGATGAAGAGGTATTAGGACTATTTGATCCAAGATGCACAGAGTAGAGAATTAAGGAAGAAGAAAAAAGAGCAAAAGAGAAACAAAATTCAAAGCTTTTCTGTATTCTCTCAATGATTGTGATTTCTCTTTTCTTTCAACTGCCCCTACAAGTGAATCTCTTTAAGCCCCCACTTTTACCACTTGGTTTCTCTAGCTTATTTGGGCACAGCCGATTATCCTCTGAGAAGAGGAAAGTCCTTGCCTCGCTTTTTCTTCTTCCTCCTGCAACTGGAATTCCTCACCCCAAACAAGCTTTCAATATGTGATCTCGTTTTTTGCATCTTGCTCTGTCTTCGAGGTGCTGGACCGTTTGACCCTGCTCCCGGAGTTGATGGTGACCCCGATACAGGACCGTAGGACCTGTCCTTTCATGAATCTTTGTTAAGGCCGCTGAACCATGGCCAAAGTGAGTTCTGAACTTTCCTTGATTGCTTTGCATGAGGAAGACGCTTGTGCTGATAAGGACTGGACCTGGGGTCTTGCTTGAATTTGTGTGCAAGTGGGACCCCTACCTGCTGCTGGAACTGCGGATATGTGAGTAGGCGAATTCAGGAAAAACCACTTTAGGCCTCTCTCTTTGTGGGTTGTTTCGATACTTGAATCTGATGCTATGTATGGGCTTAGCCGAATTAGCCCTCAACAGCCTCCAAGTCCATAACCATCTATCAACTACATTTCTTCAAGTCTCAGTGCCATGAAATTTACTAAAACCAATAGATGGGTGGATCTCAACCAAACTATCACAACAAGAAAAGTCTCCGAACACCTGAAACTTGGAATAATGTATTTGATTTATTACTCGATTTCTACACGAACTAGTCTTTTTATATAAGAATAACAAAATTCAACTCCAGAAGACAGCAAACAAATAACTTCATTGTTATAATTAAACAAAGATATAAAGAAAATTTACTTGTATGAGTAAATAAATTTGTAAACAAGGACAAGGATGGTGTACACAGACCATCATTTAAGACAATTAGCAAGATACTTATCATATGACAACTGCCTCAAATCTTGATTTTCATTTAACCATGTAAACTTTTTAAAATATGTCATTGAATCTTCTTGTTTTCAGTCTCTCTCTCTTGAGATCCAACGAAAAAAGAGCCAAAATAGTTTCTTTCTCCAATTCCCCTTACTCCACAGTCTTTTCCTAACTGCAAAAGCAAAAGGAATTATCATGCAAGCCTTAGAAAAATCACGAACAAAGAACAAAAATACATAAAAATAAAAACTCATTCAGACATTTTCACAAACAATATATATGCACTCATTGATGTACTTGAATCTTCAATTAAGAACTAAAATTCCAAACAATAAAAATAACATTCTCAAATTCCTTAGCTACTTCATCAACTATAAAACCCAATGGCAGTATCATCAATATTAATCCAACTAAAAAATTGCACATGGATGAATTTATTTATTTAAAAAAACCTTCAATGTTGAAACAAATCAGAGAGTGGGTAAGAGAGATTGCAGAAATATTAATCTGCCCCAATGGATGACTATCAATGTATAATTTCCTCAAATCTTAACTGTAAGAGTTAACCAAAAAAATCATTAGTGCAAACTGCAAAATATCAATGGCAGTAGAAGCAAGAAAAAAAGAAACTAAATGAGAATTCTTCAAGATGCAGAAACTTCTACTCCCCTCGTCTCTCTTCCTAAAAATTTTACAGAGAAAAAAAAATTCAACAAATGGTACCAATCTCAAAGCATGAATACACACAATTTACTCAAAAACCAATCTCAGTTTACTCAAAAACCAACAAATGGTACCAATCTCAAAAACCAACAAAATTTACTCAAAGCGTGAATAGCAAATACACACAATCAGAGAACTAGGTTTTCAGTTTTCACATAGATAAAAGAAGGAACACTGATCAACCATAAATAGGATGCAAAATTAGGTTTGAACCATCTACATTAGCAAAATTTCTTAGAGCAGTGTAATGAGTGAAGCTTGAGAATGTATTTCCTATCTGAATCATATTCTTAACTTGCCTAAGGTTTTATACTAGTTATTAAGCTTCTTGAAAGTGATGAAGAAAAACTAAAAGACAACTGGACTATACTTGTTAGCGACCAAACCAGCTGTACGGCAAGAAAGAAAATAAAATAAATTAGGATTAGACTTATAATAGGAAGGATGTTGGAGTTGGTCATTACCATTGGATGAAGAGGGAAATATTTCATTTTTTTCACATTAAATAAATGCTTAGTCATCACACTCATCACGGCTTCTCTTTGAATTGACAAATCCATGATGGACACCATCCCAACCTTCATAAGTAATGACACGGCTACTGCTGCAGCATTGTGCATTTGCTTGGTTTAACTCTTCCATCAGTTCCATGTCTTGCTCGTATACCAAACTGACCCCACATTGCCCCACAGGATTTCTTGAACCAAAGTCGTTTTCAAATACAACCTCAATCTGACTGCATTCACCATTCCCAACAGTACTAAACCAATCATCACGAGACAAATACAATAACCAAACGTGGTCCTTACTACATGTCCCAAAATGAAATTTAGAGACATATTGACTGTGAGGCATATCACCAATGGCTTTCACACGAGCTCTAAAACCAGAATAGACAACTGCAATTATATTGAAAAGAGCACATAGAGTGAATCCCATCCACCTACTATTACACCAATTTGGAGACAACACTACGCTTATTGAGTTCCCCCAACTTTGATGAGTTAACCACCGCGGAACTAAACATCCGGGAATAATGATCTGAAATTCAGTTTTAGATCCATCCTCTTTTCTTTTGGTAGCAGTTTCATATCCAGTTTTTTGATAAAAGAGTCTCTGTACCAAAAAAAAAAAAAAAAAAAAAAAAAACACATGATATTCCATTTAACAATTGAAGAGAAAGAGTCAAAAGAGAGAGAAAGAAGAGATTACCTGTAGGTAACGGTTCAATATTGTAAATGCCACTCCACCACTGCTCTCATCATACCCACGAAAAAATGGGGAAGAATAAGGTTGTGGCGAACTGCTTTGTCTAAGCAGTGCTGGTGATGGTTCTAGGGAACAACAGCCTACCATATTTATATATCTCATGGTTGATGGAAGTTCTGGCACTGATCGAAGCTTCTTGCAGCCGCACAAATTAAGAGTTTCAAGTTTTGAAAGTTGACTGAAGATTGCAGGCAGGGTGACAAAATTGTTCCAACTTAGGGCATGTTTGGTAGACTGTAATAGGCGTTGTAATGTAATAGTTATTCCTATGGTTTAGTTATTCTTTAGTTTGATTATGCTTTTATTACAAGGAATATTTATTCCTTATGAATAGCTATTCTTCAAAATGAGGAATAACTATTCTTCTTTAAAAGGTGGTATTAGCTATTCCTTAGTAAGTGCAATAATTTTTATACTTAATATATTTCCAAATAAACAAACTTTCCATATACATCTAACAATTATAAAAATAAAAAATCATAAAACATAGCACATATCTCTCTTAAATTTAAAAATAACAATTTTTAAGAAGATATAATTGTATGAGTAAGATATTTCCTAAAATAAATGTTAAATTTCATTATAATGTTATAAGTTACAACCAAACTAATGAATATGTTTAGTTATTACATTACAACACATTTTATTACTAGTAATAAAGATTACAATTCCTGTCGTAATCCTCATTCAGTGTACCAAACATACTCTTAGTGATAAATATTTTAACGAGGACAAGCAGCCTATACCATTAAGTTCTATTTCTTCAATTTGAGACATCTCACTCAATTCAAGTCTTTCCAAACACTTTATTTTCCATAAGTTCTCTGGCAGGTTGGCAAGTTTTGAGCATCCGGAAAGATTGAGAAATTTAAGAGACCTCAAACTATCCATGTTGCTTGGAAGGCATTTGAGATCTTTGCAGCCTTTTAGATCTAGAATTTCAAGGGCAGTCAAACACTCGATTGATGAGGGTGGTAGTTCCTCAATAGCAGTCCAACCCAAAATAAGTTGCGATAGGCTTTTCATAGTTCCCTTAAATTCTGGAATCTTCTTGATTTTTGAGCAACCAATAAGATCAAGAGACGTAAGGGACTCCATTTTAGCTGACAAGCTGGGAAGATTGGTAAGAGATTCGCAGTAACTCAGATTTAAACTTTTAAGCTTGCTGAGTTGTCCAATAGATGGGTGTAACCCAACCAAATTAGTGCACCAAGCAAGGCCTAGTACCTCAAGTCTCGTAACCCCTGAAAAGTCAGGTGTCCTAATAAGGTTCTCGGACCAGGAAAGATTGATGGACTTTAACTTTCCTAAACACTGTTAAAAAGAAGAAAAAAAAACCATTAAACATAGAATTTAGTTTAATAAGTAAAGAATTCTTTGAAATTAAAACAACCTTATTAATGAAAGGAGAAAGCTCAAATACACCGGCACTATATTGTAGCTACACTTAAAGAAAAGAGAAATAATAAATAATAGAAACGCAGTTAAAAGAACCAAATTACCTTTGCTCCTTCCCAAAGATATTCACACTTGCTATACTGCAAGTCAAGTTCAACAAGTTCCTTTGGTTGGAAACTAGATGGCAAACATTTTAACGAACAATATTTCCATGAAAGATGTCTTAGGCCATTAGGAACACGATTGAGAGCATTTGGGATGTGCAACTCATCAATTATTAGCAATCTAAGATTAGACATCTTTGAAAAAACTTCAGGAAATTCTTCAAAGTTGAAATCTGCTTTCCTATTCCTGATGACTATGGCTTGAATTGCATTTGTTGCCTATGATTTCAAAAGCAAACACTTGAGATTTACACAAGCAAATGATAAGAATTAAGAACATTAGAATTACTACAGTAAAGCCTTCAAAGGAGATAAAAATATCTACTCCCTCAATTTTCCATATATATAACCTCCTCTAAATTATTGGCATGCTCAAGAAGGCTGTGAACCGAACTCAAAATAATTTAATTTTTGCATTCCACTTCTCTCCCAAAACAGTGGGTCCAACTTTCAAATTTCATAATAGAAAATAGTAAGATGCACTACATATTACCAATTTACCATTTGGCATTGCGATTTTGTGGAGAAAAAGAGCGATTTAAATGAAAATGTATAGAGATCGGTTTTTAGCCTTGCGATTTTAAGATAATACAATTCATGGAGTGTTTTTTCTTTTCCATTGCATTTTCACACTACGACTTTTTTTATCAAAAATACTTTCCAGTTTCCACAGATTTTATCAAACACTTAATTTCATTTTTAAAAAACACATTTTTTTAAACAACCCAAACTGACACTAAGAGTCGCATTAGTAATTAATAGATCATAGTACAACATCATATTTTAATTATAAAATGTATTACATATTAAGCCCTATTAGTAACTAATAGATCATAGTACATCATATTTTAAAGATTTTATATTTTTAATCAATTTAAATCTCATACTGTCATACATTAAAACAATAAAGGAGCACTTCTACCTTATAGAAATTCATGGCCAAGAGGGGAAAAAATAGGAAATGACAACATTACTTTTTGAAGTGATGGAAGAAAGAAAATAAAGCCAATAGAATGAAGTTTTATTATTATTATTTTTTTTTATAGAAAAAATGTTAATGTAGCCTTTTCTTCTATGCAATAACCAAGAGATTAGTGATTGGGATTACATTAGGAAATATGAATTCAATTTAACAATTACTTAATCATATTATGATTTTAAAATATAAAAGCATTCACATCAGTCTATGTAAAATAGACTAAGAGTCATATTTTAACCAACCAACCCCAAAAAATACCCACATCATATCATTTAAAAATGTATAAAACATTTACAAAGCTACAGAGAAAATTTGGATCAGTATGTGTATAATAGAAAAATATGTCAAATTTATACATTTAAGCCCCAAAATCACCAACATCAGTTAAGCTAAAGATATATAAATTTGCAAAGTTACTACATTAACTGTGTATTTTACACGGTTTTTGTAGCTTTGTATATCATTTTTAAAATTTTTTTCTCTTACCTCTTGTCTCATCAAAATCAAATTCCTCTCTCTCTCTCTCTCTCTCTCTCTCTCTCTCTCTCTCTAAAGATAATAATAAACAAAGAATGAAGAATAATTATTTAAATAAAATAGAATGTATAATAGACAACCTGATATGAGTATTTTTGAAAAGTTGTCGTGTAAAATAGAAAAGGTAAATTTTTGTGCTAAAATAGATATAAATTTTTGCATAAGTATTCGATGCGAATGCTCAACCATGTAAATATAGAGGTTACTGTAGCTTTGTATCTCATTTTTTAATACTCTCTCTCTCTCGGTTGATCCCTAACCTGTACCGTCTAACTAGTCAACCACCATCGCAATTTAATCATCCTATCACAAAACCCAATCGACCCATCAGCTGGAAAATTCAAATCAAACCCAACGGCAGCTCAAATCCATCAACCTAAACCCAAAATAAAATCAAATTGGTAGCACAAAAAACCATACTACGGAGATCCAAGGTGAGGGGGAACTTCGAATCTCACCATTGGTGTGTGGGGGAACTCAAAATCATTGACTAAGGTCGCTGAATTGGTTGTGGATGGATTTTGGGTTGATCTATGTGGCGGGGTAGGTGGCGGTTATGTGAGAGAGTGATTTACATGTGTGTGTGTGAGAGAGAGAGAGAGAGAGAGAGAGAGAGAGAGAGTCTTGGGTTTGATGGGTTTGGAAAGGAAGAAAGAGTGAAACTGATCGTGTGTGAAAGAGACCGGGTTTTTTTTTTTTTTTTTAATTTAAGGAGGAGAGAGAGATGATTTGGGAGAATTAATTAAATTTTTTGATAAAGAAATAGTATTTTAATGAAATGTAGTGTAAATAGATAATATGATGCAGGTGTTTTTGGAAAATAGTTTTGTAAAATAGAACGGGTACGTTCTTTGTTAAAATAGACAACAAATTTTGCACGAGCTAATGTGAATGCTCTAAAAAATCATCATTGACAATATATTAGCATGTTAAATGAACATATTCTATATTTTTTTACTTAGATACTTAGGTAACCACTTACCTATTGAAGTTTTTTTTAAGAACTAATTTACTGAACACAATTATGTCACTATATCTACTCAATCTTATTTGCAAAAATAAAATTATAGCTTCTTACCATATTGTTCTCCAGTACACGAAATAAGTCCTCAAAAAGCCACAGCCTACTTTGCTTTCCAAGCTCTCCACATGATTCTCGACGAACAATTTTTTGACCCATTTCTTTTAGTAGATCATGCATCCCCAATTTCTCATTGTTATGTTCATATGTGAGAGTTAGGAGAGATTTATCCACAAGAACTCTTATACCAATTTTTGCATCAAAACCACAATTTTCTAATATACGTATTACATGATTTTTTTCCAACCCTGTAAAGAAACATGCAATATCTAAGAATATCTCCTTCCACATTTCCTCTAGTCCATCATAACTTATTTTAAGTATATCAAATATTTCTATTGTAGGATCTTTTTTTAAATATTCCAATGCACTTTCCCATTCATCTATTGTTCTTCTAATTAAAAAGGAACCCAAAGTAACAAGAGCTAATGGAAGGCCACTAGCATATTTTACAACTTCCTGAGAGAGCTGCATATAACCTTCTTTGGGTTGCTCATTTTTGAAGGCTTTCAAACAAAAAAGTTTTAAGGCATCATCATTATCTAGTCCATTAGACTTATATATTTTAACAACTCCATGATTGACCAACACATGTTCATCTCTAGTTGTAATGATGATCCAACTACCCAATCCAAACCAATGGTGCCCTCCAGCTAAATTTTCTAATTGGTCCACACGGTCAACATCATCTAGGACAAGTAGAACTTTTTTATGACATAACCTATTCTTGATTATGTCAACTCCTTGATGAACATCCCATATCTTTTTATTTCTTTCCCCCAAAATTTTTTCAAGAAATTGTTTTTGTAATTGAAGCAAACCACCTTTTTCTGACTTTTCCCTAACATTAGCAATAAAACTAGAAACTTCAAATTGATCAGAATACATATCATAAACAACTCTAGCAAGAGTTGTCTTTCCCATTCCCCCCATACCACAAATCCCTATCATGCAAACATTATTCCCAAAATCTAAATACGAAGGGATCAATTCTGCCACGATAGATTCTATTCCTATGAAGTTTTTGTTAATTCTTGAGAATTTTGAACTCAATTTCTTCATCATTTTTTCAACAATGTGTTGGATAAATTCTGACTCATGCCTGCAAAGAAGATAGAAAATATTTATGTGATGGCCCAAACCAAATATAATATTATTTCTCACAATGTGTTGGATGAATTCTAACTCATGCCAATGAACAAGATAGAAAATAATTACATGATGGTCCAAACCAATTAAAAAACCCCTAGAGGAAGAAAAATATTAGCCTCCTTGCTCAAACACATTTGAATTCATTTGCTCAAGTAAACACAAGAGAATTATGTGGACTAAATAACGTGGATGTAACTACCCTTAGTGGAAGTGGAAGTATAAAATAAAGAACACATGAGAGTTACATGATTCAGTCTTGCGGTATACATCCACAAAGGAAACCCTTAAGAGCTACATCTTTGATATATGAGTGAAGTACAAATCTTGTATTACAATGAACCCAATCAGGGGTGGAACCAGAATTTTTTGTTTGGGGGAGGGGGGCGAGACTAAACTATCATATTAATTTGCAATTCAAGAAAAACTCAAGGTACTATATATATCTATATATACACAAAAGTTACACATCAACAAAATTATTTTATATGAGAATTTTACATCCTTTCTAAACTTTGCTTGAGTGTACACGAGTTTTTTAATTTGCCATAGACATATTTAACAAATATTCAAAAAAAAAGCATTTAGCATCTTCCATTAAAATTATAATCAACAGTGGTCTTTCATATAATAAAAATCCATCCATTATCATCTCCATTGTGAAATTTTGAGCAATTTCTTTTTCAATGTAAACTATCAATTAAACATTATTAAGGTCACTTTTTGCTCTAGATTTCTCATATCTTTTGAACAACCATAAGTACATAACATTCATAGATATTAAATATAAGTATATAACAAGAAATTAAATGTAACAAAATCACTATAAGCAACCATAAAATAATGGAGAAATTACACTTTTCCACCCTAAACTATACCTCATTTACACTTACTCCCTTGAACTACAAGATTGTATGATCGCCCCCTTAAACTAAAACTTGTGTAACACTTTACCCCCTCCCATCACTTTCCAAGTTAAGTTAGATAGAAAATGTAGTCACGTGCAACTCATGTAACACTTGCTGACATGGAACTCACTAATGCCACCTAAAATGACCGAAATGCCCCTCACTATTAGTAACTTAAAAAGGGGAAAGAAAAAAAAAAGACATAATAGCCAAGCACGTAGTTTAATTTCTAACCAAATTGAATAAAGAGAAAGTGAATCTCTCTCCAAAATGAATCCATAAGAGAAAGTGAGAAACCAAAAAAAGATTGGATCATTCTCCAAAATCCCTCTCACTGAACCTAAATTCCCTCTCATCGAACCTAGATTGAATCTCTCTATCTCTTGCTTTGTGTATAGACTATAGACATAATAGCCTAGCACGTAGGAACCACACACCCAATAACCTTGACACGGACCTGAACCCGATTACCCAACCACAACCTGCCGGTGACAGAGAGAAGCTAGTTGTACGATAACCCTAACCCAAACTCGTCAACAAGGAAGAGAAGAAGCTAGCTATACAAACTCACAAGAATAACACGATCAAAAGTGGTTGTTCTCCCACCATTCTGACCATCACTACGACATGTGCTAAGGTTAGGGTTTGGGTTTTAGCACCTCCTTCAATTGGCAATTATTGAGTGGTTTTGTTGATTTGCTATTTAGGTGTGAGGAAATCAACCTAGAATTTTGACATTTAGGTCAAGGGTTTTCATATCTAGCTGCCTATGAAGCAGATGACCAAAATAGAGAGTTGAATCGAGTGTGGGTTTGGAGAATTGGGATTAGGTTTGTGTCTGAGTTTGATTTGATGTTGTAATCTTGGGTTTGCTGTTTGATCTCTTTGTGGCATAGTTCATTTTTCTAGGTTTGTTGTTTATCTGGATTTGTTGTTCAGCTCAATGGGTTTGTTGCTTGATCTCTCTGTAGCATACTTCATTTTATGGGTTTATTATCATTCAAATTCGTTGTTCATCACAATTGATTTGTTGTTTGATCTCCTATGGCATAGTTCATTTTCTAGGCTTGTTGTTCATCTTGTTCATTTTCTTTTATCTCCAGCCAAACAAGATTTTAGGGAAAATTGGGAATTTGCTTTTGGGTTAAGGGGGAATTGTGGTCATTTCAGGTGGGGTTAATGGGTTCCATGTCAACAAGTGTCACGTGACTCATGTGCTTTTTCCTCCAACTTAACTAAGAAAGTGACGGGAGGGGGAAAAGTGTTATACAGGTTTTAGTTTAGGGGGCTGATTGTGAATCCTTGTAGTTCGGGGGTAAGTGTAAAATATGGTATAGTTTATGGTGGAAACATTTAATTTCCCATAAAATAATTTAAACTCAACCAAACTAGAGATTTATGGCCAAAAAAAAAAAAAAATTAAGATCACTTTTGTATTTAAAGGCATTGTCAAATTTTGAATAATCAGGTGGTGCACCTACTAGTAATTGCACCGATTTTTTTTTTATTTTTTTATATATATATATATATATATAAGTAAAAGTTTTATTAATCAACTAAAAATGTGCCTCCATGTACACAATAAGAACACAAAATTCAGCATGAAATCTTTTTTCATTCATCAACTTCAAGATTTGCTCTTCTTCAAATATCAAAGGCAAAGCCAATATTTTATTTCTGACATGTGTATAAGGTTTTTTTTTGATAAGTTAGTGGTACCAATTGATTTAATAAATTAAAGGAAAAAGAAGAAAGAAAATTATAAACTATAAGATAAATAAATAGAAATTAATCTAAAATATAATTGAAAAAGGATAAGAAGAGTTTTGCACCTCTCAAGATTTTAATGTCATTTTTTCCTACCTCCAAATAAGAAACTTTTTATTAAGGAAGAGGGAGGAATTGAGTGAGAATGTGAGAGCATTTGGATGAAAGTGGGAGGCTTTTGCCTTTGGGGAAATGGATAATTGGTTTCTGTAAGAATTTTGAGATATGAGAATAAAAAGGTGGCTTCTAAAACAAGCTGACACAAAAAGCTAAGAATAAACTAAGGTACATTACCTTAGGTGTAGTACATTAATGCTCCGTTTGTTTTGACGTAAAATATTTTTTGAAAAATATTTTCTCATTTTACAACGTTTGTTTTGCAATAAAATATTTAGTCAAAGTAAAATTTTTTAGTCAACCAAATCAATTAGTCAAATTTTTGTAAAATATTTTACACTTAAAATTTTGGTAAAAACATTTTACATTTGTTTTGAAGCTTTCACCTCGATACTCCCTCAGACTCCAGTCCCTCTCATGCTCTCTCCCTTCTCACTCTCAAGTTCTCCCTCTGCACTCTCAAGTTCTCCCTTCCCACAAACCAGAGCCACCAAGCCACTCTCAGTTTCATCGGCGCCCCTCATCTCTGACGGCTCTCACTGCCGACTCCACCTCCACCATTGTCGCCTAACTCGCCTCCACACCTTCACCCACTGAGTTTGGTTCGACCACTCAAACCCACTGAGTTTGGTTCGACCACTCAAACCCACCGATTCTTTTTTTGATCTGACCATACACTAGTTCTAGCTCCACCGATTCTTTTATCCTTCATCACACTAGCTCTACCCCCACCTTCATCATCTCATCCGCCTATAGACACCACATTTTGTACCCATTAATAAATTTTGGTCTCCGGCTCCAATGATGAGCTTGACATATATCAACCAAGGGTAATTAAAGAGTTTACAATAGTTTGGAAGTAATCACAACTCAAAAGTGCTCAAATCACTTTGAAATCGATATTGAAAAATGATATTTGCTCACTGTTTTGACCATAACTTTTTATCCACAAAGAATTTTTGAGAAGTTTATTTCATTGGAAAGTAGACATCCTGGGCTTCAATTTGAACATAAATTTTGCATAATTTGAACTTACATCGAGTAAGTAATGATCATTTAAATTTGTGCCTACTGAGCAGTCCAATTTTATGTGTTTTAAAACTTCATTTTAAGGGCCCAAAACATCCTGCTTTGATGTGGGCCGGCCCCTAAACCCTTGGGAACATCCAAAGACAATTAAAAACCCTAATTTTAACTTATAAATACTCATCTTATGTCTCCAATCAAAACCCTCGCCAGAGAGAGTTATTTTTTGGCCCCCATCTTCTCTAAAACCCTATTTTCTCTTTTCAAAACCCTAGGATAGCACCTAAGCACGTTTTTTTACAAATAAAAAAGCTCTCTTTATTTAGTTCCAAGGCAGAATTTTGTTTTCAAAATTGTTTTCTAAAACATTTTCAAAACATTTTTGTTCTTGAGTTGCGATTACTAACTATTGTTGTGTTTTTTGATTATTTTTGTCTTCTCCATCTAATCTTTGTGTTGTAGGCACTAAGGGGTCGGTTAAAAAAATCTCAAATCTGTGATTCTAAAGCAAGGTGAGTCTCTTTTCCATGATTTCCCCCCTTGCTACATAATTCACGAGTTCTTGATGTAGTTTCTCTAGTTATTATATCTTATTTAACTGCTGATTTTAATTATGTTTAATATGTTTTAATATGATTTTGGGTTGATTATAATTTGTTTTGGTTGTTCTTGTTTTGTTATTTTAGTGTCATGTAAAGTTTAACATCTTTATTTATTTTATGTTAGTTTAGTATGCTATTTGTTTTGTTTCATGTTTATTTGTTTATATTGATGTTTGTTTTATTTTCTTTATGTTAGTTTAGTGTTTATAGTTTCTAATTTGTTTATTTGATCTCACATGCATATCTTTGCTTGATTAAATCTATAAAAATGTGATTTTTCATTTTTGTTCTAAAGGATGCGTATGCATCATCGAGTATGTGTACGCACCCCGAACCCAAATTAGGGAAAAATTTTGTTTTTATTTGTTTTAATCTTTTTCACATGTTGTTTGATTCTGTTTGACTATGTTTTAGGTTAATTATAGTGTTTAATTATTTTTCCATGTTTGCTTGTGTCTTTTTGCCATGTTTGGTTTATTTGATATTTTTTTCCTTGTATGTTTTATTTAATTGCCAACTTTCCATGTTTAATTTATTTTGTTTGATTGTGTTTTACTTGTTTTCCTTTTATATTGTGATGTGATCTTTACTATGTTGTGTGTTTTATTTCCTTAAGTACATGATGTATGTTTAGGTTAAGGATTGAGACTCTCTTAATAAACTCTTTAATTAAATATGCCCTAACAACACATAATGGAGGCCGGCCCACAAGCCGGGCGGTCTTAGGTACCTAACACCTTCCCAAACCGTACCCAAACTCCGAACCCATAATCTGGTATGCAAATCCATGCATGTAAGTGATTGGCCCAAAAGGCCCAACATGGTTCCTAGACCTAATCTAAGTGACGACTCCACTTTTCTCCGCCACGGTCCACTCGACCGAGGCGTACTCCCTTGTGCCCACACCACCGGTTCTCAGATCTAGTTTTTTTTTACCATTGTAGGGGTTTTTGCTGATTTGGGCTTTTTGGCTAGTTTTATGGGTGGTGGTGGGTGGTTGGGTTTTTGAGTTGAAGTGAGTGGCTGCGTTTTTGGGTGGCTGCTTTTTTAAGTTGCAGTGATGGCTGCGTTTTTCGGTAGCTGGGATGTTTGTGGGTCTGTTGATGGTTGAGTTTTTGGGTGGCTGGAATGGTTTGTGGGCCATGGTGAGAACTGTGTTTGTGGGTTATGGTGGGTGGTTGGCCAACTTTGGCCTCTTTTATTTATTTTTTTTTTCCTTCTCCAATTTGTGGATTTGAGTGGTCAATGGAGTGTCAAGGTCGTGGTGGGTGGGTTTTTGCTGATCTGGTGGTGGTTTGGGTGGTTGGTGGAGTGGTGGTGGTTTGGTTTTGTGAGATTGTTAAAATTCTTTCATTTTGCTGAAACATGATTTTTTTTCTTTTTTAGGAATGCAAACTATTTTCAGTAAAATATTTTGCATGTAAAATATTTTACCTTCGCAAATATTGTACGTTTAAACAAACGAGCATAAGTTCCCAAATTAAATTAAACGCCTTGTTAGATTCACCAATAAAATACAATATTATTATTTTTAAGAATAATTAAATGTTTTTTTTGCTAAATTAAGAATAATTAAATGTAGTGCAACTATGTTTTTGAATTTTGATTAGAAAGCTTAATGTACTACACTACACCTCACCTAAAATGCATACCTAAATTTTACCTAAAAGTCAAAATAATAATAAAAGCAAATCAATATGTTAAGACTAAGAGAAAGCTTAAGGAAAGTGTGGTAGCTGAATTCGAGTACAACTAGAGATTAGAGAGAAGAGTAACAAATGAGTACATTCTTATTGCTTAAATCATTATACATATTGTTCTATGCTTTTATAGATTTGTTTATTGTGAGGTAAATTTTTTTAATAAAATTGAACAGAAACAGAATGTCTGAATTGAAAAAATTTGAAACTTAGAGAATTCAATTGAACAAAAATAAAATTAGAAGACTGAAATGAATTTCAGCCAAACTTAAAGCATGCAATTTGCTTTTTAGCCTTAATTTTTTTTATTCAAATGCTAATGTGGCATTTATTATTATTATTTTAGATCATAGGTAAGCTTCAAGTGTTTCAGGGACAAAATTGCTAAATGCCCTTTTTGGGCAAACTAAGCAGCGTTTTGCCTTATTTTTCAAACTAATTAGGGAAATGCCCCTCTTTTAAAAATTAATTTTCTCAAAATCGAGTTAGGCTCTATAGCGGCGTTTTTAAAGAGCTTATAGTGACGTTTTCAGAACCTATAGTGACGTTTTGTAACTTGATTTATATGAAATCGAGTTATAGGTAAAAAAAATTAAAAAAATTGCCTATAACTCGATTTATTGGAAGTCGAGTTATAAAACGTCACTATAGGTCCTAAAAACGTTACTATAGGTCCTTAAAAAGGCCACTATAGGGCTCCAATTTTTTTTTTTTATAACTCGATTTTGAGAAAATCGAGTTTCAAAAGAGGGGTATTTCCCTAATTAGTTTGAAAAATAGGGCAAAACACTGCTTAGTTTGCCCAAAAAGGGCATTTAGCAATTTTGTCCAATGTTTCAGCAATGCACATTGTTTTCCATGTAAGCGTTTTCCGTTAGTGAGTTAATAGTAGAGACCAAATTAACTATGACCCCAAAATGTAAAGACCAATATGGTACTTTCACCTAAACTTATCTTAACAAAGGAACTGGAAAAAAATAAAAAAAATTATCCTTTGGTTTGGCCCTTTCACAATTTAGTATACAAAGTTTCAATTACTATCTTTAAATCCTTAAACCATTAGGGTTCCATCTAAATTAGAGTTCTTTCACATGTGCGAGACTTGTGAGCAATTTTATGGACTAGCTTGAAGAAATAACCCCTCACAATTCCAACTATATTAAATTCTCCTATTTTTTTTCTTGAAAAAGAGTAAGAAAACAATAACAAAAGTAAAAGGTTTAAAAAATGAAAAATATAAAATGGAGAAGATGAACCAAGCATTGAGCATGGCAACACCAACCCAAGTGCTTGAGCATGCTGCAATGGACGAAGAGAAGAGGAAAAAGGAAATGAAATTGAGGGATGAATTTGTCCACAAAATACAAAATCTATTAAGTTGGACAGAATCCTAATAGTTTCATTTAGTCCAAACTTTAAGGGTATGGATATAATAATATGTTAGGTTCTAAGGAATTAGGAACTAATGTATAAGAACTTCATTTTGTAATGTTGGCAAACCATGATCAAAACATTTTAGTCTTATTTAGACTTGCTCAAAGTGTATTTATATGTAAAGTTGGAATCGAGTGTTCTGCAGAATTTACTGTGTAAGTTTGCCTAGCTCGATTGATCAAAAATTAGGCGGATCAATCCAAAGTCGAGCAAATTGTTTTTCTGCAGAATTTTCCAACTTAGCCTAAGCCTGTTTTACGTGTAGGGTTTTATGTTTTGCCCTAGGTATAAAAGGGTAAACCCTATCCACGTTTTGAGATTGCTCTTTATGCTGTGTGTGTAAATCTTTTGTGAGATCTAGAGGTGTTTGCCTTCACACATACTTAGGGTTATCAAGGATCAAGACTATGTCAAGAACTTGGTGATCGTTTCAGTTACAGATTTACGAGCTTAAAGATATACAAGCAAGAGTGCTTGTGTTTGCTGTGAATCCAAGAAAGAAGTAGTTCGTGGACTCGGAGCTGTCACGTGGTCGTGGTAGTAAGTTTCCTACTCGATGTAGCAATAGGATGTTAGTGGTCTAAGTCGTTATTGTGTAAACTTCAATTCTTTCATAGTGGATTTGTTTTACCTTGAGGATAGCCAGGTTAAATCCTCCCCAGGTTTTTTACCGGTTTGGTTTTGCTGGGTCATCATATCTTTGTGCTCTTTATTTTCCGCACTTTACATTGATATGATATATTTGTGTTAACCTAGATCTGTTTAATTTGACTAAGTAATCACTTGACTAATTAACTAGGTTAATCTGGTTGTGTTTTAAGGGGTCTAAAAACATACATAACTGAAATTTTGTGAACTAAATTTGGGAAATCCCAAATCACAAAGAGTAAATTTTAATTTACCAAAACAAATATAATGAAGATAATAGATTGTTAAGTACAAGTTTTGTTGGCTTATTTAGTGACAAATTGTATGTACTTATTCTCTCATTTTTATGTAATTTTCTGAGCATAATTGCATTTGGGATATAGTGTACTTAAGTTTCGTCAAAGTTGTTGGAGGAGCTTTTATCAAAGGGCAGTTGCAACCAGCTCGCAACCTAACAGGGTCTCAATTAGGCCACGAGCTGCATGTAGACAAAATGTCATGCACTTTTATATGTTTTTTCAGTTTTCTCAAATATGCCAATTCCAAATAACACACCTTGTGCATGCTGGACTTGAGAAATCAATGAGAGCTTAGTATATACACTTAGAGAGAGTTCATTTTATTCATCCCAAGCATTCCATCTTGTTGAGAGAGAGAGCCTTAGCCTAGAGCAAAAAATTCCTTCATCCTCTCTTCTCCATTTCTCTCACGAATGACATATACTTGAGAGAAATTTGTAATTTTCACATCCATCATAAAACCTTGAGTGTTATGAGCTTATTGAATGGTTGGAAACTATTTAGAGCTAATCTCAAATCCAAATCATATTGGTGGCTTTCCGTTGGCAGCTCAACAGTGGTCTCTCTAGTAATTTAGTTGAAAAAAGGACTCGATGAAGTTGGTTGCTAGCTAGAGCTTGGATGGCTCAAGTACTTATGGGGATATGGGCTTCGAGGGTTCATGATATTTCATGTACTGCAACTATTAAGGCTAGTGGAGATTCCAATGGTGGTGTCGAGGGAGAGGTTTTCTATTGAGGGCTCCAATTACCTCTTTGAAAACTCTTCTTAGTGTTTTTTGAGTGGTTTGTCATTTCTTATTCTGCATCTTTCTTATTGCTTCTATTTATATACTTTGACTTTATTGTATGAATGCAATATGAAAATTAGGTTAATAACGTAAATTTGGTTTTAATGTTAGTTTAGGATTAACTGAGTATTAAGTCGTAAAATTGATTATGGGTCTAAATATGTACTTGGGTGTTAGCATCTAGTACTTTCATAGACAATCTCAATGGAGAAAATTGCTTTTTACCCCTTTCAAAAAAAAAATCCGGCATTTTGCCCTCTTTCTCAAACTAATTAGGGAAATGCCCCTCTTTTGAAAATCGAGTTTCTGAAAATCGATTTAGGCCCTATAGCGGCGTTTTTAAGGACCCTATAGTGACGTTTTAAGGATCTATAGTGACGTTTTGTAACTCGATTTTCATAAAGTCGAGTTACATGCAATTTTTTTCTTTTTTTTACCTATAACTCGATTTCATGTATATCGAGTTATAAAACACCACTATAGGTCCTTAAAACGTCACTATAAGGTCCTTAAAAACGCCGCTATAGGGCCTAAAAATGCCGGATTTTTTTTTTGAAAGGGGCAAAAAGCAATTTTGTCCCAATCTCAATAGATTTGTAATTCGTAAAAAGTTAAAGAATTAAAAAAAAAAAAAAAAAAAAAAAGCTTTTATGTCCCTAAATCAAGTAGCTCTTTTTTAATTATTGCAAAGGAGCGCAACCTATGTCCTAAAGAAGGGGTCTTGCTAAAAAAAAAGGTCACGTGCCATTTCTAATAATATAACAAAAGTTTCTATTTCAATCCATGCATATTATGGCTACATTTTAGTAACTACTTATATTATATACTTCATGAATATATATATGAAATAAGACTGCGTTTATATATAAGAAGAAATAAATTTGTCATGAAAATTATACCTATTTTGTAAATCCCAACCAGAGAGATTAGCCACTTCTCTCAAAGTAGATCTCCATGTTTCCACCTTCTCTATGCTCTCCTTAAAACTTTCTTTGTATTCATCAAATGCTTTTGCAAAAGTTCCCATCTGTTTCCGTACATCAGATGGATCCACATGGTAAAAAATTGGCAAAACTTCCAATCCTTTCTCTTTCCTGCATCTAACAATATGCACTAGTTCATCCAAGCACCATGTTGAAAACGCATAGTTTATTGAGAAAATAACAATAGCAAATCTCGATTCTTCTATAGCTTTCACGAGCTCTTGTGAGATGAATTTTCCTCTCTCAAGTTTTTCATCGTCCCTAAAGGTCAAAATGCCTTTATTTTTCAAAGCATTATATAGATGATCCGTAAAGTTTTTACGGGTGTCCTTGCCTCTAAAACTGAGAAAGACATCGTATGTCCACCGAGGTGTTGAAGAAGAAGACGGTGATGAAGTTGAGGCTCCTTGGGTGCTCATGGAAACCTGTAAATCTAGAGCTATAATATAGATCCAAAAAAAAAAAAAAAAGAAAAAAAAAGAAAGATACGTTCAATTAAAAAGAAGAGAAATATATTAAAAGGAAAGAAAATTAAGGAAAGAGAAAACAATTTGATGTGCATTTTTAATCTCAAGGGCGAAGTGAAAGGAAAGATATAAAAGTGATGAATATGTGAGAAAATTGAGAACTTACCGATCGAAACTCTCCTGAAACAACGCGATTAAATTCCTATGAGATAGTTTCCTGTTTAGTAAAGGAATGAATACCGTTCTTTCTCCGTGGGTGAGAGAGAGAGAGAGAGAGAAAGGGTTGTTAAAATCAAGCATAACCTCTCTCTCATTCTCTGGAAAATTCTCTTGCATTCCGAAAATTTCTTCATGACACTCTTTCTGGATTTCTCTATGAGATATCTCTAGAGACTTCTAGGTAGAAGTAAAACTCAGCCACAAATTGTTATGATAGTCTAGAGGCTGTCATGGGCTAGATATTAAAATAATAATAAAATAAAGCCTAGAACTACAAGAACTCTATTGTGGCAGATATTAGATGAAGCTAGAAGCTTCAATGTCGGTTACTTAACCGACCTTATGCTTGTATAAATAGGAACCTTTGGTTCCTACTTGTGATATATCAGAGGTGTGAGAGACGTGTAAGGTGAAGTGTATGAGGTGAAGAGAAGTCAAATGTTTGGTGAAGTAAATTAAAGAGAAGTGAAGCAAAGTCAACAAAGGAGAGCTATAGTGTCACTAGGTGTGCATGTGTATTTGATGAAGTGAGTGTATGTAATAGTGCCGTGTGTGTATTGATGCAATAATAGTGCTTGTAAAGTGTTGTAATTTAAAGAATTTAGTTTTTAAAAGCTTATTGTTCAGTCTTTTGTTCAATAATCTAGTGTCAGTGATTCCCTTAACTCAACAAGGGTGAGAGATGAGGTGTGGAGGATAGAGTCATGTCAAGTGTGCGTTGTGTTTTCCCTAAAAAAAACAATGCTTCACAGCGTGGCAAAGGACAGAGCAACTTCGTGGTGACCAGCTGTGAATTACCGTTTAAATTTCTTTTCTAAAATGGTAATAAATACTAGAGTAATATTTACTATAAAATTTAAATTACAAATGGCAAGTTTTATTTATCGAAATTTAATTCATAGTTTCATAAAAAATATTTAATTTAGTGTCCGTCTAGCAAAAATTATTTTTGCCAACTTTTTTTATTATTCAGCTTATTTTTGCTACTATTTATGGGTCTCACTGTACTATTTCAATTAACTTTTACATTTATTTTCAGTATTTTTAACAAAAAGTTTTCAGTTTTGGCAAAACTAGTCGCTAACTTTGCAATGCACGGGAAAGTTCTTAGAAATGCTAAATATTTTTTGAATCAAATTAAAGAGAAATTTAGTCAACTTAAATGAACCTTTTCGCTTTGGATTTTAAGGAATAACTCACACAAAAAGGAATATACAAATTTCATTAGGATTTGACTGGTCAACCAAGGTAGGTGTGTGTGTGTGTCTATATATATATATATATATATATATATATATATATATATAATGACCTTGTCAAATATTTCTTAATCTGCCAACAAAAAAAATTATTGCTTATTTGAAGCAATTTACAATGTTCATTCTAGGCAGAAGCTTATATACTTTTTGTTGTTGTGATTTACAATTTGAGTAGATGAAAAATAATATGATATTTTATCACTGGTTATTGCCTTCACAACAAAAAGGGTAAAATTTCAAATCAAAAGATTACATATCACATTTAAAAGAAACACTAACAAAAAGTAAAATATATGACATGCACTAATAACAAATAATCATAATATTCAAAGACTTTTGTAAATCAACAACAAAATGTTATTAAATTGCTGGGGGCAGCTTCACTAACTATATTTTATCAATAAAAATAATTTTCTTCATAAGACTTGTTTAAGTTATCATATTAAATATGAAAAAACAGGTGCAAGCATATTGTTGTTAACTCTACATTGTATCACAAAGAGTCTATCTTGGATTGCTTCATTCTTCTCTATGCTCTACAACTAAAGCTCCCCCATCATAAGCTTCCTGACTTGCAAAACTGTGCAAACAAAAGCAGAATTCTAGAATTTTTATTTCCTACTTTTGCAGCCCTCAACAAAAGTTAAGATTCATGATTTTATCAAAATCTTGCACGCCTTTATTATTAAAATTCTCAATATATACACCATTAGCATAGATACAAATTGATTCAAAAGCAGCCTTATTTTAAAAACACCATAATGCAGAAATATCACCAACAAATAATCGTAATATTTGAAGAGAGATGAATGAAGCAAAATAAAAATAATTAAAATTCACAAAATGAAGAACCAAATATCAATAACATAGAGGGAGATTGTTGGAAGCAGAATTAACAAACCTAGCATAAATTGTTAAGATTTTAGACTCGATTGGAAAGGAAGTAACTCTAAAAGTTTTAGCTTGCCAAGCTTTCTTGCATTGTTTTATATCTCCCGGAGCAAGGATATCAAGGGAGTTACAGGATGAGCGGATAATAGACCAAACAAATTGGCACGTATATCAACCATCAATAACACACCCAAAATTATAAAAATCTAAATAGATTAAAATGTTAGATTGAGAAAGAACTTAACTGTTTATTTATAACTGACAAAAATGTTTAAGGATTTCCAAAACTACTAAAGTTTTTCAGGGTTAACAAATTTTATACACCTATGGGAATCTAATTCTTTTCAATCCAGTCAAAGAATTAGATAAACAAACAAAAAGAATAGAAAGATATAATACTTGTTTTCAAAATTTTCAAGGGCTTTAACTAATTCCTCATACTTATATTCCTTTATCTCCACCTCTACTTCTACTTTCTCCACCACTCCTACACCTTTTAAAATGCCAAAATAACCCAACGACGTCGTTTAATGCAATATCTTTTAAATTAAAGTGTGGACACAATAAAAATGAGTGAAAAAGATCATAAATTTATGTAAACATTCAAAAATTTGGGAATTTAGATTCAGATTCTATAATAAGAACAAAACAGTCGGGTATATTATCTTAAAGGTGCTATCTAACACAGAATAGATTGGGTTGCCAAGCTGTTTGGTTTTTCCTTTACAGATGATGTACGGTAGCTGTTTTTCCTTTCTTTCTCACTAACAAAAGTAGTATTGTTTATGAGAAAATTCAGAGTTGAAGCCAGGAGAAGAATTTTTATAGTTACAAAATATTCAAGGGCAGGTTGTATGATTGAAAACAAATATTTCACCTTCCATATTTTACCTTCCAACCATTTAAAAGAAATATTTTACCTTCTCACAATGAATTATTGGAAAAACAACTAAAAACAATTATAATGAATATAACAATCGTAATAAACAATATGTTCCAACCATTTAAAAGAAATATTTCTTTTATCTTGTATAACAACTCAGCTGGGTTAAATATACTTTTTAAAAATTTTTAAAATAAAAATAGTCTAAAAACAGAAGTCATTTTTTTTTTTTTTTTTGGGTTTCTCTTTTTTCTTTTATTTAGCAAGTAAACAAAATAATGAACAAATATAGATTCCACAAACAAAACTATCTACATCAGACAAATAGTGCAATACGTGTATTAGTAGCAAAGCAGTAAATGATCTGATTAATGGTTTTATATTGACTATTTACATATAACTTTTATGCAACAGGAACTTTTTTAAAAAAATTTTTACAGAAATTGTTAACAAACCTTGAGTCGATGCAATTAAGTATGCAGCTCATTATCCAAAAATGAAAGTAGAACCTACAAAATAAGTAATTTTTAGTTTTTTTTTAATTAAAATAATTTTTATTAAACAGATTAATGAAGATCAATAATAGTGCAGTAAAAGACCACCTAAATCAAGTTAATACCTACTCACAAAAACAACAGCGAGAAAAGATTTACTGGCTTTGCAATCTTTAATAGTTGGAAACTGATTCACATGCTCAGGTGCATTATGATTACAAAGGTACAGAACTACAGAGATTGCAATCTTTAGGAGGTAGCAAACAAATGTGCAAGATCTGGAAGACAGCGTCGAAAACAGGTCATTCTAAGCTTTAGTAGTTGGAAACAGATTCACATGCTCAGTAGCTAATGTGATATTAGAACTAAAATCAAAAGTCATATCAAGCATAATTTAACATGAAATAAAAATTGCAAAGTGGAAACAACATTAGAAATTAAGATACCATAAACAAAAATGTAATCAAAAGAAATCATAATACCATCACTTAACTAGGAAGAAGCCCAAGTTTGAAAAACCCCACTAAAGTATTCGATTTGTACCACAATAAGACATAGAAACAATAAATATATTAGTAAGTATATGAAAAATTGATAATCACAATCAAATTCAAAAATCAAATGGAAAGACATGTCAATCTCACCGTCCATAGGACTGTTTTTGTAAAGAGAAATGCATGTTTTAATTTACTGTGTAGTTTTAGAGAAACAAAAAAGAAAAAAACAGTTCTTGACAATATCTGAGGACCTTAAACAATCATATATTATGAACATTCTCTGTTAACAAAAAGAATTTTTCTTTCAAAAAACCACATGCCCAAACATAAGCCTAAATTTTTTATAAATCCAAACATAAGCCTAAATTAAAACAAATTCAAATAAAAAACAATATTAAAAACTCTAGCAACCCGAAACTGAAACAAACCCCAGCAGCAACCCAAAATAAATTAATTAAACAAACCCCAGCAGCAGCCCATAACTATCTACAACACACAGCCCATACATATCACTGAAAATTCTGAAGCCACAATCTACAACAATATGAATTAATTTTTCAGCCAAAATAAATTAATCATCAAGCCGACTCTTAGGCCTTTCAAAAACACAGGAAAAAAAAAACTATTAAATCGATACTATCTCCACTATGAAACCCATCGATATTTACAATATTTTCTTACAAAACCTGTAGAATTTGAAATCCCTAAATCGATAGAAAACCTAATTGAAGACATATAATTAAAACATAACTTTGAGGCTCTGTTCCATTTAAATCAATTTCAATGTGAATTTTAACCCATATCAATCAAATAAAATTGAAACTTGAAAAAGATCAAATTGGAATTCTTCATACCTGAAAAATCGTCCAACATCAGAAACGGAAAAAGATACAAATTCTTCAAGTTAGTCCTGAAAATCAAATGCCCAGAAAGGGAGGCCAAAAAATAATCAATGCCCATATGATAAAAACTCAAGAACAAAATAACCATGAATCAAAATTGACATCAGCCAGAAGAGTTGTGGCTGAGAAAAGGAGGGAGCTGCATTGAATGAGAGAGTTAAAGACGAAGAAGGAGATGGGAGTGAGTTTGATCGAGGGTTTTGTTAGGGCTAAGTTTGTGTTTGAGAGATAGGTTTGAGACAATTGCGACTGAAACCTGCGTTTAGGCTCCTCTTGTAGTTGGGTTTTAATAAGAATCGGGTTTGTAATTTGTATTTGGTGGGAAAAAAAAAATTTATTATTATTCATATAAGTATTGCTGACGTGGAAAATTGTGGGAGCTTCAAAAGCTTCGGTTTTATATATATAATATATATAGAGATAAGCAGATCTCAAACAAACCCTTAGAGTGCATGCTCTAGAGTTCAATTCTCATATTTGGGGGTGTTCATGGAGAAATTATTATTTACACAGAGAGGACTGCTGATGTGGTCCTCTTGTCATCTATGCAAATATACATGTGAACTTCCTAATTAGTACAAGGAATAAAAAAAATAAAAATTACCAGATGAAGTCACATTTGCATAAATAAAAGCATTTTATTGGTTGGAAGATTAGAGAAGACCACGTCAATAATCCTCTTGATGGACCTAATAATTTCTCGTGTTCACGGTGTAGTTATGCAGCAAACTTGTCACCATACCTTAGAAGTCATTTAGTTCTCCGACCTCCATCGATGAAGTTTTTGGGCACTAGTGTGGCTTAGTTCAGTTGGCACAACCAAAAATCCCACAAATTTCCCAAATCTAACCTACAGCCAAAATCCACTAATCAAACCCACAAATCCTAAATCAAACCCATAGATCCAACAAATCAAACCCACATATCAAAAAAATTAAAACCTATATATCAAAATATCAAATCAAAGAGAAAATATGAAGGGTTAAAGAGACTGATTGACCTTAATTTGCTTCAAATTCGCTACAATTTGTCTTAGATATACTTTGATTATTTGGATTTCTAGGTTTCTAGCTTACTGGATTATTGGGTTTGGTATGAGTGTGGGTTACTGGGTTTGGACTTTGGAGAGAGAGAGAGAGAGAGAGAGAGAGAGAGAATGGGTTTTGTGAGATATACATACATATATCTGTGCGGTTCGGTTTGTAGTGAAATACCATATTCAATTCCAACCACTTCACCAAACCAGCGACAGAATGAGAGGTAGTCTCCAATCACCTATTTCAATTCAGTCAATCGGCTTGTTTTCCTGTGCAATACCTTAGTTTCAATTCGAAGCTTCAGTGAACACCCCTAGTCTAATGCCCCATTCTTCCTATAAAAATAAAATAAAATAAAATAATGCCCCTTTCTTTTTTCCAAAAAAAAAAATAAAACCTTTGATTTTTCCATTAGCCTTTTGTCAAAATTGTGTGTTGGTGACCCTAAAAAAAAAAGATCTAGTTTTGATTTTTGTCAAAATTGTGTGTTAGTAACCCTAAAAAAAGGATCTAGTTTTGATTTTTGTCAAAATTGTGTGTTGAGCCTTGATTTTTTCTAAAAAATATTTTTATTAATTTTTCATGAAAATTAAGGTAAAATACTATTTTAGTTCCTAAACTTTAAGAAAAGTTTTTTTTCGTCCGTAAACTTTAAGAAATTCTTTTTTCTTTTTTTTTTCATCCCCAAACTTTGTAAAGAGTTTTTTCAGTAGTATAGAGACAAAAATAGGGATGAAAAAATAACTTTTTTCAGTAGTTTAGGGATGAAAAACAAACTTTTAGTAAAGTTTATGGACATAAATAAAACGTTTTCAATAGTTTAGGAACGAAATATGAACTTTTCAATAGTTTAGGGACGAAAAATGAACTTCTTAAAGTTTAAAAATGAAAAACAAACTTTTAGTAAAATTTAGAGACTAAAATAGTATTTTATCCTAAAAATTAATACGAAGCATTAATTAAAAAAAATTAATGTTTATGAGGAAGTAATAAAAATATTTTCTGAAAAAACTTAATGTGTTTCTGAACAAAGTTTATATGAAAGCTAGTGTAAAAAAATTTCTCCAAACTAGGTTAGGTGGTACTTTATAAAGTTGACATATGTACTTAACCCGAGTAAACCAAAACCCAACCCCTTCTCTCTCTCCACCGGTCCGTCTCTAAGTAATCAATCATATGATCTCCTTTCAATAATCACTCTCTTTTATAATTGAGAGTTAAGCTTTTTCTTTTTCTTCATTGCTTTTCTTTTTTTAAATTCACATGATGTATGGTGTGCATGTTTCTGAGGAGTAATACTTAGGTACTTTCAGAGCACAGAGATGGTGTGCTTGTGTCTGAGGGGTCCACTCATTAAATTCATGGTGGAGTCCATCATGAATGTAAGAGGAATGAGCACCATTTCTCCATACTCTAGGAGTACCTAAGAATTTTTCGTGTCTAGGTCCCGATTAAATAGAAAAAGGAAAAGGAGAAGATAAGATTTAAAGGTGGTAGTGGGTAAAGCTAAAAAGCTAGCTATAAATTGAAACAATGCAACCACTCAATAAAGTTGAGATGAGTTGTGCACTTGTGCGTGTGTGTTGGGGAACTTAATAAATTATAAAATTAGAATTTGTTTCGAGAATAATATTTTATAAAAAATAAGTCATTTTTCAAAACGTATTTTCTATAAAATTATTTTATTTTCTTATATTTAGTAGCAACCTTAAATGAGTTGAAAAATAATTTTCTAACTACTCTTATTTAGTTTGCTATGAGATAGAGTTATTTTCCAAAAAAAATTTAGTGGAAAATATTCTCTAAAAATAAGTCATACTTTTTCTATTGATCAAATATAATCTTCCTTTGACTAATTTTTTCTGATGTTACCAAACACTGAAAAACACGAAAAATTATCTTTACACAAGGTTTTCTATCAAAACGAACAGAGCTAAAGTATTAATAAATCTCCTCTCAATTCTCACCTTGTTTGGACAATTGAGTTTATTTCATTCATCGAAAAAAAATTTACTGTAAACCTAAAATTTTCAATGTAGATTGTAGAAACTAAATTCATCTAAAATTTAACTACAAGCATTGTCAGTGAATATTAATAGGGCAAAAATTTCTTAGATTCTCATTTTAAAATTCAGCTATAGAGCAACTTTAACAGCTTCACATCACAGCATTAAAGCACCTTTTATTTTGTTCTTCATAAGAAAATCCAGCCTTTTCTCATATGAGGTGAAGACTAACGTAGACCCACCAAATTAAAGAACTCAAATATCAAATTGGACAACAAAAACTGAGGACACAAAATTAGACAAAGACCCATTACTCAAAATTGAATAACAAGAAATGGAAGCTTCTCTGACATTGAAAAGGGAAGAGAACATTTTTGTAAGAGGGATACACATCTTGGAAGATTCACTCTCGTTGCATGAAATTCATAACAAATCAGAAAAGCTTTTGATTTGGTTTAGTTGTTTTTTGAGATCTAAGATCTCAAAGCACAATCCTGGTCCTAAAAGAAGGGTCCTGATGATGCACAAAAAATCGTCAGTGAGTTGATCGTCCATACATGTCAATAGGCGCACCTGAAGAATAAAAGAGAAAAACCAATCAAAGGGCACCGGTGGGGTACCGGCCAAAGACCCTCCGAAGGTTAAGTCAGAAGAGAGCTCCAACAATGCTTGAGAGTTTTTAAGCTTTAAAGAAATTGTGCGTACCTTGATTTATGAGGGTATTGGGGCTTTTATAGTAGTAGAGGGTGGACCTCTCTTTCTTGGAGTAGAAGTCTTTTCCTTATAGGAACCCTTATGAGCGTAGATTGCGGAATCCTTTCCTTATAGGACTCTAATTATGAGCGTGGAATACAAGTCATCCTTTTATAGTTTTATGCGTGGTGGCTAAGCCATGGTTTTGTCGAACCGTCAGCCTTGGACCCGTCGGCGCTCTTCATGTCCTTCAGCCATGAAGGATCGTCAGCTTTCTTCATACCCTTCAGCCATGAATGCCCGTCAGCCTTCTTTATGCCCTTCAGCCATAAAGGGTCGTCAGCCTTCTTCAAACCCTCCAGCCATGAAGGGTCGTCAGTTTCTACTCCCTTCAGCTTAGTCGGGGTCGTCAACTTCGCCCACTCCCTCGTTGGGGTCGTCAGCTTCGACTACTCCCTTCAGCTTAGTCGGAGTCGTCAGCTTCGCCTACGCCCTCGTCGGCGTCGTCAGCTTCGCCTACTCCCTTCAGCTTAGTCGGGGTCGTCAACTTTGCCTACGACCTCGTTATGGTCGTCAGTTTCGACTACTCCCTTCAGCTTAGTCGGAGTCGTCAGCTTCGCCTACGCCCTCGTCGGCGTCGTCAGCTTTAGGGTCGTCAGCTTTGCCTACGACCTCGTTAGGGTCGTCAGCTTTGCCTTCAGCTTACTATCTCCAGCTTACTGCCTTCAGCTTACCCTTCAGCTTACTACCTTCAGCTTACTACCTTCAGCTTACTGTCTTCAGCTTACTACCTTCAGCTTACTACCTTCAGCTTACTACCTTCAGCTTACTGTCTTCAGCTTACCCTTCAGCTTACTACCTTCAGTATGCATAATAGAGCTGACGGGTCTTTGGAGATCAACTTTTACTTTTCCAATTAAAAATTCCCCTTATCAGTTGCCCCCCACTCCATAACCTCGTCAGCTTTAGGTGTCGGGTTATGGAGTTAACATCGTCAGAAAGGTCACTTATGTGTGATGCTTCAAGCAGCCTTTATTAAATGCTTGAGCACGTGGCGTGAACTGATCGGTTCTGTTTTCGGATGAGCCTCTACAGTCAACACCCGTGGGCGACACTATTTTTGAGGAAGGCGACGATCTTACCAAGTTCATGGCAGACCTAAAAGATGATAGCGTCGTCCTTGCCCAGCCTGTTGTGGATTTGTTCACGAATCCATCCATTTGTGGATAATGGCGTCGGCTTGCTTTTACTTGATGGACTCGTCCACTTGTGGGACAAGTTATACATTCATCCACTTTGTGGATAAGTTCATTCATTTTTGAGGGGTCGTCCGCTTTGTGGACTTAGGCTCATCTACTTCGTAGACTTGGTAAGATGCCTGTCCACTTTGTGAACTTAGGCTGATTTGCTTTGTAGACTTTGGCTCATCTACTTCGTAGACTTGGTAATATGCCTGTCCACTTTGTGAACTTATGCTGATTTGCTTTGTAGACTTCGGTTAAGTTTGTGGATTTATATTTAAACTTGTCTACTTTGTAGACTTGGCAATAGGCCCGTCTACTTTGTGGACTTACGCTCGTCTACTTTGTAGACTTGGTAATAAATTTGTCCACTTTGTGGACTTAGCAGTAGACTTAATGATAAACTCGTCCACTTTGTGGACTTAATAATTTTTCATTCTCTCAGGGTGAGGTCGTCCACTTTGTGGATTTAATAGGGTCGTCCACTTTGTGGACTTATTGAGGTGACTAAGTGTTGGTACCTCGTCACCATTTTGGTCGTCCACTCGTAGGCGACTTAGTATGGTGATCATCTACCCATAGTCGACTTCAGTTATGCGTCTACCTGTAGGTGACTTAACATAATGACTATTCACCCGTAGGCAACTTTGACCACGCGTCTACCCGTAGGTTGCTTAGCGTAGTGACCGTCTACCCGTAGGTGACTTAGCGTAGTGACCGTCCACCCGCAGGCGACTTTGGCCATGCGTCTACCCGTAGGCGATTTAGCGTAGTGATCGTCCACCCGTAGGTGACTTAGCCATGTCTTAGACTAGAGAGGAAAGGCGAAGATTATGTGGCTTGTAACTTGAGATTACAATGGGCCCAGAGGGCTGCAAGGTGCTCCTTTGTGTTTGCTACGTCTCATGGAAGATGGGATCACCATCACCTTGGCAAGCTAGATAGCGATGATAATAAGCCATTTTAGCCACCAGTATGCATTAAGTTTAATGACCATTCATAGTAAATCATGCCTGATCCCTAGAATTCCAAGAGGCAACATAAGGCCATGCCTTGAATAATGGCTAAAAAATAGTTTTGCTAAACGAGTCATGACTGCCATGAGAATTTTGTATAACACACTAGCCCTCAATGGCTTGATAAAATATTATTTCAAGGAATAAGTAAATTGTATACCACACATATATGGTTAATAGATGAATCTAGGTCCTCATGAAAGATACTGGGGGTAAACTAAATTAGCCCCCTAGTAATCACCCAGAATCAATTTGTTCAATAAAGTATTTATTTTGAAAAAGCCGCCATGGGACTGCCAAAAGCAAGATTAAAAGATAAGACTGAATAACTTTCATCCAGTATAAATTTCTCGAAGATAATTTTCATTAGTGATGAGAGATCAGCAAGTAAATCAGCCACCGAAATTATTGAAGGCAGCCATGTAGTCAAATCTATACATAGTCCCAAACATGTGAAATGGGAGGAATTACTCTCCGATTAAGCAAAAAGGGATACCATGATTCAATAGAAAGCTATTCATACTTTTAAGAAAGAGTCAAGGAACTTCCCTGAATTTGTTGCTCGGGAGGCTAGAGATCATTCCTATTATTGGCGATAAGGTTCCACAATGCGGCCACTGAGTTAGTAGTCACTGACTGCATTCTAAGGCCATTTGGGCTCATGCCTTGACAAGTTGTACTGTCACTATCTTTCCCAAGCTAGATTGATTGGCTCAAAGCGACATAATACAACTAGATAGTCAAAATATTTGTGAGTGTGCTGTAACGTCATTACAGATTAGCCACAAGGCATAAAAATAATTTACTTAACCTGCAAGGACAAGATTAATACTACTAAATAACTAGTTTGTAGTTAAATAAGGCTAAATCAGCCATTTAGCCTTGTGCAGGTACAAGTCCATGGATAGGAAATCATAATGAGAAAAATTAAATCTTGTAATCATATATTAAGCTTGTCAAAACTGTTCTTGAGAGAAAATACTGTTTAGGCATTACTCTCAACTCAAACAGTCGTGTTTCTAGCAGTATATGCGAAAATATCAAAGTGAAGAAACTTCCCTTGAGACGCTGATTAGAGATTTTAAGAACCTGCCCTCACATTAAGTGGATGCTAGCTTTCTATGGGAAGTATCCTTGTTTCTCCTTTCAGCTTCTATTGGTGCCTGTTGCTGCACACATAAAGCCTGTTGCAAGCAATCCCATAGTGTTCCCGCTGTTAATGATGTGGAAGATGAGACCATCTTTAAGCAATTAAGATAAACACCTTGACAGCGAATATCTAGTCTGAGTGTACTATGAGTATATATATTTATTTCAGCAAATAGAAGCAAGTAATATAAGTCATGTCTGCTACATAAACATCTTCAAAACTGGTGGCTACTCGTTAGGCCAACCAACATCAGCTTCAAAACGAATTGACAGCCATATTTTACTTTTAACCCAGGTGCGAATATGATTAAAAGCACCTTAAAGCTTCACAAGAATCTTGAAAAAGAAAATAAATATAAGCCAATGAAAGCTCTTAGCTGCAGAAGGTAGTAAAGTCTGGCTTAAGCATCATCCAAAAGGCTTAGAAAGGACATAACACTTTCTTGAAGGTGTTCGTAATAGATAAGCTGACTTTGAAAAGGCTAATAGTGATTGTAACAAAGCAAGGACCATATTTAATATATGATCATAATAAAAATGCCTTGCAACCATGCGTGAAGCCAAATTTATACATTGGTTCTCAAATTAATATAACCAAATGATGTCAAGCTTCAAGAGAAAAGTAATGGCAGAGGATAAATAAAATAGAGAAGACCTCCCTGAATTTGGTGATGAGCTTTCAGCTGGAGCCGTGATTGAGTTAGGGAAGGGAAAGAGATTTCTCTGTTTCCTTTTCCTTGCCAATCCCTATATTTTTTTCTTTTATTTTTTAACTCTTCTATTGAGACCCAAAGCTTTAGCGGGTCAGCTAAAGTTGTATTGACCACAAGGGGTTTTCACGGGATTTTCGGCAAACACCTTAGCAGCAAGGCAAGAAAAGAACGTCATTTACATGAGCACGAGTTGTTAAAGAAAAACCCCATTCGGACCCATCTTCAAGAACTGGAATCAACCTTAGAACTGTGATTTCTTCGAGAAGAAAGGAATTTTCTTGTTTTCTTCAACTGGGCATGATCCGTTGGGTTATGTAGGACAGTTGTGGATCTAACCAATCAGTCAATGGCTCAGTTTCGAAGGCAAGGCAAGTTACAAAGAGCACAACCATTGTCACGGTCAATTCCATGGTGGAGTGGGACGGTTTGGTCAACAAAATAAACACCTTTGATATTAGACTCATGGGAATCTTGCCATACGGTGGCCATGGAGTGGCCCATGAATTACGAACCAACCGTGCCTGACAATGAGGTTGTTAAGATCTCGCCGAAGATAGTGCCTGTGATAAAGACTAAATCGGATCGGTTCTTAAACACTTCAATACTTTGGGACCTCTGGGCATGTGTTGCTCATTAGCTTGTGGGTTTTAAGTATATGGGAGCTGTTTTGAGAACGATGGCTTTTTGTAAGGATAACAACTGTCGCTCATTGATTTTCTGAGCTTTCTTTGATTTCGTCGCCCTTGTATATTTCTTTACTTCCGTCGCCCTCATATATTGGTTTTCTGAGCTTTTTTTGATTCCGTCGCCCTCGTATATTTCTTTGCTTCCGTCGCCCTCATATATTGGTTTTCTGAGCCTTCTTTGATTCCGTCGCTCTCGTATATTTCTTTGCTTCCGTCGCCCTCATATATTGATCGTCCATACACGTCAATAGGCGCACCTGAAGAATAAAAGAGAAAAACCAATCAAAGGGCACCGGTGGGGTACCGGCCAAAGACCCTCCGAAGGTTAAGTCAGAAGAGAGCTCCAACAATGCTTGAGAGTTTAAGCTTTAAAGAAATTGTGCGTACCTTGATTTATGAGGGTATTGGGGCTTTTATAGTAGTAGAGGGTGGACCTCTCTTTCTTGGAGTAGAAGTCTTTTCCTTATAGGAACCCTTATGAGCGTAGATTGCAGAATCCTTTCCTTATAGGACTCTAATTATGAGCGTGGAATACAAGTCATCCTTTTATAGTTTTATGCGTGGTGGCCAAGCCACGGTTTTGTCGAACCGTCAGCCTTGGACCCGTCGGCGCTCTTCATGTCCTTCAGCCATGAAGGATCGTCAGCTTTCTTCATACCCTTCAGCCATGAATGCCCGTCAGCCTTCTTTATGCCCTTCAGCCATAAAGGGTCGTCAGCCTTCTTCAAACCCTCCAGCCATGAAGGGTCGTCAGTTTCTACTCCCTTCAGCTTAGTCGGAGTCGTCAGCTTCGCCTACTCCCTTGTCGGCGTCGTCAGCTTCGCCTACTCCCTTCAGCTTAGTCGGGGTCGTCAACTTTGCCTACGACCTCGTTATGGTCGTCAGCTTCGACTACTCCCTTCAGCTTAGTCGGGGTCGTCAACTTTGCCTACGACCTCGTTATGGTTGTCGGCTTCGACTACTCCCTTCAGCTTAGTCGGAGTCGTCAGCTTCGCCTACGCCCTCGTCGGCGTCGTCAGCTTTAGGGTCGTCAGCTTTGCCTACGACCTCGTTAGGGTCGTCAGCTTTAGGGTCGTCAGCTTTGCCTTCAGCTTACTATCTTCAGCTTACTGCCTTCAGCTTACCCTTCAGCTTACTACCTTCAGCTTACTGTCTTCAGCTTACTACCTTCAGCTTACTACCTTCAGCTTACCCTTCAGCTTACTACCTTCAGCTTACTACCTTCAGTATGCATAATAGAGCTGACGGGTCTTTGGAGATCAACTTTTACTTTTCCAATTAAAAATTCCCCTTATCAGGTCCTATCTGGGAACTTGCCATTCAACTCAATCCAATGTGAAGTCTGGACTAAAAATCACTATCAAATATCTTTTCTCTGGCTTTTACATCAACATAAATCCAACTAAACATTTATTATGAGCAAACAATATAGATTGGAACTATCTCTCTCTCTATATATATATATATATATATAATGTTTTTCTTTTGTTTTGTTTTTTCTTTAGATAAAAATCCTCCCTATTTAGCAGCCAGTCAAAGTATAAACAGAACATGGGTGTCATCCTATGCATACATGTCAATCATTATCATCTGCATATATGTGAAAATTTGAGTTAGTATGATACTATAATAAAAAAATAATAAGAATAATAATTCACTCATTAATAATCAGTATAATCAGAGTTCTTCCTTGCCTTTTCTAGAAGGCATGGCACCAATGATTATGAAGTATAAACACAGTAGAGAAGGAAGTACTGTACAGACTATGCAGAAAAATTTACGATGAAAAATTCTCTTGTTTTTGCCAACACAACACAAGGTGAATATGAAAATTAGCATAATACTTAAACACTTACATATGGGATGACAAAATAGGTCTGAACCATCAACCTTAGCAAAATCCTTAAAGTTCGAAATCAAAAACCTCATGAAACGATGTCAGATTTAGTTCCTATTATACAATTAGTGGATTAATTAAGGAGTAGGAATTGTTATTTCGAAGCATTTTACTAAATAGTAACAAAAATTGTTTCCTTTATTATATCTATATATTTACTAAACAAAGAAGCTGAGCTAGGAAAGTTAGCAAGGAAAGTATCCACTCCAATGCAATTCTCTAATTCTCTCCCATTTTTAGCCTGATTTGCAACATATGTTATTTATTTGATTTTTGAATGTCACATGTCTTACACTCAAATAAAAATTTGAGGGAATTGAAGGATTTAATGGGAGGGGGATCTTATCCAAAAATTAGCACTCAAAAAATGTATGGCCCGTAGGGGTTAGAGGGGAAGTAAACTAGAGTGGGCTAAAAATAGGCTAATTTTTAAGTCAATTCCACTCTACTATATTCTACTCTCTCCCTCCTCCTCAATCCAAACGGAAACAACATAACAACTTTTTTATTGCTTTCTTATCATCTAAAGAGGAATTAAAGAAAAATTATAAAATGAATTATAAAAAATAAAAATAAAAAACCGAGAATTCATACAAAGCATTGCTTAAGAGAAGAGAGGACCTTGTGGATGCGGATATCGACAGAGAGGCTTGAACAATTCATTGCAAAAAACTTTTGGTTTTAAGAGGAAAATTAGAGAGATGTGTTTCGGTAGAGAGAGATTGTCACATTAGGTTGGTTGGTGAACTGACAAATCAATAATGAGATACTATTTGTAATTTAATTTTGGATGATAAAAAAACAGCGGATTTTTTATATATAAATTTATCATTTTTATTTCAATTATAATTTAACTGAGGTTCAGAGTTCAGTCAAGCACAAAGGTAGTCTAGTTTCAACTAGACCAAAGTTTGGATCGCCCAATACACAATTGAGCTGAACAATTTTGCATCTTTACTGTGGTTTACATATATTATTTGTGATTGGTAAATCTAAAGGTGTGCCTTCTATTCTACGCTGATAAATGCAGGGCGTTGGCACAAACGCAAAAGCCATTGGAAGGAAAAGAAAGCTGAAGTCGCCGATTTGACAGCACGTATGGTTGGGCTGAACAATCAAGTCTAATAAGCGGCTAGCCACTTTCAAGAAGTGATTGGTCTAATTGTAAAGAACCAAAATGAAAAATGCTAATAGCATCCTAGCACATATTTAGAACCCTAAACATCATTTTTACGGCTTAATCACTTTTAGCCTAAAACTACTGATTAGTGAAATATTTATTTAAGTGATTAACCAATTCCATATATCAAACAAAAAGCTACTATGAACTAAACAAAGTAAATAACAAAATGGAAATAAGGTAAATAAAAGCAAACCAACACTAAACACAAAGAAGTGTTTAAGAAGAAGAAAACTTGAGGCTCCGGTGAAAAAACCTCTCCCCGACCATACTATCAGAAATCTCCATTAGATAAATAGTTGCAATACAATGGACATCATGAACCTTTCCAACCCATAAACCTAAAGTACTTGAGCCCTCCAAACCCCAACTAGCAGCCAACTAATCTGGATTTTTCCTCCACCAGGCTTGCAAGAGACACCTCCATTGAACCACCAATGGACAACCACTAATAAGATTGAATTTGAGATGGTTTCCTATATTTCCACAACTTCATCTCACAATGATCTGTGTGTGTTTGAGATGAAGTAAATAAAAATCTCTCTCAAATGATGAGAAGGATGGAGAAGAGAGGATGAGAGTTTCATGGCTCAAAACTAAAAGCTCTCTCTTTTCTTACAGGTGGCTAGATAGATGATAAGAATGATGTGTAAAGATTAAGTTATACTATGATCATTCCCTCTTGTCACATTCAACATACATAGAATGTGTATTTAAAATTTTACAATGGACAGAAAAATATCAGAAAACATAGCTATTTGATCGTGTAGTTTGCGACCATGTCATGACCTAGACTCACGAGTTGAGCAAGTCGCTTGAGGTCGCAGAATGCAGCTTTCACGAAGATCATAGGGCTTAAGTACTTTTTTACTCCAAATACAATTAAGCCCAGAAACATTAAAATGGGACAAGAAATAGTAAAATACACATAAATTTGTCATTGAATAGAGCCAATTAAAAATATGGACTTTACAATCTCCTCATTTAGCTATTTTGTGACAAAACACACCTATACAAACTCTAAACTTAAATGTGAGTCAAAAACCTAGGAACAACAAATAACTCACACTTAATTGTAATGACTGTAGCAAAACTTGAACTTAAAACTAATGAACTTAAGGCAAGTAGGACAAAGTAAGAAATAAGAAACAAATACAATATGATCAAGTTGATATGAATAATATGCATGAATGCGACTTGATCAAACAAACAACCATTTAAAAATGGCTACAGTGATCAAAACACCAAGTAGTGATCATCCGAACATGCAAGCAATTAAGCACACAAGCACAAGATAATTGCATGTCCAACATTAAAGAACAATGTAATGGAAATAGTTTAGCATAATATGAAGTTTTATATCCAAAACACCACACAAGTCAAATAGGCCTAAACACGGCCATAAGTACAAACCAACAAATAGAGTTATAAAGATAACTATAAGTAAAGACTACATAAAAACAGTAATGCAAATAAAATAAGCTATAACAAAAAGAAACGGGTGAGATTTGGTGCAGGCCGTGTAGCTAATCAATCTTCTCACCCCCTTGACTATGTACTCCCCTTTCTTGAGCAATCCCTCTAAGTATAAAAAGTCAGTTTGTACTGCTCTCCCCCTTTTTAGCAGAATAGGCAAAGAGGGTCCTCAAATCCTATAGTCCTCCGTAGGAGGTGAAGGAGAAGGTGGAGACAGAACATGTAGAAACTGCTCAATCCTATCAACCCCGGAGTCAAGACCGTCAAATCAGTGTACATGTCAACAAAGAGAGAATCCATATGGGAGAAACCCGATGCAATCTGAATCAATAGCTCGTCAAACTTTGCTTGGATATCAGGCATATCGAACGAAGGAGGGGCACCCTCTTCTACCATCCTGTCAATCTTTGCATCAAGGTCAACATTGGCACCACCAAATCCAGGGGCCTCCTGGTGACTAGAAGAACCTTCCTCTTTATTCTTCTCAATCTGTACACGGATCCTTGCAAGAATGGAGCTGCTAATCGGTCCAATACGGGGAAGAGTTGTGTATGGATTAGGACGGTTCGCCAAAAAATAGCCACAAATCTTGAGCACAAGAGAGGGAAACAGAGCCACTTCTGGAAGAAGTCTGGGACCCTTGTTGACAAAAACAATGATAGATGTGGTAGCAAATGTCAATGGAGACGCCATTGATAACATCATAGATTGGTACCAAATGATCAATAGGATATAGATTGGTGCCCATGATGGTGGGCAAAGCCTTATTCTCAACCGAGAAACCTCTAGTCATTATAAAATTAAGTCCAGGTTGACACCGTCCACCAAGGAATGATGCAACTTAATCAATATTGTGGACAAGATGAGTCTCGTAGGCTTGAGTCTCAATTCTTGGAAGAAGACTAATAACAATGATACAAGATATGTCGCCTGGTGTGAGTTCAAAACAAACTCCTCCAGCATAGCATAAAAGACTCTCATCAATACCTATGAGATTTGCATAGAACTCTCAAACTAAATTTGCTGTGTATCTAGACTTGGAAAAAATGAAATAAACCTTTCTCGATGCTGAAGAGAGCTTAGTGGAAAGAACAGATGCATATATCACCATACAGGCTACAGCACTAAGTTCTAGGATGCACGGACGCGGCGACGCGGGAGGGACGCCACTGACCCCGCGTCGGGCCGCGTCTGCCACGTGTTTTTTTTTTTTTTTGCCGACTCGCGCCGACACGGCGAGGACTCGGGCCGGTTCGCGCTAAAGAATCAATTGGATGTCTCGTTGCAAATTCTCTTCACCATCGGAGGTGTTTGCCGACGCATTCCTGGTCATCGACTTCATCGGCGACCTTTGTCGAGTGGGCTAGTGTCGGACAGCTACCGAGAACAGCTTGAGGAAGCATCGACTCGGCAATAATTACATCGGAGATCTTATTACCTCTCACAGAACTCGCCGTGACTGATGCCAAAGATATCCCTGGGATTTGGGTTTCGCATGCTGGAAAAGAAGAGGAGGAAGTGAGCTATTTTGTTTTGGGCCGCCAGACAGAGATGGGCTTGGGTTCAAAAGTGCGGACTTGTTTGGCTTTGACTGGGTTGAATGGGGCTGTAGACTTAAAATAATCTTCTGTGGGCTTAACATTTTGGCCCACTTCCTGGACTTTGGACCACTTAACTTCCCATCGACCATCTGGTCCACGGTCCAATCTCAAGCAAACATCCAGAGATAAATCAATGCCACTGCTAGTTTTATACTTTTATTTAGTTAATAGTTATAACTTATTAGTAATTTGTGAATTTGTGATTTGTGATTTGTGAGTGAATCTGTGAACTTGGGTTTAATTTATTACTAATTGTGAACCAGGCCTCATGAACTTATTACTCATGAAATGTTTTAGTTTATATCTTGTGAGTTGTATTTAATTTATGAACATCATGTTTTAGTTATTATCTAATATTGCTTTTAAATTTGATATATGTTTATATAATGTGAAATAGAATGCTTAGCAATATATTAAAAATATAAATAAAAATATTTTTAATAATTTTTTAATCGCCAAGTCCCGCCGCATCCGCACCCACCTTTTTCAAAAATTGCCGAGTCCCGCACCCGCACCCGAGTCTCGAAACACACCCGTGCTTCACTAGTAACTTCTTCTGGGCTGGAAGAGATTACTATTTGTTAATTCAAATAAAATCATCCTAGTCTTCCAAGTGGCATAAGATTGATAAGTTGGAAAATTACCTAATTGCCTTGAACAACTATATTTGGTAATCATATTGATATCTTTTCTAAGTATGGAATATTATGGTAAAGTACGGTCAGTCTCGGATCTGCACAGCAGAGTAAGGTCAAGCACCCAGCTTCTCCATGCCTAATATGGAAAGCCAAAAAGGCATTATAAGTTTTAGTACCATTTGGTGGAGGAAACGTTAATTCCCCCCTCAAATTTGGGTCCTCTGTCTTACCTATAAAATTAAAAAAGCAAGGGAAAATTGGTCAAAACAAACCGAGTGGCAGGCATGCTGATTAAACCAAATTATTAATGAGATATGAAAAATTACCTAAAAGAAGCTTGTTCTACTTCAATTCTACAGATCTTGCTCCATTTCTCATCAGCAAGGGGAATCATGCTTCATTCTAGCATTCGCTATCAGCTCACGGACGAATAAAAAACCAAATGAAATGCAAACAAGCTTGGCCTCCCTTCACAATAACACAACTAAAACCCAGTGGGTTATAGCATCATTGTGAAACATACATAACATGGTCAACTTTCTAAGCTTTTCATAACCACCTTTACAGAACTAGGATGCAAAACAAACAAATCATAGGGCAGCTAGAAATACACATTAGAATAGGAAACATTAATTCGAAACAAATTATATACACTACCAAATTCATCAAATACCATTGTCAATTGCCACACAATCTCTCTCTCTCTCTCTGAACAATAAAACAACTCTTTATATTCTAAAATGGGTTAATGAAAAGGAAAATCCAATGCAGATTAGAATTATGAATAAAAATTGGTAAAGCTGTGAAGGGGACAACCAACCATGCCAACTCTACTTAAGCTTGACAATAATAGCTCTTCTATCATAGCATACTCAAGTAGTATTCAATTCCCTATCATTTTATCCATCATATCCATCAGTAGAGGGTCATATTAGCAATATCATTCAAATGAGTTAACCAAGTCAACTAAGATCACACCTGACGGCAAATACAAAACAATTCATTGTACCTAAATATCTCCACACCTAATTGTTTAAGAAAACTGTGTATTCTTATTTAGATGAAAGAGCACATTTTTCTAGACAATGCTTTCCTCTAAACCAATTTGAAGGGATGTCCTTCAACTTAATATGTGGTTATCAGATGATACTTCATGTGCATTTTGATCACACTTTCTTAAACAAGTTATATGACTTAATAGGACACGTGAATAATTGTTTGAATTTTCACGTATTATATCGGAGAATTCTATTATGTTTTCATAATGTAAATGGTGAGTGTCTTTTTAAATTAGCTGATGATGATGACAGGGGACAATGGTGATGATAACATAACAAGAACAAGATGCACGCAAGCATCAAACTGATTGGCTTATTTCAAATTAGTATATTACACTCCGCAACACATCTTTATTTTTTGTCGGTAGAGAAGGCTAATACTAACAGAAATTACTCGCCAATGTAAACAAGTACAATTCTGGAGACGTATCAACAAAATAACAGATATCAACCCTAGAGAGGGGATTAGAAAAAACATCTTCAGCTTGACTATGAGCCAATCGAGCCAAAGCATCAACACTTTAGTTAGCCTCCCTAAACATATACAATATCTTTTTACAAGAGAAATGATGGAAGAGACACCTGTAATCATCAATGAGGGCAAATAAACCAAGATTAGTTTTCACCGAACCATTTACAAAGGACCATCACTAGAGCATCTAATTCTACAACCAAACTAGTGAACCTCAAAGAGAGCACAAGATATAAACCATCACTTTTTTGCCCATAATTCAACCACAACACTAGAAGTTATGCCTCCTAGAAAACCAATAGATCCAATTACCACAATAATCCCGTTGTAGGCCCCCTCAAGTAGCCAGATCAAGACTGCCCAACACCAAAAATTTGCATTCAACTTAACTCAATCAAGATCCAAATGAATCAACAAACTTCCATAGACATCTCTAAGTGATTAGATTTGGCATTCCCTAAAAGAGCATAAAGTTCAACAGCTCTATGCACAGAGTGGAGACAAAATAGATCGAGAAGAAGCTCAAAAGACTAAATTGTTTCTGTCAAGCTAAAGACTCTAAATCCATGGGAGACAAAAATTTCCAATGCACATCTTCTTTATGCTTTATGACCTTTACAGAAAGATCTGCTCTAATTTGACTACACCTATTGTCATCTTCGTGCTTTTTTAAGGAAACATGAATTACAATATTACACTTGAACTTCTAGGGCTTCCAAGGTCAGTGGCTCCAATAAGAACCTTAGTTAAGCCTCAATTGATTTGTGTGTGTTTTTTTTTTTTTTTTTGAGAAATTCAATAGTTACAACTCACAACTAGGGGAGGTGAGGATTTAAAAGCTAGTTCTCCCAATAAGGTAGAACATATTGTGGCATTACACTACAAGGCTCTTGGCAGTTGATTTGTGTTTCTAGCCTGCCTTTGGGTTAAATCTTTTATTTTCAGGCAATGAACCAAAGACACCTCAAGTCTCTTCAATATGAATTGAAATTATCCACAGTTAACCACCACCAAGGCTCCACCCCAAAATCTGTATTATTTCCATCCAACCACAAACAAGAACTCTTATGCTATGTGTAGAAGTTTAGAGGATGAGAAAAGTAAAAGAAAGTAATAAGGAGGAGAGTAGAAGGAAATGATTATTCTCCACCTTGTTTAGATGTTTTTAAAATTAAGCAAAAAGGAGAGGAATAATTAGCATTTTCTTAGTTTGCAATTTTGTTAATATGATAAGAGTAAATTTAATAATTCATTTGGTCTAGTATTTTTATGCTCTGCTCTCCCTCCAAATCTCTCCAATTCTGGAGAACTAACACTATGTTTGGTTGGGTAGATTTTAGGAGGGATGGAAAATATGAGAAGGAAAATGGGGTGGAAGAGTGGGTTTTCCACTGTTTGGGAGTGGGAGGAAAAGTGGGTTTTCCCACTTTTCCATCCTCCCACAATTTTTCATTCTCCCAATTTTCCACTCCTCCATCCAAACGAAGCCTAAAAATGAAGGATTAGTAGTTAAAACTCCTCCAAATCCCTCTCCCTCCCCCTCCCCCCTTAAAAAACATCCAAACAAAGTAATTTAACTTACTCTCCCTCCTCTACTCTACTCCCCATCCATCCAAACAAGCTATTAATTTTTTAATGACAGCTTTCCTCAATGCTGTGCTCCTTACATTAAAACCAAACTTTCATCATCCAATTCCACATACATTATCGGGACCCCTTCAATCAACATCCAGACATGCAGCACTATTCCTAACTCACATGTGTAAGCCAGGATTTTTCTTCTAAACACTTAATTCCACAACAAACCAAATGGTCAAAACCACAAACAACCCAAATTAAGCCTAATTACATTACAACAACTTCAACCAAAGTAACAAATGAGAATTCCAAACTGGGCTGCAATTTCATTTCAATGACTTAAAACAAAGGATGTTTTAACACTACAATGACATGGAAACAGAGTACAAATGGTCCTAACTTCTAAGAACATTAAAAAGCTTCCCTACAAGCCACATACAGATAGGAAATTACATACAGTGACACAATAGACTGAATTTGTTTTAACACATTAAGCTTTCTTGGGCGATTTAGTGGCCCTGGCTGGGGACTTGGGCTCCTTTGTGGCCGCCTTCTCGGTCTTCTTCGGAAGAAGCACAGGGTTGATATTGGGAAGTACACCACCATGTGCAATGGTCACACCTGCAAGAAGCTTTCCAAGCTCTTCGTCATTCCTCACGGCTAGCAACACATGCCTCGGGATAATCCTGTTTTTCTTGTTGTCTCTTGCAGCATTTCCAGCCAATTCCAAAACCTAAACAAAAAAAAAAAAAAAAACAATTTTCTTAAAAGTGAACAAGAAAACTAATTTACACAAATTAAGTTAAGACCAATACACACAAATCATAAGTTTAAGCAAACATATAGCAAATGTAACAAATTCATTAACCTATGTTGTCATCATTGCTTTATATCGTTAATCCAAAGCACCAATCGGTTTTCTGGTATGGGCAGAAATCAAACCCCAAATCTCTTATTCGACGACAAAAACCTTTACTAATTGAACTAACTAGAACCCGCAACAAATTCATTACTTGAGACTAAAGTAATGCAAGATCTAACGGAATCATAGTTCAGACAACCAAACAAACAAACTAATTTAAATGTTTGGTTCTAATTAAAACCCACAAATGACTATTAAATTAGCTTCAAATTCCTAAGTTCCGAAGTTTGAAAACCTAAATTACTTCTCCATTACAAGTTCTACTTTTTTCATGTTCTTTATAACTAAATCAAGCAGAAGCAACTAAATCAACTAGAAACCCTAAATAGTCAAAAGCAACAAAAAAAAAATGGTTACCTCAGCAGCTAAGTACTCGAGCACGGCGGCGAGGTAAACCGGAGCACCGGTACCGACACGCTGAGCGTATCGGCCTTTCTTCAAGTACCGGCCGATCCGACCGACTGGGAACTGTAGACCGGCTTTGACGGACCGGGAGACGGGTTTCTTCTTTGGGCCGCCGCCTTTTCTTCCTCCAGCTCCTCTCTTCACTTTTCCACCGGTATCCATGAAAAATCGCACAAAAAAATTTTCTCGAGAAACAAACAGGGAGTGAGGTTAAGAGAGTGGTTGGACTGGAAGTGGGAAATGGAAATGGAAATTGTGTGAGCGAGCGGTATGGTTGGGTGGGTGAGATTTAATACGGACTCGGCGAGAACCATGGTCTGTGGTTGGGGGAATCTGGACTGTTGAATCTGGGCCTAATCGACGGTTGTGAAGTGATGAAGTGGCGATCCGCGTGAAGTGGGATGGACCAATGAGGGAAGGACGTGGGTTTAGATAAATCAAAGACCAATTTTACTATTTGGACCCTATAATATAGGAGTATCTTTGCTTGTGTTTGGGGTTGACATGGTCTATTGTGACTCACGAAAGTTATTTTCATATGTGTCGATCAATAATCATAACAGGTTATGTCCTAGTAATTGTAAAAAAAGAAAAAGAAAAGTGTAATTGTGTGTGTGTATATATATATATATTTGTTTTTGTTTTTGAGTAGGATATATATATTTGTTGAAGAAACAATTAGATTTATTATATAATTGCATTTAGAAGGGAAAAAAATTAAAAATTGTGTGACTGACCACAAAATTAGTTTTTTTTCATAAAGACAAAAGAAGAACTAAACCTGTAGGGTCAGATTCTGCAGCCCAAGCCCAAGAAGATGTGGATTTGGAGCCCACTGAACCCAAAATAATAAATTTGTAGAGAGTGGGTGAAAGAGCTAGACAAATAATGAAAATAACTGTATTAAACGGCAATGATGACAGGAAGACTTGATTTAATATGTGCTCGGACAGAGGTGAATGTCTCGTCCGAGGAGGTGATTTTCATTAATGAACTTAGGTTACAAGTGCTGGAGTTACAGTAAAATAATATCTCTTCTCTCTCTCTTCTTTTTCGATCCTTTCTATCAGAGACCTCTCTCTCTTATATAGTACTGCCTTTCTCCATCTCCACCGTCCACTTGTTCACCATCTGGGCGTCCACTTGAGTGCATGTCCCATCACACTCCCCCTTTAACCCTGTCTGAGTGGCGGTAGCTGAGGATGCACTGTTCAGGGGTCTTCTCCACATAAATGCGGCCAGGAGGGTAGGTGCAGTGCATTAAATGCGGTGGTTGAAGTCTGTCTCCTTGATATTTCTGTTCCTGTTACCTTCTCGTGTGTCCGAGGCTCCATCTCTCCCTTAACACTTGTCAAACAGATCGCTTGACACGTGCCGGACAAAAACCTCGTCGGGTCCGAAGGTATCGGTCTCCTCGGACGTATGAGCATCTCCTCGGAAAGTGCACGTGCTCGCCTGCGGACATTCTCCTTTCACATGGGCCTCTGACTGTGTCCTGGTCTCTTCGGACTAACAGTGGTCCTCGGATAGGGCCTTGGGCCCAAGAAGTTGGGTTGGGCTTTTCTCCCCCACAAAACCAATTGAAACATGACATACCCCAAAAGTTGTAGATACAATCTATCGATCCATAAAATTTATACTTTTTTAATGTGCTTTATGAGTAAGGAGTGGAATATTATAAGATTTTATTTTGAGGGTAAAATATAGAAAGTCAGAAACTACTCCTATGGTATGAATTAATGCAAGTTATCATTAAAACTTTTCAAAAATATATCATTTATCCCCTACGTACAAATAATACTTAACATTGTTTGAAAGTATCCTACTCCAATAAGTTCTTTGCTTTCTTCCTATTGCTTGTTTTGACCATATAATAGCAACTATATATTATATACATGAGGGGGTATTTGAACAGCCAATGGTAGATACATAATAACCAGATATAGAGAATGAAACACAAGAAACAAAATTTTAAAATAGTGTTAAGTAACATTTATGTTTAGGGAGTAAATTGGATCTTTTTGAAAATTTTAGGTATTGCATAGCTTTAGCCTGAACCTCAAAATTTTATTCTTTTATTTTATATCAATTTTGTTTGGAATCATATTAAAATCAATTTTAGCCTATATTCATTTTCAAATTTAAAAATCTATTCTTCAAGGAATGTGCATGTAACTAAAAAACAATATATTATTGTTATTTGATTTTGTTATACTAAACACTTCTTTAAAATGAAAAAAAAAAAAAAAAAAAATTGTATGTTGCAAACGAATAGGTTTATTTAGCCCAGTGAATAAGTTGACAGATACAACATTTTTTTCATAATTTTTTTACAGTTATTGATGTAATGCATTGTGATTGGTGCATAATAAAAGTGGTGTCGGTGATGAGTTCGAATGAAAATGGTATTACTTAAATCGCAACAAATCATATCAACAATTGCGAAAAATGTTGTATTATTTAGCACTACTCTTTTACATTTAACCAACTTATTTAAAAATAAATAAATAAAAAGTCCCATTACTAGATCATGGAGTTTAACCATGAATTTGACTTTAGAGATTTCGTGGAGAATCTGGAGATAGACAACGAAAGTGGGACACGGATTGCAACGTAGGCAAAGAAACACGATCGTTTTGGATAAGTTTGCTTTTGAATCAATGGGCTCTCAAGAGTGAGACTGCGAGTTTCAGCTGCTCTCCGCTTTGAACTATATCCAATCGATCAACCGTTCTAGGTGAGTTTCATTGCATGATTTTGGGTCGGGCCTGACTGAAGCTCGAACAGCAAGCAAACGATGTTCAATTATCCAGGTCCAGTTCAAATAAATATCCTGGATTGGAGTAGAATCTAAAGTTTTTTTTTTTTTTTTTTTTTTCTTATACAAAAATATAAATGCTTATCCAATCTAATTTAAGTGTATACTATATAAGTGCGTAAAACTTTCTCCTGAATATTTAAACACCAAAATTTGTATTTGTAAAGTAATCATCATGCTAAGGGTTCGCGGTGGTAATTTAAAAATTTGTTTAGTTTTGCTGAAAAATGGGAGAATAGAAAACTAAGAAGAAAAAATGAAGTGATTATTATTTTTTACTATTTGGTGAGGAATAAAATCAACAAAAAAAAAAGAAGAACGGCGGGTGGGTATATCCCCATTGAGCCCACAAAAAAAAAAAATTCTTTAAAATAGAAATAAAAACCATGAGAAAAATCCTTAGGAATTATGACAAGAATGTAAACTCACACGGACTATATTTTCCATACTTTCATTCTTCCTCTCAAACAAACAAATAGAAGTTTTTATTTATTTTCTAAATTAATTTGCAAATTACACCTTTTACATTTGGGGTCACAAACACCATATTTACAATCAATACTAAAATTTTAATTTAATGGTAAATGATCATTTCATAAACTCAATGGTAAAAATATCATCTTCGAGATTGAGAATTCATTTTAGAACATTATCAAAACTTTTTTTTATGTGAGATAAAAATCCTACTTTAGTTTAATCTTAAGTGTATATATGTGTAAACTCTCTCTTGAAGATCTTGTATTTATAATTAGGGGTGTCCAAACAAAACGGGGACCCGACCCACCCGGCCAAACCGTTCGATCCGGCCCAATAACCGGCTGACCCGACTCCGGTGACGGGTCGGCGACGGATCTTTGCTCCCTGAACCCGAAAACAGCGTGTCGGTTGGCGGGTTTGAGGCTGAGAAACCGATTTTCAACCGACCCGACCATATACTGACTGGAAAGCGTCGATTTTCTGTCCAATCTGAGGAGATCCGTTCGAGTTCAAGCAAGATCTCGCCGAGATTCGGCCTGATCTCTTCGAGATATGCCAAGATCTCATCGAGATCCTCGAGATCGGCTTGATCTCTTCGAGATCCGCCAAGATCCATTCAGGTCTCACCAGATCCGGCGGCTTTTGGCAAAATTCGACAATTTTTCTCACAACCTGAAACCGACCGAGGACCAATCCGTACCCTATGAAAATCCGACCACCCGAACCAACTCCGTTCACCGGTCGGCGGCGGGTCTATAAATGGAAAACCCGAATTGATCGGATCGGTTCTGAGTTGGGTACAAACCCGACCCGGACCGACCCGTGGATAACCCTATTTATAATGGCATCATCAAAACTTTTAATGCTCAAAAAGGCATTCATTATTATTAATAATGTGTCACATTCTTAATGGTTAAAACCCAAAGAAAGAATGTGCTTTAATGCATGAAATAAACTTAAAAGAAAATTAGATGTTTTAATTAATTTAATTAATTATTTGTTTCCTAAAATGAATAATTTTTTTTTTATACAAGATAGAAATTCTACTCTAGCTTAATCTAGGTGTATATGTGTGCGAAACTCCCTCCTGGAAACTTAAATCCTGACCCTTGCCCCTCATACCTCACACCCCACCCCACAAGCTTCCTAAAATGAATAATTGATTACTAATTAAAAAACCTAATTAATTATAGGGTTAAAATATCATACAATGGCTCAAAGTAGGAGAAAAACTTAAAATTATCCCCCTAAAAATATTTATAAAAAAATTAAAATTAAAAAAAAAAAAAAAAAAAAAAAAAAAAAAACACTAAAGCAAAATCGGATAAACTTGAAAATAGGAGTTATAAGTGAGAATGAGACGAATGGGGCAGTGTTACTATCCGTATAGCAAGGGTAATCCGTAACTTCAAGAGAATAGTGCATGGGTATTGGGTGGTAATGATTTTTTTAAGTTAGGTTTGGTGGTTGGACTTTCAACATAGTGGTTCGATCGATTTGGCATGGTGCTCGGGTCGACTTTGGAAATATATTGGTTTATGGGTTTTGTTCAAGGATAGGTCTTGGTGAAATTGATCAATTCTAGATGGTGGCTAATGGATTTGGCCAAAGTTGTTTGCGTGATAATAAACCTAAAATCCACGATTTCTCTAGTGAAGAGGCAAATTTAAAGAATTAGATGTTAAAGAATGACATTATAGGTTGTGTAAAATGGTGACTAGATTGTTCGACCATGTTGGCTTGGATGGAGAGTGCCGGCGAAGGCTAGTGGTGGCGATTGGAGAGTGAAAATGGACATAGAAAAAGATAAATAATAAAACTAAAAATGAAGTTATAAAATAGAAAATAGAAATGAACAATTTTTTTCTTACTTGCACGGTATATTAAAACTACATCATTTTGAGTTTTGAGCTTAAATTATCTTATTTCTTCTAAATATATAAATATTTTGTATAAAAAACTTCTAAAGATATTTAATGATCAATTCAGCAATGCGCATAAATAGTGTGATTGAAATTAAATCCTTAAATAATGTTAAGATCTAAAACCCAAAATTTTAAATTAATTGGGATAAAATCAAGATAATTCCAAATTTAAAGGATTCAATTTACAATTTATGATCCATTTGTTCCAGCACTAATATTTAATGAAAAATAAATCATTTCTCAAAAAATTATCTAATTTTCCTATATTTGGTAGCAAGCTTAAAATAAGAAAAACAATTTTATCTTTTGCCAAGCTAAAAAATTGAGTTGGCATGCCTTCGGAACTATAGTGTTCTTGGACACTAAAGGTAACACATGCACAATGCATGTTCTAAAATGACCAAGTGCACGAGACAGGTTTTCATCATTTCAACCAAGCACACCACAATAATGCTATAAATACGAAAATTCCACAAATTTTTTAGAATTTGATAGTTATTAATGTGATAGATTGTGATTAAAATATCATTTTTTATATACTAATCACAACTTGCCATCTCACCCATTGTGAAATATGAAAATTTAATGCCGATTTGAGATGCCTCATTGTGTTATTTAATCTATACCAAACCACTATTTAAACCGTTTAATCCATGAACCAAATCTCAAAATGTGCAAACCAAAGAATTGCAACCCATAGATAAAAGAAAAAATATAGTGTGAAATTGTGAAAGAAGATTGAACTGAAGTTATTGAACTCTAAAGTCTAAATTGAATTACTGAACTACTGAAAATTGAAAAGGTAAATTGATAAAGATTAAAGACTAAAGAGATAAAGTAAGAGTTGTGCAGTCCATGAGATGAGAGTTGAGAGTGAAGAGATAAAGAGATAGTGATGAGACCGAAAGAGATAAAGAGATAGTGATAAAACTATAGAAGTATGTGATAAAGTGATGAACTTAAAAAAATAGACAAAAATGGAAGAACTTCTACACTCTAAAGATAGAGGTAACCTTGTGGACTCCATTGATTGGTCTGCATGAAACACAAGCAATCAATATCGGCCAAAATAGCTAACTAATTTTTTTTCTCTAACTATCTAGTTAGTAGTTTCAGTTTTCAAACTATATTATTTAGTAGCATCTCGAGTCTCTTAGACTCGATTTTGGCCTATAAATCGAGTCTTCAAGACTCGATTTTCATGGCCTAATCATATCCGATGTGGCACCACGTGGCGATCACATAAAAATCGAGTTTCTAACACTCAATTTCTAACACAAAAAAAAAAAAAAAAATTTAAAATTCTAAGTCCATGTACAAGCCGAAATACCCAAAAACAAATTTCAAAAATCTCAAACACATCAATCTCAATCCAAACTCAAATCAGAGGGAGAGAAAGAGCTCACCTCACCAGCCAGGCGCGGCCTGGGCCTCGCGCCCGGCGCCTAGGTCGCGCGCAGCCTGGGCCTCTAGGTCGCGCGAGGTGGTCCGATCTGGATCTTCTCCTTCTGGTTTTTTTTTTTTTTTTTTTTCTCTGGGTTCTTCTCATTCTGGTTTTTTTTTTTTTTTTTTCTCTGGGCTGTTCTCTGTTCTGGTTCCTCTTTTATTTGTTTATATTTATAAGGGTTGGAAATCGAGTCTTAGAAACTCGATTTCCATGTGTTCGCCACGTGGAAAAATATGCCACATCGGATATGATTAGGCCATGAAAATCAAGTCTTTAAGACTCGATTTATAGGCCAAAATCGAGTCTAAGAGACTCGAGATGCTACTAAATAATATAGTTTGAAAACTGAAACTACTAACTAGATAGTTAGAGAAAAAAAAATTAGTTAGCTATTTTGGCCATCAATATCACAACGATAACACCTTGTTTTAATCATCACTTGTATTTGGTGATTTAAATAATTTTGTTATGCTAGCTCTAGGGTGAAAGTTCAAAAGGGGTATGAAACACCCTTGAACGTTTAGACCCCAAAATACAAAAATACCAATTCAAGCTTTATATCAAACAATTAATGTGCGGAATATGATAACAAGCTTATAACAGAATTGATACCACAATCTAAGCCAAATATAAACACATCCACAGCAGTAAATATAAGGCAAAGATAAAGGAAAGAAAGATGCAAACACACGGACAACACACGATGTGTTATCGAAGAGGAAACCGAAGTCCTCGGCGTAAAACCTCTCCGCCGCCCTCCAAGCGGTGATAAAATCCACTAAAGAATATAGTTGGGATACATGAACAGCAGAAGACCCTCCAAGCCTAATCTACCCAAGTACCTAAGCCCTCCAAGCTTCTTGCTCCAACGAGGTTACGCCGAACCTATTTCTTCTTTAGCTTCTCGGATTCCGCTACTTGACCATAGCATCAACCAATGTATATTGGTTCCTTCCAAACTGCTTCCCTCAGCACCAAATGGACCTTCTCACAGACGTGGGTGTGGTAAGATAAGGATTTGGTAAAAGACCTCTCAAGGGTATGACAATGGAGAGGAAGAGAGTAGAGGAATTTGTAGAGTTTCTTAGATGAAGATTGGGGATGAGGCAATCTTGTTTTGTTCTAGGGTTTTCTCTCACAAAATTCTCTCTGGAAGCTCTCTCAATATGATGGGTATAAGGGTGTATATATAGTAGGGTGAGAAGGGAATGCAAAACGTCAGTTTTTGCCAAACAGGGCAATTTGACGACTTGGTCTCGCGGCTTGTCCAAGTCGCGAGTTCCAGTCGTGACGTAACGGCCTGGCCAGCCTGGGACTTTTGTCCTGTAGCGTGACAGCTGGCGCGACCCTTCAGCTTCCCAGTGTGCCTCTCATGTGCCAGCTTTTGGCGGCTTGCCAGTCGCGATCCACCCGCGAGCCCTAGCCGCGAAGCTCTGTTTTTCTTGCACACTCTTGAGCTTTTCTTCACATCTTCTCACACACTACCCTTACAATTTTCCCACCTAAATACAGGGTTACTAAGTGCTAAATTACAAGCAAATTGGTCACGGAATAAAGCCAATTAGATGGTTGATTAAATTCAACCTTACAATCTCCCCATTTGGCTATTCCGTGACAAAACCCTACAACAGACTCTAGACTTAAACGTGAGTTGGGAACAGTTGGAAAACTCACTCACGCTTAACTCTAGATTCTGTAAAGCTCTTTAACATATGAATAAGTAACTCCTGAAACACAATAACATAGCAATATCATTGTATGCAGAAAACTTAATATGCATATGGAGCTAAATAAGCATGATCAAGCAAAAATGAACATAAGCATAAAAGCAATAATTCATGGCAAGATCAACAACAGTAGTCACTTAAGCAAAAGTGAATACTATGTTCATTCACACAAGAAATGAACATCCGGACATGCAAAAATGATAAACCCAATTGAAGAGCATCATTTGCAAGTCCAACACTCAACCAATGCATACAAACATATATGCATCTAGGAACAATCCTACAAGGGCACAAGAGTGTTGTACTTAAGATAATGCAAAGCATTAACAAGTACCAAAGCACAAAGCACAAAGGCTGCATATGCAAAGTTTTGTAAATACATGGCACAAACCATAAAAGCCTACAAACCGTGCATGAAAACAAAAACAACCCTTAAAGCTTACATAAGCAACATGGGTACAAACAACAAAAAGTACTGAACCTGAATAACATCATACAATATAAATAATCACTAAAGATTCACATGTTGAGAGTTTTTAAACAGACTTAAACCAGTGTATTAAACAAAAACACATATTTAAACTCCCCCTCAAACCAGGCACTCCCCCTCAAGAGTTGCCCCAAAAATTCTCCCCCTTTTTGACCGGAATGGCCAAAAGGTCAGTGATCCTGGCTGGTATGAATGCTATCAACTTTGGCAGAGAGTACATCAAGCTGGTCCTGCATTGCTGTCATCCTCTCAGTCTGTTGATTCTGAACATCGCGGATTGTATCAAGTCTCTCCAGGATGATCTGAAAGGTATTAGGAGGTACAGGTGATGAGGTAGAAGGTCTGCTCCTCTTGACTCTTACTCTAGGTGTGGAAACTGGTCCTGCACCTTCTGCTTCAGTCTCCATAGGATCACCTTCTTCGTGGACACCCTCTTCTTCTTCACCTGGAAGACGACTCTGTATTCGTATGAGAGTAAATTTGTTGATGGCTGATAGAGGAGGCATGGGACTGATATCTTGTGGAATTGGAACACCCTTTTCTTTGAAAATTCTCATGAGAAGACTTGGAAACACTAGCTTGGGCCTCAAGTTGGTTTCAGTTTCATCCATTATAGTATCAAAAATGTGGGAACTGATGTCAATAAAGGTGTTTTCCTTAAGTTCCATAAGAAAGATAGCTCTGGCATTTGTCAATGTAGTCATCTTCCTTATAGGGTACAGATTGTACATCATTATTGTTGTTAAACACCTCATGTCTTTAGGAAAGTCAGAAGTGTTGAGACATCTCTTTTCTAAAACCCCACCAATCTTTTTCTGGACAGCTTCTAGGGAGACCATTCTGTCCTTGTAGTTTGTGAATTCATACTCACCTAACCCCTCCAGCCCTAAAACCTTATCAATGTCATGAGCATCTAGGGTAAACTCCTTTCTCCTCACCCAACAACTCAACTCCTCCTCCTTTATCACAACATTTGCATAGAATTCTCTGATTAGTGGTTCACACACTAAAGGTAAGTCACCCAGAAGTTTCTCCCAGCCTCTTCCTTCAAAACATTTTGGAATGAATGTATCCCTCAAGTCATGTAAATCCACAAATCTCTCCTGTATAATTGTTCCCTTTATGAAGGAATCTTTGTATCTCTCAAAATGCTTGACTGACCTAAACAGGTTGTTGTCCATTTTCAATCTTTTATCAGCCTTCTTAGCAGGAGTCTTCTTCTTAGAGAATGTGGAAGCCATCTGTTAAACAATCAGAAAAGGCCACAACAAGACATAGCACAGAGTGGGGAAATGCACACACATTAGTAACAAGTTAGTTACACAGTGATAAACAGATTGACCAGACACAAACACAGACTAAGTACAGTTGATAACCAAACATTGGATATAACAAGTTCACCAAGATTACACAGAAGAATGCAAACAAATTCAGAGCAAGACCCATTTGGTACATGAAAGTCAGAGCAGGAAAAAAATACATGTAGCAACATCTGCAAGAACATGGTAGCCATAACCCCCAATAACAAAAACACAACCAATCAGATAAACGTAGGACTTCAATACAAGATTGCAGAAAAACCCCACACCCATATGCCCAAAAACAAACAGACAAATATCAATGCTCAGACAAAGGAAAAGTGACCTGAAGTAAGCAACTAATCCTAAACAATCAATGCAGCAAGAGAAAATAACATCACACACACCCAATCTCAACAAAAATGCAAACCCATGTTCGAACTCCTCAATACCACAACCCAACAACACAACATTCAGATTCAAAAGAACAACAGTGAAATCATGATGAATGAAGTGAAGGCAAGAAAACCCATACCTTTTTCTTGATGTTTGATGAAGACATGATGCAGAAATTTAGAGCTTTTTCAAAGAAACACGGAGTGTTGAGAGAGAGATTTTGAGAAGAAGATGAACAGACACTGAATTTCGAGGGAAAAACTGAAAAAACAATTTTAAAACTGTCTTCAAAACGCAAAACACGCGTTTTTCGCGACTGGATCAAGTTGCCAGGTTAAGCCGCGAAACACTGTGAAGAAAAGAAACTTGAGAATTTCTCTAAGTGTTTTTCGCGACTAGAAGGCCTACCCACAAGATAGTCGCGATATGAGCCGCGAAAATCCCTGAGTACCTCTCGCGACTGAACCTTCCACCCGCGAACAAATCGCCACACTGACCCGCGAAAAGTGCAAAACTCAAATTTTGAAAAAAATTTCTAAGTCTTTTTCGCAATTAGAGCATTTACTCGCCAGTTAGCCACGACAAATCTCTGAATGATATCGCGACTGGGCCAACCCGCAACTTAGTCGCCAAAACAGGGCAACACTTTTTTTTTTTTGAAATTTTTGACATTTTGTAAAAGCAAAGTACTTTCCAAAAACAAAACAAAACACTCAAAAATCTTTTTGTGTTTGATCAACAAAGATTGAGCATGTGAAAACACATTTAATCAAGTACAATCACACAAATGAATATGGCATTCATTGAACATAGACTTGTGTGTTGTGTGTGGATATCAAAAATGAGATAGTCCTTAGTCCAAAGTGAAGCTTCAATGATCAATTCAATCAAGGCATACACAACTAGCACTAGATAATGTGACCTATCTCAATTATAGAAACATGCATATATGACCTCCCACAAGTACTTGATAACAATTCTTTGAAACTTTTCATTTGGCTCCATATTCACATATCATTTGCAACTTTTGAGCAAAGAAAATCTCATTTTGAGATAGATGCCTGAAATTTTTGATATTTCAATTGATGAGTTAGCCTTTGGCTTTTTGAGCATCACACATTTTATTTTGGTCGCTTTCCCTTTTTCCTAGTCAAATACTAGTATGTGCGACAGGCTTTTGCAGCTCTATATCTCTTTTCATTTGGAGATTTACATTTAGAGAGCTCTTTTAAAGCATAAAAATAAAAAGTGGGAAGATATATAGGCATGAGTCTATGCATGTCTCAAGATCAACAAAACCATTCACTAATCATTCATGACAAGGTTGAAGATCTATTTACAACAGTCACATAGATTTCAGAATTTCTTCCACAATGATATGAGTGCATGAGAGACAAGCTAAGCTCGTTAAATGCACAAAGCCATAAGTACAAAGGTACAAGGCAAAACATGCTTTGAGACAAAACTCAACAAAGTGATCAAACTTTTTGGATTTTCTACTTTTTATGTGCTTTTGAATTTTTGACACAAAGGAAAAATGATCAAAAACAAAATCAGCAAAGAGAAAAACAATTTAACCAACACAGCAAAATTTTCATCACAACCTAGCAAGAAGCAAAAACAACCAAGCATATACACAATCATGGGAAGTATTGATGCATGGACATGTTGTAATGCTTATGCATGAGTACCCTTCGTCACCCACACGTCACGTGCGTTTGGGGTGATATCCTTTACGGATTGGGTACGAGAATTAGGACTATCAAACCTTCGTGTGAAGCTTTCAAGGCAGTTGGTGAAGGCACCGATCATCTTCATCACATCCGTCATTCCTGGATCATTGTTTTGACTTCTTGGTTTCTCACCACCCCAAGACCTCTTGTCATTCCTTCTTCCTCGTGACCGAGGTGTGCTTGCATTATTGTTTGCTCTCAGCTTTTGACAGTTGGGTCTAGTATGCCCTTGCAGTCCGCAATAGTGACACACATACTCTGTTCTAGGACCCCATTGTGGTCTTGAGAGAGATCTTGCTCTAGTTTCGTGTCTGCCCATAGATTGATTTCGGGGCTTATTCACCATCCGTTTCTCACTCACATTCTTCTTCTCAGCCTTAACATTCTCAGGGATGGTTTCTTCTACAATAGGCTCTATGGCCTTCACAAATTTCACTTCCTTGGTAGCTTTGGCTGATGAGCTACTTCCTCCGGTATAACCCAATCCGGACTTATCTGAGAAATGTTTTTGAGACGAGATAACATCTTCCAGCTTTCTGGAGGAGACCCTTTCTATCTTGGCTTGTGCTTGCACCACCTCTTGCTCAAGTAATCTTACTTTGGTATAAGCTTCCGATAACTCTCCATTTAGTGTCTTAATCTCACATTTAGCCTCTTTATATCTAGCCAGAAGACTTTTGTAGTCCTCTTCAGCCCTTTTCATCTTCTTCATAGCCGCCTTTGCAACCTTTGCATACTCACCTGATTTCTCAAGGAGTAAAGTGTAATTCTCTTGAAGACTCAAAGTACCTTCATCCTCTTCAGCTTCCGATTCTTCAACAACTCCAATAGACTCCAAATCAGAATGCTCACCAAGCTCCTTCACAAGTGTATCCAAGTCATCTGAGGATTCCACATGAGCAATGGTCATGAATGCGGAGAAATTTCCTTCTCTATCACAGCTCTCGTCAGAATCAGAATTTGAAGAATCAGAATCACTTAAAGTGGTGGCATAGGCCTTTCCCTTCGACTTCAGGTAATTTGGACATTCCTTTTTAAAATGTCCATGCCCATTACATTCAAAACATGTAATTCCTTGTGAGGATTGGGAGTCTTTACCATCTCTTCTTCGGAACTCTTTCTTCTCTTTTCCGGCACTCTGGAAATTTCCTTTGTCACCAAATTTTCCACTATTCTTGAGCTTTAGATATTTCCGGAAGTTCTTTACAAGATACGCCACATCTTTATCTACCGTATCCTCTTCCGAAGAGTCATGAGACACTATCCTCTCATCAATTGTTTTAAGAGCAAGGGATTTGCTCTTCTTCGCTGAAGGAAGGGACAGCTCATATGTCTGTAAAGAGCCAACCAGCTCTTGAACCTTGATTTCGTCAAGATCTTTGCTCTCTTCAATGGCTGTAACTTTGGGCCGGAAACTTTCTGGTAGAGACCGGAGGATCTTCCTTACAATCTTTGAGTCCTCCATCTTTTCCCCCAAGTTAAATTTACCAACAACCACTTCGTTCAATTTGCTGTAAAACGAATCAAACGACTCTTCCTCACTCATCTTTAACTCCTCAAAGCGAGTGGTCAACATTTGAAGTTTTGTGTCCTTCACTTTCTTAGTTCCCTCATAGGTTGTCTCCAGAATCTCCCATGCTTCCTTAGCAACGGTAATATGTGAAATCCTGTGAAATTCTTCTGGAGAGATACCACAGAAAATGGCGTTCAATGCTTTACTGTTTGCATTAGCTGCCGCAAGAGCTGCCTTGTCCCAAGTGGATTTGGCATCCTCCGGCTTTGTCCAACCTATATCAACTGCATCCCACACAGCCTCATCCATAGAACACAAAAACGCCCTCATTCGGACTTTCCAAAATGCATAATTATTACCATCAAAAAATGGTGGAACATTGAGAGATTGAGACCTATCCATCTCAACAAGGGGTCAAGGATCACACTCAGGTATTCAAACCACAACAAGTGTACCCGCTCTGATACCAATTGAAAGTTCAAAAAGGGTATGAAACACCCTTAAACGTTTAGACCCCAAAATATAAAAATACCAATTCAAGCTTTATATCAAACAATTAATGTGCGGAATATGATAACAAGCTTATAACAGAATTGATACCACAATCTAAGCCAAATATAAACACATCCACAGCAGTAAATATAAGGCAAAGATAAAGGAAAGAAAGATGCAAACACACGGACAACACACGATGTGTTATCGAAGAGGAAACCGAAGTCCTCGGCGTAAAACCTCTCCGCCGCCCTCCAAGCGGTGATAAAATCCACTAAAGAATATAGTTGGGATACATGAACAGCAGAAGACCCTCCAAGCCTAATCTACCCAAGTACCTAAGCCCTCCAAGCTTCTTGCTCCAACGAGGTTACGCCGAACCTATTTCTTCTTTAGCTTCCCGGATTTCGCTACTTGACCATAGCATCAACCAATGTATATTGGTTCCTTCCAAACTGCTTCCCTAAGCACCAAATGGACCTTCTCACAGACGTGGGTGTGGTGAGATAAGGATTTGGTAAAAGACCTCTCAAGGGTATGACAATGGAGAGGAAGAGAGTAGAGGAATTTGTAGAGTTTCTTAGATGAAGATTGGGGATGAGGCAATCTTGTTTTGCTCTAGGGTTTTCTCTCACAAAATTCTCTCTGGAAGCTCTCTCAATATGATGGGTATAAGGGTGTATATATAGTAGGGTGAGAAAGGAATGCAAAACGTCAGTTTTTGCCAAACAGGGCAATTTGGCGACTTGGGCTCGCGGCTTGTCCAAGTCGTGAGTTCCAGTCGCGACGTAACGGCCTGGTCAGCCTGGGACTTTTGTCCTATAGCGTGACAGCTGGCGCGACCCTTCAGCTTCCCAGTGTGCCTCTCACATGCCAGCTTTTGGCGGCTTGCCAGTCGCGATCCACCCGCGAGCCCTAGCCGCGAAGCTCTGTTTTTCTTGCACACTCTTGAGCCTTTCTTCACATCTTCTCACACATTACCCTTACATTTTTCCCACCTAAATACAGAGTTACTAAGTGCTAAATTACAAGCAAATTGGTCACGGAATAAAGCCAATTAGATGGTTGATTAAATTCAACCTTACATAGGGTTTAGTGAATAAGCTAAAGATTTATTTTGAACTTCTATAAGATAAATTTTTTTTAAAGACTTTTGAATTATATAACCTAGTTATTGGATGATTTACATATGAATGATGTGTTTCTTTTATAACCTATATATATATTTTTTGTTATAATTTATTAATTTACGTAAATAAAGTATTTTTATTTTTATTTTAGTTGCTTTCTATAATTATAAAATACAATATTTAATCAATTAATAAACCTAAAGTTTAACCAATGAACCAGTGAACCAATCTTTCATTCGAGTTAACCTCAGGTATAGTTTTAATAACTATAATAAGCCAGTTTATTGCTTATTTTTTCATAATATTTGTGGGTCTCACATGAATCATTCATGGTTGTCAAAATCTTGATCTGGATCCTACAATCTTACGATTTTACAATCCCACCTGCCCAAAACAATCTGGATCTTTCAAGGATCTTTGCGATTGTTCAAGATCGATAGAATTGTACAATTTTGACGATTTCAAACAATCCTAATTTCTTGTAATCTTCTTTAACTTGACAAAAGGCTCAGTTTGACCCAAATGAAAAATAGCATCCCAATAGGCCAAGTTTTGCTATTCTAATATTGAGAGATAGAGTGTCAGTTGGACCCAAATGAAAAATAACATCCCAATAGAGTGTCACGTTTTGAGGTTTTTTGTCTCTTTAAATAATGCTTACAAATGAATATATTAATGTATGGTAATTACATCAAATTGATGCAAATTTATGAATGAATGTATAATTTATGTGATTATTTAACATACTAACGTGTTTTTTTTTTTCCCTCAAATAATGTAGGATCTTACGATTCACTATCCGATCCTAGTAGGATCTTGATTTTGATAACTTTGGAATCACCTACTTATTTTATTATACTTTTGTTTATTTTTCCTACTATTTGTGGATCCCACGTAAATTATTTACTTAATTTATTTAGTTTTTATCTTTTATCTATCGTACTTTCAAAAAAAGAAAATTTTTTTAATAAAAAAATAAATAAAATATTCTCAAACAGATACTTTAAACTTATAAACACACTCACAAACACACAAATGTGAGAAAATAAAGTCCTAAGTTTTAATATAAAAACATATCACAAATTCCACTCGAATAGAATAACAAAATATCTAAAATACAACAAAATGTCACAAATTTGTTATCTTTTATCGGTAGCAAAAATATTGCCACAATATGTTTTTTCTTTTTTGGTGAGAAACGACAATATGTTGTTGTGTTCGTAGAAGTAGAGCAACAAGTCATGGTAAAAACGTGTACGTCCCTGATTTGGTCTGAGACACCGCCACACGTCTAGGCGATACACCCATTGGCCATTGACCAAAAGACTCTCTCTCTCTCTCTATCTCCCTATATGTATATAGTAAACCCTCAGCTGCTCTTTCTCATTTCTATATCAAATACCTGCCTCCTTCTCCGATCTTTCTTATCTTCTTCTCCGATCACGCAAATGTCTCTCTCTCTCCCTCCGACCCATTTCATGCTTTGCCTTCAAACTCGCTGATTTCGCAGACCCACATCCCACAATTTGTTTTACCTCTTATTTAACTCCAAAAATCTGCTTTCGCTGATCAAAAAAATCGCTGCAATTGTGGCTTATTAGAGGAATTTCGGGGTTTTTCTTAACTGGGTTTCGAAGAGCATTGTGAAAATGCCTTCGGTACCCGTTGAACTCTTTATTCTTCCTTTGGTTCCTTCTTTGACTTGCTTTCATGGTGGTTCATCTTTTCATCGTCTGAAACGTCTTGAGAAAGGTGATCGTCGTGGTAATCTTAGTTAACATTTGCTTTCTTTTTCTTTCTCTTTCTTTGTTGTCGTTGTTGTTGTGTTTTTTTTTGTTCTTTCGGTGAGATTTTTTCCCGGTCATTCTCGTTTCGTGAGCGATCTGTGCGAGATTTGAAGTGGGGTTTTCGAGAAATTCAAGATCGAGAGGGATTAAGGTTTTGGGTTGACAAAAGCTGAGAAAGATAGTAGATTCTGTTTGGTAAATTACTAAATACGCGTTCCGGGTTTGTCATAGCCCTGAAATTTGTTTAAGGTACTTTTTCTTTTTTCTTTTATTTTTAATTTCATGTAGATTTCAATGTATATGAAATTTCTGACTTTATTGAGTATTGATATGATAATCTTCAAGCTTTTTACATTCACTAGCATGTTTAATAATAACATTATTTTAGTTTTATGACTTTGGGATTGTTGTGCATTCAAAAATATTAAGGTTTAGTTTAGTTGGATGTGCGTGTTGTCATTTTAAATTCTTCTGGATTTCAAGGTTTGTATGGTTTTGGCTTTGATGGGAATGAGGGTATATCTTAAAGATTTTACTGTTGCTGTTTATGTTTACCACATTGATTGCCATTATACTTGTCTTTTGAATATGAATGTGATGCTCTTGTTCTTGTAGAATCTAATGATTACCAGTGTACTTGATGTTTCTAATCTTCATGTGTTGGGCTCGAATTTTTGTAGAAGCTGATTTTGGCAATGGACAGTCAATCTTCTGATGTAAATGCCCTTGGGGATGCTCTTCACGAGTCGCTAAATATCCAACATGTTCAAGTGTCAGAACCTGCATCTGATGGGCATGAGGGGGAGGAAGACATACATGAATGGAAGGCAGCTTGCCCAAAGAAGCACTTAATCAAGTCTGAAACCTTTCCATATCCAAAGTTAAGGTTGCCTCCTAATTCTTCTTCAGATGAAGAAGGTGAAGAAGATGAGGAACCTGAAATAATATCACAGGGCCTCCACTCTGAGGAATCTAACAATCATGCCTACTCACGATCGATATCGTTGCCAGTAAGTTCTCATCTTTTTGCTAAACTTGTTACTGAACTTGTATATATTTACACACACACACACACACACACACTTGTATTTATCTCCTCCTGCACTGTCTTTTCTGTTGTGAGCTCATAAGTGCCTTTCAGTTTTCTTCTAACTAAATATTCTTTGCTGCCATTGTATTTTGGCTGGAAATTTTTTTAGCAATAGACCCTAAATTTGAATTTTAGATGTGGCAAAATAATGACGGGGAAATAACTGATAAACACCTTTTGAAGACTTATAAGAGGTGAGGAAAAGCTGGTTCTAGCATTCAAGCATTAATTTGGGGATGCATCAGATGATGGAGAGCTCTTGGAAATTGGAACCTTGCTTAGTTGGTTTAAGTTGAACTGATTTTTATTATATCGTTTAGGAAAACCTAGATGTGATTGTTTAGAAAAACTTAGGTTTGGTTGCTTAATTTTTGTATTTCTTCTGTAAGATGTCTTTTAGATTTATCAAAATGGCTGCACATTATTATTATTTAAAATATGCTGGGGAATCATTGTAATGCTTTTTTTTTTTATACTAACTTTATACCTTCCAGACTCCTTTGAAGCTTGTGTCTGCCATGAAAGGTAGCCGTAGGACTCAGGGGATTCCGCCGAAGAAACTGCCTGTGAAATGGGCTCCTGATGTGTATGATCCAAGGCCTACTTTGATGTCACACTCGGTTAAAAACAAGAGCTCACAGAAGTATAAAAACAACAAGAAAAATGACAAGAAAAATGAAAAGAAAAATGGAAAGAAAGGGCAGAAGAACTCTTCACATGGGATAAGTGGCAAGGACAAGAAACAATCTCGCAAGGCTGCTAAGGGTTCTAATGAATTTGAGGTTTTTGAAGTTGGCAGCTCCAACTCCCACTGTGGGAATAGCTTCCTTAGAAAATCACACACTGAGATGCACTACCCGGTTGCTGAAGCATTATGAGTCGACATTTCTGTACCATGTCCTATCTTTTGTTCCCATGTGTGTGGATAAATAAGTATTTGCCTCAACTGTTTTCATAGTTTTTGATGGTCTAAGAACTTTGGATGATACATGCACTACTGCGTGGTGATAACTTTTTAACTAAGTTAATATATGGTGTTTGATGCTTTGTATATAGCAGTATTGATTTCAAAGTTTGTATTGTTGGTAGATTTGTATCCATGTCTAGTCTTGATGAAAGAGGCCTCCTTAGTGCTAAGTATATGGTGAAGTCCTTTTTGTTTCCACGACAGGTAGAACCTTGTTTTCATGCAAGTCTAACCAGCATTTTGATGGCTTTGCTGAAGCCTGGCCCCGTCAATTCCCACTAATTATACTAGAATGAAGGATCAGAAATCACTAAATCAGTGTTTCCAGATCCAAAGCCTTTCACAAGTATTGTAAGTAGGTGATACTTTTCCTTTTCAAGGTAGAGATTTATATTCAGACTGAAGTATGGGGCTGCTTTGGAAGGGGAAAAGAGGTTCTGTTTCTGTTGCAGACTTACCACAAATGTGTTAGCTTTTAGCCTATCGTTCCTACTATCGTGTAGTGATTATTAGGAATTTTTACCGGAGACCTCCAGTTCAGATATTTGATTTCCTAGACTGTCTCCTAATTTTTTCTTATGATAGTAGGAATGAGCTCCAAAATTTATTTGCAATCATACAATGTTTATTGTTGAAAAATGTTTTGCATAAGCAGATCTACATGAGATACAACAATGACAGAATATTAAACCTATAATCAATATATGATAAAGAGGGTTTAATTGTTTGGAAATCCTGAAGTGAGAATAAATACGAGATGGCACAAGTGTTCTTTTATGTTGTGTATTCTGCATTTATTTTGACATAATCATAACTCAAATCACATCCCCAAGCTTGCCCACTTCCCAATCCATCACCTGTTTGAAAGAAGAAATGAGGGAAATTAAATAAGACTAACACCAAAAGATGTAAAATCTCATTATGCTCATTTATAGTAAAGTATACTGATGCAATGAGAATATGAGATGACAGATATCTTTCAGAATTTCTTTTTTTAGACATTATCTGTTGGGTAACTAAACATGAGTTGTCAACTATGCACTAAATCTTTATTATGATAAGATTGCACTAAATCTTAATATTTGAGAAGATGGCTGCCCAAATGAGCAAATACTAAATTCAGCTAGCCAACTTGTTCAACCACAAGAAAAACAGCCCAGATTAGCTACCGAATGGCAAAAGAGCTAACACATTGTTTTCCGTTCTTTTTAAAAATGAATGGTAGTTATTTAACTTGAAGAGAATTCAGGAATCCTAGCCCTTTAACAACTAAGCAAATCTGCAGCCTAAGCAGGGACATGAGCATCACCCTAACTGAATTGTTTGGATTCAGTCTGAATCATTCAGATTATGGACAAACACTCTAAACCAATACTAGTATTCATTGTGTAAACAAAGGTTAGCAGGCAAAATTGCATTTATATTTTTTTCTTTTTTACAAAACTATGTGGATCCCACCCTCTAGAGGAGCGTTATCCCTTAACTGGCTAATTTTAGTGGACTTGGTAATTTTGGATTTAACTATAAATAGGAAGAAAAATTTGCATTTGTATGCTTCATGAGTACTACAGAAGCTTACCGACTGATATATGTATTTTAACTGTACTGTGGGTTTCACCAGCCTTCCTCAGATAGTTACTTGCTGCAGCCCTGAAAACATCTCCAATTACTCAATACATTGTAGGTACAAGCTGAGAAGAATTTGTAAAACAGAAAGTGACATGCTTAAAAAGGCAATGTGCACATGTGAAATGCTTAGAAAAAAAAGTGCACCGGCAACATGCATGCCTTCACGGAATCAAACCTGCACTCATCTATACAGGAGAGTCCTCTACCTCAAAAAATTCAGTTCTAAAACATGGGGTATAAACTAGCTTGGGAAACAAGGTGTTCACACTGGAATTTGGATGATGGCTACATTTTGGGGCTCTCAAAACTGCAACTATGATCGCAAAGTTGGTTACCTTTTTTAACACACAGCAACCAAAGAAGCATTGTATAGAAAAATTTCAAGATGATACCCTGTGCTGTGACAGGTACCAGATTTTAGTGACGCACCGATGGTAACAGTAAGTTAATCAAAGGAACCAGCCTATCCTCGCTTTCGCTCTCACCCCCACCCCACCAAAAAAAAGAGATAAGAATAGAAACTTATGATCAACTTCCACAGAGCATTGGAAATAATATGTGTACACTGGGAGGAACTAAAATGAGGGGGGAAAAAAACATATGCAAGATCAAATCTTATAGAGAAAAGAACTAGTTCTTGGTTATGCCCCAGATTTTAGTATAAAAGTCGAGCCTTAGAATTACCGGTCAAATGGTTGTGGTTCCCCAGCATCCATGAGCAGAATATCCCCTAGCAATACTCGAAGCTTGTTTTGGTGGAAGGGAATCCCTGCATAGCCTGCAGCAGCAGCAATGCGCCCCCAATTTGGATCTCTGCCATATACAGCAGCCTGCTTAACAAAACTGACAGAAGATTAGACTCTAATGTGAGATATTGGAAGGTTGGTCAAGTTTAAAAATCATGCCTTAACAAGTGAAGAAGATGCCACTGAGCGTGCAATCTTTGCTGCTTCAGCCTCACTGTCTGCACCTGCCACACTTACCTATACTCCAAAGATAAAATTAGATAGAAGATTTCAACATATCGGCCGGTCGCTTCTCTAAAATCACAGCATATTGCTGACTTTGTAATCATAATTAAGTCATAAAGATTTTTTAATTTGCAAGTTATATACACACAATGGGTCTTTAACCCACAACAGCATAGCCTCACCCTCCAACCCATTATTACAGGAGGACGTGCCATTTGAACTAGAATAAGTCATAAATATAAGCTTCAATTCTTTTGCTTTTTCATTCTCTGTGAAAAAATCATGCTGTTTCTTTGTTTTTTTAATTAATTAATGAGTAAGAGGATACTGCTTCATAGATATGAGAGTTGTTCCCTCTCACATTGCTCCCCTAAGAGACTTGTTTCTTGTTCATAGTTGTGTTTATATCCAGTATTAGTTACAACCAAGAGTAGGTTTGGTAGGTTACTATTAGATGTCCAATTTTATAGAATGGGGCAAATGTACAGCGTCAAATTTGGCTCATAAGCAGAGATAACATTAACTTTAGATGCAGACCTCTATTAAGCATGTTGCTCCTTCTCCATCCCAAGCTATTGATTTGGCAAGACCTTGCATTACCTGAAAATTTGAAATTGATAAAACTTCGAATAAATTGAACCCAATACCTGGTTTAGATCCATACAATATTACAATTTGAGGCCCGTGACTAAATTATATAAAATGCAGGACCAAGTCCTAGGAACAAATTTGAGCACTATCAATTTTATTTTATTTTTGATAAATTAATTCACTAGCAATTGAAAAGAGTTAAAGTGCAACACTACATTTTTTTTTTTTTTTGTCAAAAAAAAAAACTTTTACAATCTTAGTGAAAAAAAAAATTTCAGTAATGTTGGATTAGGAGGTGTAAATAAATACAAGGGTTTTGTTAGCACCAGGAGGAAGGGGAACAGAGGCATCCAAATACAATGGAAAGTTGGTGCAAGTTTTGCAGAAAACAGTTCTTTATCAATGAGAAGCAAAATAATACTTGTAAATTTATATGATTGAGTGAATAGTTTAATAGCAGCATAACTTACCGCATCAATGCATGCTTGGAGTTGCAATGCCTCGTAACTGTCTATAGAAGCTATCCTGGTTGATCCAGATAACCCACTGGCCAAAGCAATAACAGTATCATTGGTACTAGTATCTCCATCTACCTATTGCACCAAATCGACCACCTGTTAACTTTCATAATGTCCCAGAAGTGGGATTAATCACACCATGTCAAAAAGGAAACTTGGGTACTTATTCATGGCAACAAGTGTGCTTGCCAAAGATGACATATAGTTCATAGAACAGGAGTATTATATGCATATTTATAAGATAAGAAATTAGGTCATGTATATGCCTATATTCATCAATGTGAACTGGCAAAATTGTGTTCATTAAATATCTAGGAAGCAAAAACCTCTCTTAAGGCTAAATTATTAGGGGGAGAGGAGGAGCTTTCTGTTAATGAATAGTGGTGACTAGAAGAAATATTGATTACACAAAGAATCAATAATCATTAGGAAAAATAAAAAACAAAGAGCAATTAACAAATTAGTTAAACCTCTGATTAGCATCAACTGAATGTAAATAACTTGGAAGTTCACACACCTACAGCAGACGTGATGGGCACTAGGAGAGCAACCATGAACAGAGGAACTGAACCAACCCAATCTAAAAGTTACCGGCTTGGTTCATTTTTCTTTGAATTTTGGTTATATTTGGGTTAATAAGTTTTTGAACCAATTGTACTCAAATTCAGTTCCAGATCAAGTAGTCAAACCCCAACAAGAACTGACCATTAGGTGGATCACACATCATTCAATAGAAGACATCACCCCACTCCATATAAAGAGGACAATTTTACTTATCAGGAGAGAGAGAGAGAGGAAAACTTTACTTGTTTTGGCATTATGATTAATTGTATTGACAATGAAATTTACAGAGAGCTTTCATATGACATAATACCAAGACAAAGATGCACACATAGAATATATAGAAATATTGATATTAAGGAGAGGTAAAGGATGTGCAGGCCAAAGATTGGCGTCTAAACATCAAGCAGTCCAATATGAGGTAAAGTTCATCCCACTGACAGGAGATAATAAGAGAAACTGTAAAATGGGTATAAAAGTTAACTCCAGCGTGAATTAATGCATTCACAAATGGGTGATCATTACATGCAAGAGACAAAAGAGGAGAGTTACTTATAACACCTAAATTAAAGGAAGTCTGTATAAAAGAGGGCACAGCGAAAATTACAGAAATGATAGCCAAGTCAATAATCCTATAAAACGGACGGGATTAAAGCAATGATATTCCATACAGTTATCTGGTTGAAACTCCTGTTTACAGCAATCTGCACCATTTTTCTCCAAATATCACTTGTAACCAGGGCATCAGTTGTTATTACCTGGAACACATAAAGCAATATAAAGGAATAGAAAAGAAACGTATGCTTCCCACAAAAGTGGCAAGAGAACCGTGAGGATACATACACCAAGCATGGTAGCCATATTTGGGTGGATCATCCCAGAACCTTTTGCCATTCCCCCAACTCTTACTGTTCTCCCTCCAACCTGAGGAATTTATAACTTTTAAAGGCCTGTCTTTGCTGGGAAGTTAAATTTCCAAGAGTAATAATATTGAAGAATCCTAATTTCCTGGGATGCAAGTTCTGTAAGGTTGAGATAAGGCTATTCTATATATCCAACAACATTTTCTACAAAGGAAGAATGTTAACTTGCTTATTGCTTTTTATTGACAAGATACAGCCCATTGCTGAATCAAACCATTTTCTTTAACATTAGATACTGTCCTTATTAAACTCTACAGAGTCACCAATTATGCATTAGAAATCAAGAAACCAACAACAGTTGCTCCTGTTTGGTCCTTGATCCAGTATCCATCTTCAATGCCTCATTTAAGCAAGTAGCACAATTACCTCTCAAGATATGCATGCTGATAATCATTGGTTTAAATTTGTCACGGTAACACATATGCATGCAAATTGACACAGAAAACAAGTACTTGCACACCTGAGATTCAATTGCAATGCTCTTGCTAACAAGGTCAGTCGTTGTGATTGCCACCGCTGCAGAATCTGCCCTGCACATGTGCTGATAATATTCAAGAGTGTTTTAATAAACATGACATAGGAGACTAAACAACCTATCAAGGAGATCACTTGAAGCTTATACATATTTCGATACAATAGAAAAAATTAACATAGAAGATTGGAAGTAGAAAACATAGACAAGCAGGTGCCTTCATAAACATGGAATAACATCAATAACAAAAACTAAAATGAAGAAAGCATGAGCATTACCCCTCAGTTGATGATGAGAGCAAAGCAACTAGTTTTGGAAGTGACTTTAAAAGTGCTTCCTGCATATGCATTAGAGTATCAATTATATGTAAAACACTGAAAGCAACAAGGCATGTTATTAATCTGACAAAAGAAATTGCAGCAAAATATTTCAGCTGATCTATTCGGCAGGCATGGTGCACATCAATGTGATCAGTATAACATACATAAGGTCACCAAGTTACCTTCTTTATTCTTTGACCAATTACACCAGTGGATTCAATCAACACTTCTTCTGGTCTCCTTTGAAGTAGCTGCAGCAACGAATATTCTTAGTCTAATTAGCAAGAAAATATTGAACCTGCACAACCACAACGATGGGAATGAAGTGTTCAAACTCTGAAGGTAGCATACCTCAGCAAGCATGTTGGCAGATTCTATCACATCCTGGTATCCTGCATCACCCTGGACATCATTGGTAGGTCATTTAGCCACATAAGACTTGGTTCACACTCAAAGCAACAACATTTTTCCCCCTATTCAATGAATCTCTCAAAGTAACAGGCTGACAGCAAATAATGTGGTTGACTAATAAACCCCTAGTCTTTGCAAGGACATGGCCTCAGTGCCCCCGGGGGGAGAACAACCATTAACTTTGGTATTGTACCACATTTTGACTGAAACTATGCAGTTACTGGACAGGAATGTACAAGCAAAGCATCTATATACTCAGATATCTTACCGTTGCTGCATTGGCTTGGCCAGCATTTATTAACACTGCACATGCCTGATGAGTTGCCGAAATTGAGTCATTAGCAGATAGATAAGAAACTGAAAACATAATAATAAAAAATCTGAACAGCAACCACACAAAAAATCCCTATTTTGATTTATAGGCCATACTATGGCAAAATATGTGTTGAATGAGTAACTTATACATCAAATGTTCAAGGTAGCAAGCCCTTTAAAACAAAGTATTGTCAAAAGTATAATCTAGCCGGAAACAAATAATAATCATAATAATATCTAAAATTCATTCTAACTACAAGTTCATCCCACCCTTTATTGATTTATGGTTGACAGAAAAAGGAGTTGAGTACCGTTTTTGAAATGTCTAACGCCTTCTTGCAGTATAACACTGGTGCAGCAGCAACCACATTCGTTGTAAACACCCCTATAAATAAAATATTGACATGAAACTGTATCTCCAATCAAATCCTTTCCTTTCTTAAATTCTCAAAGAGCCAATATTGTTCCAAGTGCACACAACTCAAGAAAAATACTTAAGACCATAAACAAACTGGAAAAAAAGTTTTACTACAAAAACAAAAGCATAAAAATGATTGAAACTAAATTTGCTAAGCAAAATGAAAGCTAGCTAACCTGCAGATGTGGCATCCACATCACAAGTGACAAGGGCAAGGTCAGGTTTCTCGCCTTTAGCACGCAAACCGCCATACATTCCGGCAGCTTTGAATCCCTCAGCTGCTGTAACTCCCCCAGGAATCTACACATTATTCCATATTCCTTACATTGATTACATATTTTACCAGTGACATTAAAATGCCTTTTTTTTTTTTTAAATATAGAAATATGTTTTCAAAAAGTTCTTTTTGACAAATATATGCAAATTATGTTTTCAAAAAAAGAAAAAAGAAAAATGATCACCTGCTTCCATGGGCCTTCGGGGAGAAAAATTGGAGCCTTTGGAATGTAATTGGAGGCGTCAATATTCCCAGTGGTTGAAACAGCACGTAATTTGAATACCCTCTGAGACGAACCAAACGAGCTCCAAATCTGTGACTGAGATATATATACAGTTCCTTTATTCAACTATTTTTAAAATTTTCTTAGCAACCAAACAGATTGTTGAGGCGAATATTACAATGTGAGAGTGATACTGACCTTTGGAGCACTTAGTGGTGGTGGTGGTGGCAGTTTCATCATGGAGACGCAGTGAGAATGAGGAGCATATAGACACAGAATATTCATGTTTGTTTGCGACTGTAAAAGTATTGTTTGGGTTTAAGTAAGTAAAGCCGAAGGGTTTTGTTTCTTTTTTCTTATTTGTAGGCGTTTTTTTTTTTAAAAAGACGAGTTTGACAACCTCGAAAGGTGACAAAAATTGTTCAGACCAGGTCACCACCTTCCGAGGTTGAAAGACGAAGTTGAGACCCTCTGCCAACTAAGGAGCTCACTTCTCTCTCTGTGCTAAAAAAACCAACAAAATTTCTTAAGATCACTTATGGGTTCTTTGGGATATATTTTTCATAGCTCTATTGAATTTTAATTAATCTCTAATTCTCTATTGGCCTTTTTTTACCTTCTTGAGAGATAGTTTTAATACAACATTTTCTTATTACGACAATTGCTTTTTTTCATCAAATTAATTTTACAACAAAATATTTTACTGATTGAACTAATTAGAACCCACAATTCTCTATTGGTCTAAGTTAAAAAAATGAGTCTTAATTGTCCCACTATCTATTAGTTTCTTAGCCTAAGAGTTTAATCAGAGCATCTATTAGTTTCTTTACCTATGTCTAATGGAGCAATGAGGTATTATCTTTAGGTGATATGACAACATTTTCCCTATCAAACAATTACACATCAGCTTAAACAAATCTGGAACAACTACTGTTACCCACTCGGATTCAAATCCGCCTTTAACTAGAAAAGAAAAAAAAAAAAAAAAAAGGCTTTCCACTCAAAACAAACGGCGAAAATGGGTAATTACACATAATTACCCAACTATATAGTTAGTTGGCCCAGTTTGGAAACTATATTATTTAGTAACATCTCGAGCCTCAGAGACTCGAATTCTGTGCTCATACCTCGACTCTTTGAGGCTCGGTTTTTGTGGTTTGACGTGGCTTGATGCCACGTGGCGTCCACATGGAACTTGAGTCTCAGAAACTCGAGTTCTATGTGAATGCCATGTGGCACTGACATGGTCGATACACGTGGTAATTAACGCCATCTGGCTCTGACGTGGTCGGTACACGTGGGACTTGAGCCTCTAAAAATCGATTTTTAATAGGGTTTTTTCAAAATTAACGCCTCTCACACAGCGTAATCACTCTCCACTCTCACTCACCCTCTCTCTAAAACAGACTCACCCTCTCTCGTCTTCTCTCACTCGCACCTCAGCCTCTCTCACTCACTCACCCTCTCCACTCTCACTCACTCACCGTCTTCTCTCACTCACCCTCTCGCTCGCACGCTCACCCTCTCCACTCTCACTCACTCATCCTCTTCAAAAGCTAAACACCGTTTGACTGTCATGGACTACATCGTACGGCTGGACACCACCATACCCTTCCGGACTTAGCCCATCACAACCGGCTTCCGTCACAGCTAAAAACGATCAAACGTCCCAGACGTTTTCAGATTCGGAGATAGAGATCGGCGTTATTCCGGCGAAAGGTACCCATCAATTATCTGTGTTCATTCTTCCCCTTTTGGCCCTTTTGGTCCTTTGTTGTGAAAATTTTTCTTTTTCTTCTTGTTAATGAGTCTGGTAATTGAAGTTTTGGTCTTGTTTTGCTATCTAAAAAAAAGTATTCTTAATATTGCAATGACAACAAGTATATCAAATCCAGGTATGCTTTGAGCATAGCCGGAGGTATTCTTGGACAATGTTGAAGAAAATGATTAGAGAGAGCAAAGACAAAAATGAGATTGTGAGGAACATGGAAACATAAGAGTGCTTAGGTTTAATTGTTATATTTCAATACAAAAGTTTCATAGTTGGCCTCAATTTGCAGGTTATAAAATTAATCCCTTAATTTTATTGATTAGTTGTTACTTTGAAGTTAAAATTCAATTTAATCCCTTAATTTTACTTCCATTATCAAATTAATCCTTAAGATTTAACTATAATCAATTTTGTTCCCCACTTTTGTCAAAATGAGCTAATTTGATCCTTTTGCTCAGACATTCTAACAAATGAAGTCATTTAATCATTTATTTTTAAGTTAAAAATAAATATGCAAAATTTTCTATTACATGATATATCTCATATTCTCATTAATGTTCTCAATTAATTTTTTATTAAAGTTCTCATTAATTTTTTTTATCAAAATTTAAAAAAAAAAAAAATTTAAATGGCGTTATCAAACAAACATTGTTTGATAATGTATTTGAACAAAAAGAATAGACTGGTTCATTTTCATAAAGTAATGACTAAATTGACAAATATTAAATTACAGGATATCCTCCCATTGAAGAATCCATTGTATATCCTCCCATTGTATACCCTCCCATTGAAGAGTCCATTGTATACCCTCCCATTGTAGTGCATCCATCATCTAGGGTTGTAAATTGTAAAGACGTAGTTGTTTCTTGCACCACCTCAGTATCAACTTCTGCACTTGCCTCCAAACTTACGTACAACTCAGCAGCATTTACTTGGGGCATTTTCTGTATCCTATTAAACATCATCTTTACATGTTTGTCTTCTTTGATCGCCATATACCCGTAATTTATCCGTTCGTGAAGGACTTCTTGTGGGTAACGATAAATAATCTTGATATCATACCAAGCACGGTTCAAATTCAATTCGCCCATGATTTTGTTCTTCAAATCATTCAACGTCTTCAACTTATGACATATCATCATGTAGTAGCATTGGATACCCGGCCCTCTAAACGGGATTCCGTCAATCTCTTCAGGATTGTCAAGGGGTCCACCGAAGTATACATTTATATCAATATTCTTCAAAGATTGTGAACCTATTAAAGAGTCAAGTATGGTATGTTAGTGACATATTTTATCTCTTTCATTTAACATCAATTACAAAACTTTTTCTATCTACTCAAAATACAAAAATTACAACTTCTCACGCCACAATTGCATATACTCACCCCACATCACATACAATTCTACTGGCACAATCATTATCATTTCGTACTCAAACAATGAAAAAACTAAAGACAAAACTCACCCCTATTACAAAATTTTAACTCAACTCTAACAAAAATATAAATAAAAATATCAAACCAAACAACAAAAGTAATGAGGATGTGCAAATGAATGAATGCAATTATGTAACATCATTATTCCATATATAATTTCAATTTTTAGGTATATTAGAGTCTAATTCTAATTGGGCCCAAGAAAAATACAACTCTAGCCCCCTCCATCAAATCTGCCCAAATGAACAAGTTAATGATTGTTTAGTTGTTAAAGAAATGTAATATTTTTTTTACTTATTAGAAATAGGACATGAAAGTTGCATTATGTCCATTTTCCTTTGATCAACTTAATAATTATTTAAAATATATCATTATTACTAATATTTTTGACTTTATTTTTCACATAAAGTAAAATCTTATGATCATCGATTCGATTCTATGATTTACTCTATGAGGACCTCTTATAGGTCCTGTTTAGGATCTCAATTTTAATAACCTTGGTTTTACTTGTAAATTACAAATATCTACTAGAAACATATTCATATAGATAATGTTTAATAGATCATGTTTAGGATCTCAATTCTTTTATAGATCATGTTTAATTTATTCATAAATGTTTTTTAATTATAAATATCTACTAGAAAGGTATTCATATAGCTATGAAAATATTTGAAAAAGATCCCAAAAAAAAAAAAAAACTTGACAAATTAATTGAATCTTAGAGGGATATTTTTTTGTCTTTAAAGTTTTAAAATGGATATTTGGATAAATTTTTTTTAGTAAATTAGTAATAAACAAAACATAGCAAAAATTTTAGATGAAAAAGATTTCAAAAATTAAATATTTAAGTATAAGAAAATGTCACATTCGCCTAAAGTCCCTTAATACATTGAGTTGAACCTGTTGTCCTGGTTCCAAAATTCAAAGCCACCCTACTTGGTAGCACATGGCTGAAGCCTAAAGGTCTCAATAAGGCAATAAGCACCTTTGAATGAATATTTGGGTCAATACCATTATCCATATTACAGTGGTGAGCTTTTGCCAAATGGAACACTTGCAACCATAGGCCAGTTGATGCATTAAATCCAGTTTATAGAAAAATATTAATACATGAAAATGTTGATGTTTAATATAAATAATAAAAAATGGAAATAAAAATATTAATTTTAATAATTTCATTGCTAAATATAATAATATTATAACGTTTGACTAAAATAAACAAATAATTATACTATTTATAAAAGTATTGAATTTTAGTTAAGTTAAAATATTTTTGTATTAATGAAATAACATAGAGCAGAGGGGTTCATTAGACATTACCAAAAAAAAAAAACAATTATATATATAAAGTGGTATATATATATACATATATATATATAAAGTGATATACATATATATAAACATATATATATATATATATATATATATATTTAAGTGGTTACTACAAACAAATATTTTTATTATGAAATGTCATGACAAATTCAATACAAGCAACACTTTCTAAAGCAGTTATATATACACTAAACAACCAACTAGAGAGTGAGGAGACCCTTACCTAACATGAGGATGTGCAAATGTACTATACTGGGATTGTATGAGAGTGAGAGGGAGAGAGGGAGACTACAATGATCGGCTTGTATGAGAGTTAAGAAGGGAGTATTGTTCTACTCTGTAGAATGTGTATGAGAGTTGAGAGAGGAGTAATGCAGAGTGAGAGAGGATGAGTTGAGAGAGAAGCAATTTCTGTTGGAGCTTCAGCCAAGTGACATAAAGAAGTCAGGAGCTTAAGATGTGACCAACAGGCAGAGAGTAAAGTTAAAAAAACGTGAAGGTTCAGGCAGGCCAGCTACAGTTAAAAAAAACGTGAAGCTCTAGACTGTCAGTGACATGACCAGATAGGACTGGACATGAACAGTGTACACACCAAAATCGAGTTTCTGAGACTCTGTTTCGCTTTTAAAAAACCGAGTCTCAAAGACTCGAGATCCATGTGGCGTCAGGCCACGTCAAACCACAAAAACCGAGCCTCAAAGAGTCGAGGTAGGAGTACAGAATTCAAGTCTCTGAGGCTCGAGATGTTACTAAATTATATAGTTTCCAATCCGGGCCAACTAACTAGATAGTTAGAGAAAAAAAAATAGTTACCTATTTTCGCCCAAAACAAACGAAATAAAACCAAAACAAAACAAAAAACCGAGATGAGAGAGAGAGAGAGAGGGGCCTTTGACAACCTGATGGGAATCGTGGGATCCCTCTCAATTCAACCCATAGAAAATTTTGAAGGTAAAAGGACTTGGTTGTGTCAACAGACATTGAACTATTATTCATTTTTCACGGTGTCAATATAGGTACCCTGGGAAGAGGGCGTTCTGAGATTCAGTGCATTTCAACTGAATTTAAAGTAGGAATCCTTAGAACCAGTCATAACAAGTTCCATACCACGTAAACAAAATTTTAGCAGCACAATGAATAACAAAGCCTAAGAGGCTAATAGCAATAGACCAACAATGCATTGAATTAAAAAAGTCAAAAAGCTTCATTTTTCTCAATGGTTAATGCGATAGTGTTCCATTTTCACCAATTCAACATGTATATTGGCTAAATAATGTGTATTATAGTCTCAAACAGTCCTCATATCCCAATGAGATCCACTACAGCTTCTAATACATTCATCCACACCATCCAACAGTCCTGTTTGTTCTGAAACCAGTTTCGGAAGGCTCTTGCTGTGGCTGAGGTGGAGGTCTAGGCTCCCTTGGTTTGGCAGGGTCAACAAAAATAACCCATCCATCCAAGAACTTAGCATTCATTCCTTCTCTGGCCTTCTCAGCTTCTTCTATGGTCGCATATGAAACAAACCCAAACCCCTTTGATCTTCCAGTGGCTCTATCAGTTATGACTTTTGCTGCAGGATCATTAAGCCAGTTGGTCAAAGTGGAAGAATAAGGAAGGATGCAAGGAAGGAAGAAATATAACCAAAATATGTTTGCCTTTTACCATCAACAAGCTGGCCAAAGGGAGAAAATGCCTCTTGAAGCTTTTGATCTGTTGTAAGTCTGGAAAGACCTGTTTTCATTACACAACACAAGGATAAAAGACAGTCATACTTCAAAATAAGAATTTCACGTAAAATGTAAATTGTAGGTAGACTCCCACTATCTTCAGTCTGTTTTACGTAGCCTTGAGAAGAGATAGTAGGCACCTCCAAATTTGAATAAAATTGCTACTAATCCAGTATTCCATAACCATCAATGCCATCATGATAAAATACATTAGTTTTAATAACATAAGAAATGGGGTAAGTTACATAAGCTAATGATAAGTTGATAACCTCAAAAGATGAATTAGAAAAGAAATATCAACTGTCCATTTGTACTAACTACAGCCTCATATTGCTTCTCCAGTGCTAGTTTGATAGCAAATGCCAAATTTTGAGCAGGTATGTCAGGTTGACAAGGAAGATGCACCCAGCTCAAGATATTGGGAGATAAAGCCAGGCAGAATGGTTACTACTGGGCCGAGCTCAACCTATCTCACCCACCTTTAAACCCCTAAAACATCCAACAAATCGTAATGCATTTAAAGAAATTTATACTCAACTAATAAACCAAAATAAAAGTTAGATTTCAAGATCTGCCTCTTGGAAAAATAATAGTAACTAATAACTTTTTCACAACTTTTAGAACTAACTCAGATGGTTCCATACCTAGATTCTCTAATTGGTAGCACAAGCTATAAAATGGGATTTGAGATGATTGAAGATTGATAGATATTTATCCTAAATATCACTCATCAAAAAGTATTTATCCTAACTGTCAGTGCCCTTAAGTAGCAACAGTCATCCACACCAATCTAAGGTATCATAATATTTCCTTGAGCAATAAAACAAGCTCTACATTCCAGTGACAGAGGACAGATGGCTGCAAACCTGATCAGGCAGATATTGTGAATACTTCCACTTGTTTTTATCAGAAATAAAGATACATTTCCCTTACTCTGAACAAACTTAGAATTCTTAATTTAAATGAGCATCACTGCTAAAATGCAAACAAGATCCATCAACAATGTCATCTAGAGATCAATTTAATTGGCACATAGCAGCGCCATCCAGGCAACTTGGAACCACCCCTCCCCCCCCCAAAAAAAACCCAAAAAAAAAAAATCAAATGATCTATCCTTAAATTTCAGCACTTTCATTTTAGAAACCCCAAAATGAAAAGACATTTGAAATCACATTTTTTGTTACAGCTATTCAACCAAAATAATGAACTATTTGATATTGACCTTAAATTCAGAGCTTTGAAATACAGAAGATTCTAAATGCTACAAAACCAAGACAAAGATAATAATCAGAAAACAGATTGCACAATTGCTAACTCACTTTTTCGTATTATAAATTACAACCGGCTGATTAGACTTCTAAAGCTAAATCACAAGCACAAGGCATTTCTTGATATAAATCATAACACAAATATAGACAATATCAAAGTAAGACCCATGATAAACTAAGCTAAAAGAGACAGAAGAAACTAGAATTTCCCATCTGATTGCTGGGGAAATGGGGGCAAGAAAGAGATATAACTATTTAAAATAAAAATTAGAAAACTGGTCTATAATGGATGACCCAAGATTACCAAATCAAATATAGACTCACTTTTGTAACATTTACCGCACAATTTTCCCGGGAACCAAACGAAAAACAAACTTCTCAGAAAAGAGTGAATGAGACGTACCACTGATAAAGAGCTTAGGGGAAGTGAGAGTAGTATTGAAACGAATGGAAGTGTACTGAGATTGAAGAATCGAAGACGCAGTGGAAGATCCTCCACCAAGAACGCGTCGAATGCCAGAGACGAAGGCCATTGTAGGAATTTGGGAATGATATTGATTTGGGTTTTAGAGGATCCGCAAAACCCTAGTAAAACCCTCGATAGGACAGGAAGGTTGGAACTTGGAATGGAAATGTCAAATGTGTGAGAGAATCTTCTAGTCACGACTGATAGTAAGTACTACGTGAAATCAACCAATCTCAAACGTCGGATGTTATTCATTTGTTTTGTGAACCCTTTGATGTTGTTGCATTTTTTTTTTTTTTTTAATTAGTGTCTACTACCCACTCTTGGACATATGTGAAAAAAAAAGAAGTGTATATATTGTAATAAAATAAATATGAAACCAAGAGTGTGTATATATACATATATATATATATATATATATGTATATCTTAATTGGTCATCCATTCTTTCATATTACCCAAAAATACAAGAAAAGTTTTCCTATATAATAGTTATCTATCAATTTACAGCAAAACTTTCATATATGAGAAATGCTAACGGATATCTTTAGAACATTGATTAACAATCTATTTAAAGAAAATTTTTATAGGGAAAAAAAAACAATTAATGTTTTAATAATTTTTTACATTTCTCATAAAAGTGGTATCAAGACTTTTCTAAAATTGATTATTAATTATTGCCCTAAAGACACTAATTATATATTTATATATATATATATATATATATATAAGACTATAATGGACACTAATTATGCTAGATTGAGTCTTAAGACCCAATCTCTGTTAAGAAGTGTTATTGTCAACTTGCCAACAGATATACAATCGAGTGAATAGTGTCATGAACAGTAGTCGGTGAATAGTAATCAGTGAACAGTAATTTATGAATAGTAATACATGAACAGTAAAAAGTGAACAGTATTTTTTCACTTTTTTTACTCAAATAACTAGCAGCAAAGTCTTGTCATTTTCTTCAATCTAAAGTGTCAAATCTTGTCGAAAGAGAGTTTAAAAAGACCAAAAGCCTGAGGGAACTCCTTTTTCCAAGGATTCATATCTTACAGAAGATTCCAGAGAATCTATTAAACATGTTGTTAAGAAGAATGATGAAGGTTTATATGTATATATATATAGCCTTAGTAAGTCTGTTGGTTTTAGACTAAGGAGATTGTTGAAGCAAATGAAATATCATTGGAGAATTGTTGTGACATTAAGGGCCGAATTTTACTGCTAAAAGCCGCTTAATAGAAGGCCAAATTTGGGAAATGTATTGCAGTAAAATTCATTTGGCACTCTTTCCAACTTATCTCAATTTCCAACATATATTCGTGTATGTGTAACATAATTTTTCTTTTTTCTTTTTTTCCTTTTTGTGAACCCTTAGATGTATTGATCCTTCTCCCACTCTTTTTTAAAAAATAATTTTTTTTATATACTAGAATTTCAATCTATATCTCGATATGGATAAAAACCTATGACAGTATGGAATTGGTTTTATTTTAGTAGTGCTAAAATTCTTTGCCTACGGAGAGAAATGGGTCCCTAGGAAAAGACAATGCATTTCCACTCCTTCATTATCAGTTGATATAGACATTCCATACCTTTCTTTTTGGTTTTAAACTTTTAGTCAAAACAACTTATCTGCTTGTGATAGAATCCTTTCCTTCAACCTTTTACCTTATCTTGGATCTGCTCCACTATCCTGGCTAACAATTGTTGCTTTGATTTGTCTTGGCTTAAGGGGACCCAAAGAATTTCGAGTGCAGAGTTGTTGATTTGAGGTCTAAAAGAGTAGGCTGATGGATCTTTGGTTTAGAGACTTGCTTTTGTTGATAGAAAATTCCATGTGATTATGCTAAGAGAGTACCCAATAATTTGCACAGGTTTAATTTTCATTTTGCTTATTTGTTGGGTGTTAAAAAGGCTTATACATTATCGCTCAAAAAAAAAACAAATAGTATAACAGTAAATCGAATAAAAAAAAAAACTAGGCAGCTTGAGGGCCAAAAAAGTAAACCAAAAATAAGATTTATATAAATATGAACAATCTGACTTCTACAAGAAAATAGCTCTCTCTTTATCGGGATCTTCAAGTACACGATAATGCCAACTAGATCAACTTTTCTTTTCTTTTTTTGATAAATAAGCCAACTAAATCAACTTTCTTTCTGAACAAAGGGTAACTGAGTTTTTGATAGACTTTTTTGTACATATATGAAAATAGAGGGGAAAAAAGAAAAAAAAAAAAGGAAAAAAAAAAAGCAAAGTTTCAATAATACAAAAATAAAATTTACCGCATGCATGCGCAATAAAAGGTTAGCATGCACTGTTTTTCTTGTTCTACTTCCTCCTCTTCCCTTCTTTCTTTCTTCTTTTTTCATTTATTTAACACTCCCTTCTCCCCCACTCTACTCCACTCTACTCAGTTCTCATTCCTAGTTTGTACAAGAACAAAACAATGTAGCTGGCTGCTGGCCAAAAACAAAATAGCAGCACCAATACATGAAAATAGAATCACTTATACAAAAATCAATGAATAAGTCTTCCATCTTCATTGATGGAGTCATTTTGGACTTGGAGAAGCTATCACTCCATTCTTTGCTGCACAGCCTTCTCTAGCATTGCTGTTCCCTTGAAAATTGTAAGCTGAACCTCCCTCATATACTTCGACAACTAGCCAGTAAAATATATTTATCAGTCAATAATTGTTTCACATTCACTATTTACCAACATGAAGATGGAATATGAAGTTCAATACCATTCTAAATAAGACTATAATAGTAAAAAGAAAATTTGTCCACCATCATATTTTATTAACTAATGGGCACTGAAAAAAAACTAGACAATAGACACTCATGTCATACAGATCTCTAAAACGGGAACTTAATCCGACCCTTCAAACATTCAGACATTTTCCCAAAGTTTCTCCTTTTCTTTGTACATGTTATTTATTGGGGAAATTGTATTTTTTATTTAGGGGTGGTTTCAAATTAAACCCCATATTTTTAGAAGATTCAAATAAACCCTATAATTTATGAAAGTTTCAACTCAAACCATAAAATGACACCATACGTATTGGATTAAATAATGATCATATATAATAGACACATGTTCAATAATCACGAGGTGTTGCTTTTTTTTAAGGGGTGTAAAGTTTCAATTGAAACGTCTTGCAAATGTAATGAAACTTCTGAAAGTAAAGACCTTAATTTGAAATCACCCCTATGGAGCTTAAAATGTAACTTATCCTATTTATTGTGCACAGCTCCATGGCTAAACAGCACCTCCACCCTCCATAAGAATGAGATGGTGCACAGGGTCATGGGTTGAAGTCCCATGGTTCTTTCACTTACCGATCAAAAAAGGAAAGGCAGCTTAATGTTTCTCATTGTTCTTTAACCTGTTCAGATGACTGTTTCATTCTTTTCTGTTTATATATATATATTTTTCCCCCTCTTAAAGTTGTCTGACATTCAGATGACCTATAACTAATTTGTCCAAAAAAAAATCAGGTAGATATATATTTTTAATCTGCATGAGTCCACTGTCACAGAATTCACTTACTCTCTCCTCACTCATCTTTCTGAAGCCTAACTTCTTTGTCCAAATTGACTCAGCATCCTCAGCAGCAGGGAGCACCAGGTTTTGCACATCCATGGAAACCAGCAACCTCTCTATACATGAAAACAATGCTTGGAAATAACCCTAAAAATAAAAATACAATAAAAAAAAAACGATAAGATTACCCATAAAAAACATGTAATATTCAGGAAAAGGAGAGAAAGAAAGCGGGTGGGGGGGCAATATTAACGTCTACAACATAGCATATTTAAAAAACAACATGAAACTGTGAAAGTACTGACTTTTCCTTGATGTTCTCTACTGGTGGCCACTAGAGGAAGCTCAGCGACATCTCTGCCAAAAATTCGGAGAAGACCAGCTGATACAACAACGGACCTGTGCATGCATTAAACCATTAAACATATGATGATTGAAATTCTAGAATAAATCTCAAGAAACCCTAAACAGAAACATATTCAACATTGTGCCACGAAAGAAACATACTTCACAATTAAAACAACACAATACATTCCTCCAAACTCTTGCCCAGATATATTTCTCCTGCAAAAAAACAAAAGAAAAATAAAAACACATTATGGTAATTTCCAGAATAACCAAACATTCAAAATAAAGTCATAAGAAGTTTAATATTAGGCCCAAGCATGCAATTAGAATTTCTAAACAAATTGTTTAAATGGACCTAACCGCAGTGTTTAAATGAAATGTTAAACAAATTGTTAAGGTTAGATAAAGGAAAAAAAAAGGTAATTAGAATATTCCTGTGTTTAAATGCAATATTCAAAAGGGTATTTTATTTTTAAATTATCCTGGTTAACCAAGGAAAGATAATTTTATGGGTAAATTTCTTTTGCTTCTAAAACATCGAATAATAAAGAACATTATTTAACTTTCCCATATCTGATGGTAGTAGCCATAATAATGTGTTTGCTTATAAGACCTAGGAGAGTTTTAAAAAAAAAGGTTGTTTGACATCAGTGAAATAGCAAGATAGGTACCCACAATACCTGCTATATAATGATGTTCCAAAATATAATGTCTCACACATCAACCGTTAAACAAAACATATGGTAGTAGCCTAGTACAAGAACCAAATGCCTATACTCTTCTCACAACTAGTCCCACATTAACAACAGAGTCATAAATTTAGCCACCTCAACTCTTTTTGGGGTAAGTAAATGCCACTTCAACTATCGCAAAATATTTATGGAAACCATCATAAAATGCTAGCAAAACACACACTGCACACACACACCCACAACAGAGAAGAAGGAAAACAAAAGGTAGTGTAATAAGCACATGTCAAATACTACTTACCCATAGACCATAACAGGAATTAGATCACGACCCGATTTTGCAATAATAGGATCAAAACACTCCTGGCAAAAATATAGGACAAAAAATTAGTCAAAAGAGGATAACAATTAATAACTCCAATAACTATAGTATAACCAAGTTCTCCAGACACAAACACACAAATATAAGATTTAACAGCAATGGGGAAAAAGGAATGACAGCTAAAATATTTTTCATCAAACAAGACTTTAAAAGCAGATAATCAACAATGGGGAAATTTTGGTTCATATTCACCACATTTTATCAATCAAGGTTCCGAGTGACTCTTTCACAAGATATCACTGTTTTGTTAAGACGAGTTGGGATCCAACACAGTATATAAACAACTTACTCGAAAAATAGAAGTAGCTGTTGAAAGCAAGGGTAGATGCTCTGGATAGCGATTTTTTCCACTCATAATTTGCCACTGAACATCATTTGCATCCCCATCAATAAATAATCCTTTCTCTACATGCTTGTTGCTTATTAAGTTAAACAATGAAGCAGGAACTGTCTCTGTTCCATGGGAAACTGAATTCTGTAGAGCCACATGGATCTTATCACAGTCATCACAGCAGAACCACTTATCCTTAGGGAGTTCCTGAGATATGATTCAAGGAAAATATATAAGCCCCTTTAACAAGCCTTATAAGAAAAAACTATTATAAGGTTCCCAGACTTACTTCTAAATTGCATAGCCCACTGTCTCGCAAACATCCAACATGGAACTCCCTCTCACACTAAACAGAAATAAAGAGTTAGGTTAAAGAAATGTCTAAAAAAATTATCAATACTAAAATTGATGCTTGCATGCTTAAGGGGAAAATGAGAGCCATACTTGGTCACAGAGCATAACTGTTCGCTCATCGAATTTAGCGACACTGAAATCATGAGCCCTAAGAACAGAACAAAAATTGTCAAACAGTTGATTAGCCTAATTATAAAATCAAAAGAGGAAGTGCATCGCTGGCACATAATATAATGCTAACAGATCAACATAAACAAGAAAACAAATGAATAAAAGAAACTTCCACTTCAAAAGGCAAAAACAGATCTTCCACCAAGAGGAAGCCCCTTCTTTGATAGGTACCCCTTCATTAGGGCTAAATAATCCAGTCCATACACAAAACATAAGCAACTAATCTATAACATTTTAAAAACAGTTAACCCATTGCTTTATCATGTATCCATTTTTCCGCCCAACATTATTGATTTGAATCCACATTTATTCCATTCGTTCCCTGCACCTGCTCCCAATCACCAAAAAATTCTTTCAAGAACTGTGTAGGACGATAATGACCAAGTGCCGAAATTAATAACAGGTTGATAAGAACCCCTTCCCAAGCAATTACAAAGTAAAAAAGTATCTAGCAGGGGGAAGAGAGATAAAAAAGATGAGGTGAACTAGAAAAACAAAGACCACAAATCCACAAAGACATGCACAGGAAGCATTTTTTATTTACTCCCTTGTGCAAACTGAAAATGGCACATAAATGAAAACAAAAACAGGAAAAACAAAGGATAAATCTGTTTCAATCACCCACTACATATCAAAGGGGAAATATAAGGTTGATCATATCTTAAACATGATTCTCTCAGATGCCAAACAATTTAATCAAGTCAAAGAATGTCAGAGATACTATATTACCACGACCACATTTGGCACCAAGTCACAAAATTTTGCGTATCATCTTCTCACATAACCAAATAAAAAATAACAAACAACATTTTGCTATTTTCAGGGATAACAAATTATAAATTAGAGCAACCAACCTGCAAACAACACAACCACCATATTCAGATTCAGGTGCTTTGACAACTCGTGTCAACCGTATAACAATTGGTCTCACAAGACTTGAGGATTCTCCAGCAGCAGATTTTCTGCCAGGGCCAGGTTTTTCTATACAATTTGGACAATGCCAATCACCTTCAGGAACACACTCTAAATCCAAACAAGCTGCAACACAAAAAAATCCAGCTGAAACAAAAATGAAAGAAAACTGTATACCGAAAAAGAGTAATTTAGACATAAAGAAGTAATCATAAATGAAGAGTAAAATATACATACACACACACACACACACATATATATGTATATATACAAACACACACATGCATATACATATAAAAGAAGAAGAAGCTGACATGTCTTTCTAAGGTCTTTTTCTATATACAAATGTCTTTTTAAGGTAATTGGAAATGATAAAATAAGGTATTCATCTCTGAGAAATTGGGCTGTCAATATTGGATTTAGAAAACTCCTCGACGTAAAACAAAGACCATTCATTATCTAGTGGAAGCAATATGAGTCAAGTTATATGTCCTGTTAGTGCAAGATAAAGCTGAAGAAAGATGTGAGGCAAGATAGTATAAAAAGACAGGGTAGCCTTTATGTTTTATGCATAATTCAAGTGTACCTAATAAAACTTCAAACAAAATTGAGAAACCAATATAACACATATGGAAAGGTAACACATATAATGTACAACTTATTTTCATTTTTGAACAGAATGTACAACTTTTCAAAGCATCACCTTTTTTAAGGTACAGCTGCACTTTTGCACAATAAATAAAAATAAATTGATGAAAGTAAGCTCATCCAAACACACTATGATCTTTAACATCAACTAAATCCAAGCATAAAGCAATACAGAGAATCAGAAGCTAGGTACCACCTGCATGAAAAGACCGTGGGCATCTATCACAGGCAATCAAATCCCCCCCATCTCCACACACTGCACACATATCATCACTGCCACCTGTGGTAAGGTTTTGTCCACTTGCCAATGAAATAGCTATATCATGGAGTGTCAAACCATTAGAGATATAGATGTGGCGGTAGCTGCAATAAGACATATAAAGTAATTACATTACAGCAAACTAACTCAAACAAGAATCACAGTACTTTAAAGGCTACTCACGGTTGACGCCTGGCAGCCATTCCAGCATGTGCTTCAAACTGTGAAGGGCTAATCTGTTCACAGGTACAGGTGATAGTATTGTTAAGCAATAGAGAGAGGGAGGGAGAAACAGGTAAACAAGCATGCAATGCAAATTTCAAAACTTGATGTGGTCTACTCAACTCAATGATCATACCTCTCTGTCACAGCATCCACAGACAATACCATTCCCCTGCTTGTAGCCGCCTAATATTTTCTGTAAAAGACAAGAATAAAGAACCACATCAGCAGAACATCCACCATAACAAGAACCAATCACCAAAACTAAAATATTTCAATACCTGTCCTTTGACATAGTAAGCCAATTCAGCACCATCTGGAAGTCCATTTGGCATGAAAAGCAACCGGTGTAGATCATTATCCCTGCCAATTCAAGAAAACTCCCCAAGTAAGCAAGTATAAACCCCATTAATAAACATCCTATTGAAATTGGGAAGAAGCATAGTAGAAGATGAAAACAAATACCTTTTCCTAGTACCACCATCAGTAGTTTTCTTCTGTTGTGTAATTGAGCTAGAAACATAGGAGTTTGGTCTACAAAACACATATAATGTTGGCGTCCAAAACAGAACAACGCATATGGTTCAATAAATCAATTTAGTGAAGAAGAATGTAGATTGCTGAACGAGAAATGTATGGAGAAAAACAGAGAGAGAGCATACTTTTTCATTGCATATTTCCGCTCTTCATATGCCTCTTTCATATACATTTTCCTTTCAAAATGGTTGTTCTGCACAAAGGAACATGAAGCAGGGCTAACACTTTCTTCAAAAGCTGGACTGGAGCAGCTAGAAGTTTCAAGAAAGCAACATTGTTAACACAAATAATTAATCATAAACAAGTTCAGTTGCCATGCCCAAAAAGAAAATTAGAAATCACCAAAAACACAATCAAGAAAACAACTAGAATCTAGGCTTAATAAAATCATGCACGAACTTTATGCAAATTGATGGTGTCTTCCACAAATATCTACAGGTAGATAAATTAATTCCTTTGCTCTACATGAACCAAACCAACCAAGCCCTGTGGATCAATCCAAAGGGCAGCAGAGCTTGCACCCACTAATGGAGATTAATAATATTTTACCTCATATGTGAATGAAGCAACGGAGGAAGCTTGCGGTTATATTTTCGATTGGATTCAACCTTTCCATCACTCTGTTGAAGACTTTCTGCAGGGTACAAAAGAACCTCAAAGTCTGAACAAGACCATAAAAGAAAAGACACACAACATTTGTTTTCTTCATCTTCTCTCTTTTCCTATGCAAGTTCTCATTACAAGTATATATGTGCAACCTCTTCTCCTCCCCCCCCCCCCCTCTTTTTTTCTGATCTTTTGGTTCATATGTAACTAAAAAAACATTTTAAATGATTTTTTTTAATATTATTCGTAAGTCACACAGTCACATGAACCTAGTGGGTTTGAAACCATAACACCTCACCCTCGACCAACACTTGTGAGGGAAGGAAGTGCCATTTGAGGCAGATTCTAAATAAAACAATTTGGAAGATCAAATAACGGTCATCACCTTTCCAAAGCTGGAAGAACTCCTCATTGACAGATGATCCGGCCGAATCCTTTATCACTTGATCAAGTATGCTGAGTGGTGCAGTCTTCAGTTCTTGTATAATACTATAAATTGGCCTCCCATTCTCCAAGTATATGTGATTATTTGGATGTCTTGTCTTGACACCAGCATGCTGCTCAAACTCATAGGCACTTAAAACCTGTTCATACCATTCAATCAATCATTAATCACCACTACCAAACAAAAGCCCCAGTAACCAGAAACAATTAAAACTGCACGACTTACTCTCGAAAAATCACAAGATGAACAAGAACACAAATATCCACCACCATTTATGATTCCCTGAAGCTCTATCTGACATTCCAAAAAAATATAAAAATTTAAACAACAACCCAATGAGGTTGCGGATTCAAAACCCAATTGCACACGTGTAACATACCAACAAAATATAAATTATATAGAACTACAATTTACCTTCCCCGAAGTAGAAACATACTTCACTCGAGCCCCATCGAGAATACCAGTAGCTAACAGCTTCTTGACATTCGTAGGAACAACCTTCTCAGACACATTAAACTCATTATTAGAACTACCTAAACCCGATTTTCTGGGTCCGAAGTACTCCTTCCCATATATGCTTTCTACCATGCCCCTACCAGAATCAATCATCGCGGCCGAATAATCCCGTTCAAAATGGACTCCATATGACATGCCAATAGCAACCCCATTAGTCTCAGGCTGAGACACCACCGAAGCATACGACTGGTTATCATAGTCCTCTCTTCTTTTACTAAACTTAAACGTAATTTTTCTAATTCCAGTAGACCGAACATCCTTGGGAATTTCCATCACAACCCGGGACGTCTCAACAGCACCGGAGGCAGAGGCAGAGGCGGAGGCATCAGCATCGTGAGAAGTGTCATTGTCGCCGTGGTGGCTCAATGCCTCGTCTGAACTCGAACTCGAGTTACTTCCCAAACATGTGGAGGTGACTTCACCGCACTCCACCTGGTTGTTACTCCCATTCCCATTCCCATTCCCAAGTCCAGGCGATTGGCTAGTGAATTCCTGAACACTACTAGACCCGTTCTGCTTCGGCGAACAAGTGTTGGGGTTCGAAACTTCTGACCGAATGTCTTCGTTCGATACCTCCTTCGCTTGCTTCTTGTTTGGAAACAACGGTTCCGCCTCGTCTTCTAGAAGATACTGATGATCGCGCTTCAACTCATTCGTCGTGTTCTCGTTTTCGCTGACTCCATTTGTCAGTACATCCAAACACACTGCTCCTTCCTCTCCCATTCAGCCACAAAATTCAATTCCTCCCAAACAGCAAAACTGAGCGAGAGCATTCAAAAACAAACAGCACGAGAAGCCAAAATCCCTCTTAATTATGAACTATGAACTCAAAGCAAAATATATTTGAATTTGAATTTGAACTTGAATTTCAACGTTGGCCTCTATATAACAGAAAAAAAAAAAGTATTTCGTAACCTCCACGCTAGAAATCCTAAAACAAACCAAACACATTAAAAAAACCGTTATTGTAATCAATAACCGCCTGAACTGCTTTTTTTTTAATTTGAAATAATGAAAAGAAAAAAAATTACCTTCAAAGCTTTGAATAAATCCAAATCTGCAAAAAGAAATCAAATCGAGAAAAACAAAGGGCCCTTGGAGTGAAATTTGAATCTTACAGATCTGAGATTTGCGGAGAGAACGAAAGCTTTTTGGTTCTAAGCCAGAGATCCAAATAAGAATATAGCGCGCGATTTGATAGGATTAGGGTTTTTGTGTTTGTGTTTGGGAAAAAAGAAAAGGTAAAAGAAAACGAAATTGATAAAAAGGCAACGTACTGAGCGGCAACAAACTGAAACGAAAAGCTGGTTTCGCGGTCGAGATTTAATTTCGAGGGAGAGAGATAAAAGAGTAGGAAAGAGTTGAAAAGACAGAATAAAATATTATATAGTAACAAAAAATCAGGAAGAAGTTTTGGAAGCAACGAGAAGAGAAGTGGATATCGTGATGGAGCCCACTTTAGCTGACCTGTAATGTGTCTCCACGTGGCATATATTGCGGCTTGAAACTGAGGACCCATGAGCATGAGTAATAAAAGTCCAGATCACTGTAGGGTGTTTGGCAGAAAAGTTTGAATAATGTTATTTATGTGTTTTTGATATATATGTGAATGAGAAAGTGTGTAAAAATATGTATTAGTGTATTTAAAAAGCTCTAAAAGTTGCTTGAAATGGCCTACTAAACAGGCCCATCACAAACAATTTGACACAACTTAAACACCTGACAAGTAGAGATTTCATTTTTTTTTAAGTCTTTAAAAAGTTTTGTGAGAATATTATTAAGTAGGAAATGTAAATTGTTTATATTTTTAAAATTTTTTTATGTTCATTAATTCTAAACTCTTTGATTTTGTATAGTACTTTACTTTCAAAAAATCAAGTACTGGGTAAAAAAAAATTCACTTTTTTTTTTTGTAAATTTTATATTATTAAGTAGATTATAAATATTTAAGATGATAATTAGTGTGGGGCCAGAAAGAGTCAAGCAACTCCAGCCCACTTCGAACCAGGCTCAAAGGCCCACGCCGAGGACACGCCCCAAGTCCGAGGACGAAGTATGGAGCCCAGTTGTCCAAGAAGCATCGCCGAGGATGATTACTTCCTCGGACAACCGAGATCAGAAAGTGAGCAAGCAGCATACCCTTAAGGGGAATCTCCATAAGCGTCCAAGGGGCAAATAGCAAATACCAAGCACCGGACATGGAAGCATGGTGGAGGAGCAAGTCCCAAATGAACTGTCACCTCCACATTAAATGCCCTCAACTAACGCCCTGGTCGTATTAATGAGGATAGGACCCCTGAACAGTGCCGTATTGGGCGCTGCAACCCACAGAGGGGATGGGAATGCGGCTAATAGGACAGGCTCTCAAGTGGTAGCCTGGTTGATCAACAAATGTAGGGTTAGGATCAACTGAGAGAGAAGTGTATAATGTAAGAGGTCTCTCTTGAAAGGGGGACGGCAAAAACCAGAGAAAAAGTAATACTGTAGCTACTGGCATTCTCTGAAACCTTGTAGCCTTTCTTCAAAGAAATAAGAACAACTTCAAACTCTGTAAAGCCCGTCCGAGGAGCCTTATTGTCCATCCTAACCCACATCTAAGTTATCAGCATTCACGTACAACCATGTATAACCGTTGCATTCCTCACTAGGGCCTAGCTCTTGAACCCATACTCTACAAATTCATTGGAGGGTTAGTTGGACTTAGGTCCACTCTCTCAATCTACGGAGAGCGCTCGAAACCGGTCCCTATAATTAGTATTAAATTGTGGACTAGGAAATGATTTATCTTTATCTTTTTTTTTCCTTTTTATATGGTACTTTACTTTCAAAAAATCAAGTACTAGGTAATTTTTTTCACTTTTTCTTCTTTTGTAAATTTTATATTATTAAGTGAATTATAAATATTTAAGATAGTAATTAGTATTTAGACTTAAAAAAATATATATATATTTAGAGTGTGAACTGTGAAGTGATTTATCTTTATCTTTTCTATTTCTTTTTCCTTTTGTATGGTACGTTACTTTCAAAAAATCAAGTATTGGATAAATTTTTTTTTCTTTTATAAATTTTATTTATTTATTCATTTCTTGCAACTATATTTTTCAAATTCTCAACCATTATATTTTTTAAATCTCCAAAGATTATCATTTTTGCTAACATTTTAATTTGAAATTTATCAAATCTATATAATTTGGAATGAAATTATTCATTACTTTTTCCCTACAAAATTCATTATTTTTTTTGCCTAGTTTTATTTTTTAGGTCATGATTATTATTCATTAACTTATCATTATCCCTTTCTAATTTTTCTTTTAAAAACCCTATCAATCTAAGGGATTATTATTACTATTTATTAGAAAATATCTCAGATCATAATTCAGTAATCTTCAACTAGCCTCTGAGCACGCGCTCACGTGCGTGCTCAGATGCTAGTTTTACTAAATATTAATGAAGATTGATGTATAAGTAAGTAATATAATTCGAAAATAACTTGTGTTTAGTATCCAATTCTACTAGACGGGTTGGGATGCATAAACATGTTTATATCACAACGTGTCCAATAAAACTAAACACTAGACACAAGCCATGTCCATATAATTCAATCGCTAATTAACAAATGCCTAAATTATGTCAACACCTACCCAATATAATTTGACACAAATTAAACATTATAAATGGAAATATAACCATGACTTATTAACAAATATGCTGTCAAAGTATGTCAAACACCTACCAACATAATTTAACACAACTTAAACACATAATTAAGTAGTGATTAAATTATTTTTCATTAATGTATAAATAATATAATCCAATCCTTCGCTATCAAGCTGTGTTAAAGTATCTCTCAAAAAAAAGCTGTGTTAAAGTGTGTCGACATATAGTAACCGGACACCTGAGAGTTGAGACCTATTTTTTTGGATGCAGTGTCACGTCTTGTACAGGTGTACATAACAATTCTCATCGAAAGGATAGAGTGTGTTGAGGTTTGGTTCAGTCTCTTTCCTTAGTGACGTGTACGAAATAACACATGCCGCCATTGGTGCATCGGAGTTAGTATAGGCCGTTGGATGGTCCACGCAATTGCATCACGTATTTTCAACTGCTTTCTGAGCCGTTGGATTTCAGAAAGTTAGTTGGGTGAAAGAGACGTGGGAGTTGGGACCGTGTGAGATTTTGAAGTCTTGAGGGATAAGGCTCCTGCATGCATGCGTACGTGCGGTGAAATTAGGCCCAAAGTAAAACTGTACAGGGCCATTCCTCAAGCCAGCCTATTTGGGCCTCATATGGGCTTAGAAATTGCTCAGTCATAGAAACTCTTACCAAAAGGATATTGGGAAATCTGTTTCTAACCCTAATGTTAGGAATTTATAGATGAATGGAATCAAATAAAATAGATAGAAAATAAAAGAATGAATTCTCAAAAAAAAGAATATAAAAGAATTAAATAATTGTCTTTTTTAATTTTTGAAGGGGAATGAATGGAAGGAAAAATAACCTTAAAATAAAAACTAATTTTAGTATTTTTAATTACCTTTTTAGGTTGTTTGAGATGTTTATGGATAAATTGTTACTGTCTCGAGATATGACAACTAGTTTGAAGTGTTATCTAACTTTGTAAATTAGGGTATGAGGTACGAAAATACGTAACCTAGTAGGACTTTGAAATATGCACTGGCTAACAACTAAAGAGATTAAGAAATGCTAAATGGCAAAACTCCTAAAGTGATTAAGTTAACTAATTGACTATAAGACATGTTGCATCATCTTGAAATCAAAGGGCTTGAAGTAAATTATCTCGATTAAAAGTAAATTGAAGCATATCCTCTCAATTAAACGAAAATCACAAGAATTTGATTAATTCAATTCTAATAACACTATGTTGCATTGAAATGGACATTCATACATGTCAAATTTTCACAACATGCACATATCGCATTAAACTTAAATAAAGGTATTAGGACATAAACTTACAAGGACCTAATAACCTAATATAAGGTCTCTAAAACTGCTCTGATATGTGTTGTGAATAAGTTCTTTGGGTTTTTGATCTGATAGTTATGTTCCATCTTTAGCGCCACATGTCTTTCTCCGTTTTGTTCTTTTGGCATTTGTTCAATCTCTAGCCTAATCTACGTGTATATGTGTGTGAAACTCTCTCCTTGAACTATAAACAAAATAAATAACTTATCTGTCCAGGAGAACTAAAACATAATGACTAAATATTTCTAAGGAAACCAACATTAAATACTCTTTGACTTCTTGGAGAAAATGACTTATTATTATCCTTCAAATATCTTTTGAATTATTGGGAAATTCATTCAAAATAATGGCTTTATTTGTTGGGCTTAAAAATTAATTGAATTGGGTTGTAGGCTTGTTTGAATACTCCTCATGTCATTATGTTTGTGGTTGCCACTTTACTCCAGGACCATTATTTTACACTTTGTTTGGTTGTAGACTTGTAGCTAGAGAGAAGGATAAGAGAAGGAAAAAATGAAGGGAAATAAAATGATAAAGAAATGGGAAAATAAAATGTTTCCCTCTAATATGTATGGTTTCAAAAACCAGAACGGTTAAAGAATTAGGAAAGGGTCTAGTTCTCCGTTTTTTTTTTTTTTTTTTCAACTTTTTTGGCCAGTTTTTCATGGTTTTAACTAGTTTTTTTTATTATTGGTTATTCTAGTTTTTACCTGACCAATTCTAGGTTTGAGTCAATTAGTTGAATCGGCTGGTCCGGTGCAATTTTTAAAACAGTGCGTACATGTCTAAAAATAGGGATGGAATGAGAAAAGAAAATTATATATATGTACTTATCCTTCTTCTGTTTGGTTTGTAAAGGGAATAGAAATAGAAAGCAAAAATGAGTGTTTTATTTTTTTACATATATATCCTCGTGAAGCAAAGAGAGGGATGAAAACTCATGGACGAAAGTGTAATTTTGTGAGTCACTAAAAAGTTAAAAAAAATAAAAAAAAAAGTACCTTTTTCATTATCTAGCTTTCTCCCATTTCTCAAAAAAAAAAAAAAAAAAAATATATATATATATATATATGTGGCTTTCTCCCCATTTATGCCCACTTCTCTCAAGCTCAACCAACCATAATTTCCCTTCCCTATTATCTTCACTTCACCCAATCCAAACACAGCATTAATGATTTTCACTTTATTTTATCATTTTCCATTTGATTAAATTTAACTCATCTTCTATTTTCCAATAAGTTTAGACAAAAAGATGTTAACAATATTATATTTTATTTTGTTATATATATATATATATATATTTGTAGGGTCAGGAATAGTAGCCCAAACCCAAAACAATGAATTTGTAGAGAGTGAATGAAAGAACTGGGTTAGTTGTGAATTTAGCAACTGTTAATTATAATATTTAGGGATAAACCAACGTAAAAAAAACACAATTAAAAGCTAAACAAATTGATGTCCGAAGAGGGATATTATTGATTGAACAATGAATACAGTTCTTAGAACTACAGTAAAATATTTCTTCCTCTTTTATTATCTTTTTTCCGATCCCCCATTATCAGAGGCCTCTTCTCTTTATATAGCATCCTTCCCCATCATCTCCACCGTCCACTTGTTCTTCATCTATGTATCCACTTAAGTATATGTCATGTCAGGTATCTTCTTTAGCTCTCTGTGAGTGGTGGTAGTTGAGATTACACTGTTCAGGGGTCTTTTTCACATAAATACGGTCAGGAAAGTTGCTGCAGTGCATTAAACACGGTGGTAGCAGCTTTTTCTTTTAGATATTTCACCGTTCTTATCATCTCCAGGCATGCCCAAAACTTATCCTTATCATTGAAGTCGTTAGGAAGATCACTTGAGCCTTCCAGATATTTGCTTGATCGAGACTCTTTGTATCCGAGGAGAATGAACTCTTCGAACCACTGCTGCTCTCTTCGGACTATACTCCTCGTTCATTTCCAGGTATATCTCTTCCACACGGACTCCTTCTCAACCGCTTTCTTCTATTTGGACACACAGTAATCTTCAAATAGGGCCCTAGGCCCAATACATAAGGTTGGACTTTTACCCCCCACAATATTGAATAACAATTTTAAAATGGTAATATGTGTTGGTACACTACAAAAAGTCTTATTCTCTTATATAGTTTATTGGTATTATCCGATTCTTCACATAAAATAAATAATTGAGTTCAAAATGTCAGTTCTTACTTGCTAGGGAAAAATTATTATTATTATTATTATTATGAGTCCCTTTACATACAAAAAATGTCAAAAATAAAAGTTGAAATCTTTGTATTTGGCAATAACATATAGGCTCAAAAGGTTTGTTATATATCAAGATGTGTATGCCCACATTTTTTTGAAAATGTGAGATAATTCATAGCAAGATTAATACATCAATATTTCTTAGAATTCATTTCCAATTACTTAATATGGTTTTAAGTAAACTCAACTCAATCTATTTATAAACAACTCAAACTTTACTTAGGTAAAAACTTATTTATATTTGTTTATTTATTATCAAACAAGTAAAATTCAAGTTTAGGTTTAGGTCCAACTATCAAACTATCAAATTTATCCGGGATAACAAGCTCATGAGTGTTAGTTTCAATTTGAATAAATATAATATTATATGTTTATTATCTATTTATAATATTTATATGTATAAAAAAATATTTATATTATATATGATTTGAAATTAGAATGCTTACATTTGCAAATACTTGCATAAGATATCAAATTATTACTTGTAATTTATCGATGATATAAATAGTTCATATTGTAGTAAAAAATATATGTAATTATGAACAATATAAGTTTTTTTTTTTTTTGGTTCTATATATAAATTTAATTGTTGCAACAAGTGAGAGAGGAGGATTCAAACCTTAGTTTTTCTCATAAAGAACCAGGCAATATCACTTAGGTATGAGGCCCTTGGCAACAATTCAAAGTTAGTGAATCTAGTTTTACGAAAGTTCTTAAATAAAAATCATTTTATCTAATTAACTCAAATGATTAATTTCTATAATATTTTATCGGCTAGAAGACTTAATGTAGCCCACACAGAGTTTATCCTAGTTGTTTGATTAATAAGAGTGATATACAATAACGAAAAAAAATTGGCCTATCGTATGGTGTAATTTTTTTTTTCTCTTCATGGAATAAAACTTAAAAAAAAAAGAGTGATATAAAAACTCATTTTATTAGGAGTCTATTTATGAACCATAACTTAAAACGTCATTTGCTGAATAGACGTTACTTTTGGTGACCAATTACTTGACTAATAACAATCAATCATATACTTTTTGATGGGAGGATTGAGAAGTATAAATAGTGTGTCGACATTAAAATTGAGGGGGTCTTTGGTAGGCCATAAACGAAAAGAATTCCTTCACCATTATGCAGTGGATTTTCTTTGTACATTAATTGAACAATAATGGCATGACGTATCATTTTAAATTTCTTACATGTAAACTATAATTCAGTTATTAATCATTAGATTTGTTAAAGGGTAATAGAAATTAGTTGCGGTGTTTACTACATAATATAGGAGAAAATTATTTTAATCAAGTAACTCATAAATAAGTTTGGATTTATTCGATAAGAAATGACCAAAATTTAATCATGCTATTTAGCTTTGTGAGGAGATCAAATTTGACTTATGTTTAACATAAAATTAAATGAACCAATTTGGAAATTTTAATATATAGTTTGACGCAACTCATTTACAACCTTAATCGTGAATTGCATGAGAATGTCAAATTAATTATGGAGTCACTTACCTTGATTATAGGCTCTATGTTGTCCAACACCCCCCACAATAAAACCATAAGAAGTGGAGAATGGAAAATTTAAAACTAAATTCTCCTCATAAGGAAACATGTCAATCATATTTGGTTACAAAGATTTTAGACACTTTCTAATCCACAAAAAGGAGGAAAAAAAAAAGCATCAATGCCTTGTAGGGGCATTTATGCCATTATGAATTTTTTTTTAATGTTTCATTGAAAATACTAGCATGGTCCAAACTTGGTGCATGATATTTATTTCGACTCAAAATAATAAATTTTTTTTTTCTTTCTTTATTAAATAGATAGTCAGTGGAGAGAGTTTGACGAGATTTAAGATACATAAATGAAGCATCACAATGTCTATCACTTTAACCCAAAATAATAGATTGAGAATCTTATAAAGTGAGAGCTTTATACAAAGAAAATATGTGTTTGACGGTTCCGTTTCATAGATAAAGTGCTTAGGAGTTTAAGAGTAAAAATATTTAACATAACATAAATGTATTTCTAACAACCCCAAGGGAAAGGGAAAAAACGTATTATCAAAACATTAAATGCTCATGCTTTGCAATTTGGAATTGCATCTTATGCAAGATATTGCCCACGAATCTCGGTGCATTGGATAACCCTTTTAAGACATTACCATATACAAAAGAAGTCAACTATGTATTGTGCAATATAAATCTAGTGAACCCCCACCTTCTCTCTCATCAGCCTCTCTTGCTTTCCTTCCTCAAACTCCCATATTTGTTTCTGTGATTCTTACCAGTTTGCTTGAAGAAAAAAACAAGAAGAAGAAGAAAAATGTCTCAGAAAGTAGGTCGCCACCAAAGGAAGCCATCACAGAGTGTGTTCATTTCCCTTGAAGACCTCTCAGCTCCTCCTTCGGACAATGCTGCTGCAGACAAGGCTGTTCCACCTCCACCACCCCATCAGGCTCTGCCACCGCAGCAGACTCTTGCTCCTCCTCCAAGCACTCCGGCTCCACCATCGGCATCGACTGAGTCTTTGCCAAAAAACGATACCAAACCAGCAGATTTGGGAAACTAAAAACTAGTATTGTGCTTTATCTTTGGATGAACGCAAACTAGCATTTGATTTGGGTTATGGAAGTATCTACACAGTTGGGAACGCTCATTGTGGTTAGCTTTAAACTTTGATGGTATAATACACAGTTGGAAATGTATTTCCTTTTCTATGTTTTATTCTCTTTGCTGAAAGAAAAATCTATGTTTGTTTTAGTACTGCTAACATATATATATTGCTTGCTTAATTAATTAGAATCATGCGTACGTTGTTTGTTTGGTTTTTATTTTTCTGAATAAACTCATATTATTAACGAAAAACATATATATAACAGATCTCAATCATTCCCCTTAAGCTTACAAAATCATGGGCTAAGAAATTGGCTTCTCTTACAACATGACTAAAGGCTAGAGAGAAGAGAACCAAAAAATAAAAAATAACCAATCTATATCATCAACGTGGTACGTTGTTTAATGGTTCACGGCCGTATCTGTTTAATCTAATTAACAATAGATGATGGTCAATGGAGACACAAATGATAATAATAATGATGATGATGATGATGATGTCCATATTGACTAAAGTACGATAGCAAGGATGTACAAGAGCAATTACCCTAATAAAAATTTTAAAAAGTTAATGTCTATTAATAATATTCGAAGACAGCAAATTTTTTTTTTTTTTTTAAATTATTGATAACATAAAATATCGTTAAGACAAGATCGATCCTTTGAACCCATCCTTATATTTAAGTATATTATATCATACAATAAGGGTATTGGATCTATAAAATCAAGTCTTACTAATGTATGAGCTCTTTAAGTTTTTAAGCTTTTGACATGATATGCGGTTTCCAAAAAAATGTTATAATGTTTTTATTTTTAGAAGAAGACTTGTTAAGTTAGTATAGGAAAAAGATAAAAGATTGAAAATAAATCAAAGTGAATGTCTATTAATAACATTCAAAGACAACACGTTTTTATAATATTTTATTTTAATTTTGAATTATTGATGACATAAAATATCGTTAAGAAAAAATTCTTTGAACCCATCCTTATATTTAAGTATATTATATTTATATCATACAAGAAGGGTCTTGGACCTATCATGTCCCATTAGTAATGCATGAACTCTTTTAGTTTTTGACATGAAAATATGTTGTTTCATAAAAAAAATCGTGATATTTTATTCTTTTTAGAAGTGATGTGTTAAGTTAGTATACAGAAAAAATAGAAGATTGAAAATAAATTAAAGTTTCTTATATTATTTACTTACTATATAATAAAAGTTAAGTCTTAGAAGTTGTAGTTATGTCAATTGAATATCATATTTGACGTGGATTCTAGTTAGCTCAATTGGTAAAATCTCTAATGATTGTATAAGAGATCTGAGATTCAATCCCCGCCTACACCAAAAATTGATTGGTGTCTTGATCTAATGATAAAGAGTTATCATCAGGAACGAATACCATAGGTTGAAACTCTCTAAAAAAAAAAAAAAAAAATCTTATTTGATTACCAAAAAATTATTAGGTACTCTCGGAGTACCATAAATACGTACTTCCTCCTCTCACATAAATGATGGGTCCCTTGATTATCATGCTATTGCGCCGAATTGCAACAATTTTTTGGGATAAAATAACGGCTTAACTGTTTTATCAATTTTTGGATAAATACAAAAGTTTAATTATTGTTTTGAAAACTCGCTACTTTGAGGTTAGATGCCAATATATATGGTATTACTTTGTTTTTGGTCATTAGTTATATGTCGAGATTTTGAATTATATATGGCTAGATTTTGTTGTTTGGAGATGCCTAATTTGGAGTTTTGATACCATCTAGAATACGTAAATTATGGTATATTATGAATCATTGATCATTTTTTAGTGATTTTTTTTTTTTTTTTTGAGAAGAAGTAGTGAAGGACTGATCATATTATTAGGGGATTGAGGCTGTTCAAATCAGCTTTTGTAGTGATTTTTATTGTTGAATTTTCTCGCACAATCATCTAATGTGACCAAAAAAAATCAGAGAGTAATCAATTTGTTGTTTGTCTATGCTCACATAATTTGTTTTTCTCACATATTTACTTTTTTTTTCATAAAAAAAAAAGTAAATGACTTCAATTCATCTTCAAGTTTATGGTATCAACTTACTTTGTATTTTGAGACTTTCGTCCATTTCTCTGTATATGTTAAAAATACTTAGTATTCTAAAAAAAAAACTTACTTTTTGTGCAAGAATGAACTTTGTCCCTTGCCTCAAGATTTTTAGTTAAACTTGCTCCAGCATGCTCATCCATTGTGAGATAGTGCATTATTACAATAGAGTACAATTTTAAACTCTATATATATATATATATAGTTATATTTTGCCAAAAATCTTTTAATTCAACTAGTATCTCATAATATTTTTAATGGAAATGTACATGGCTCAACTCTCTCTCATGTCCTAATTGTTGTAACTATCAAAATAAAATAATAATAAAAACTTTAGTTATAATTCAATTATTTTATGCATATTATCACGCAAAAATTGGTTGTAGGAAGTAACGTAATGTAACATTTTGATACATATTTGGTCATACAAAAGACATTTCATCATATTACCAATAGACTATGTTTGGTAGTTTATAGGGAAATAAAATGGAAAATTTTGTGTTTGAAAATTTATAAGAGAGGTGTTACGTTCACAATATTTTTATAACAAATTATAGGTGGTTAGTTGTTATTAGTTCAAATTTGAACTTAACACTAAGATTACTTTTTTGCTTTAACAATAATAACCAGTAACAACCTGCCACTTATGATTTGTTGTAAAAATGTTGTGGACATATCATTTCTTAATTTATAAATAAATATTTCCTTGGGTTAATTTTAGCTTTCCATCTTAAACTATATTGTATTTATAATGTGTATCCAAAATTTTAAAATCTTATAGTCAATATCCCAAATTAAGAATAATTTGTGATATACACCCTCCATCCAAAATTATGGCTTAAATCAATTATGCACATTACAATGCCCTCTACAACAAGTAACCATTTTGTTAATTTTTTACACTAATTTATATTTGAGGTAGAAATTATAAATTAACATCAAATTAGGAAATGTATTGTAAAATTTAGAAATTTAGTCTACACATTGAAAATACCCTTATAGTTTAGGGTTGATTATTATAATGAACCCTATGTAGTTTAATTGTAGTCAATTACGCTATGTTTGTTTCAATGGAAAACTTTGTGTATAGATAGTTTTTCATATTTTCCAGTATTTTGTAGCATCTAAAAAATTGAGTCAAAGGAAAATTATATTTAGAGAGATGCTACGTCTACAACAATTTTACAACATTTTTACAACAAATTACAGGTGATTAGTTGTTATTAGTTCAAATTTGAAACTAACACTAAAATTACTTTTTTGCTCTAACAATAACAATCAGTAACAACCTACCACTTAGGATTTGTTGTAAAAATGTTGTAGACATATCATTTCTTTTATATTTAATTAACATAAAAACTATTGCTTATTTTTAGAGATTGTTTTCCACAAATATTTTTGGAAAAGCAACTCTATTTCAAAGCAAGATAAATAAGGGAAGTTGAGAGTTTTTTTTTTTTTTTTAACTCATTTAAGGTTGCTATCAAATATAGGAAAGTTAGATAATTTTATAGAAAATGTTTTTTGAAAAATGATTCATTTTCTATAAAACATTGTTACTGAAACAAACAAAACGTTATTCATCTATTAAAGAAACGAGAATAAAAACATAATTTCATAGCAAATAATGAGAGCAATGATTCACTTTGCCAACATTTCGGATGTAACACGTATAAAATAATAAAATGAAATGGGTACTAATGCATAATCGTTATATTTCTTCCTACAAAACTCCCCAACAAGGGGAGATTTATGAAATGTCTCTTATAAATTTATTCAATTTACCTCCCAAACATATGGCTCAAATATTTGTAATCAGTTTTCAAAGATTAAAAAAAGCTCATGGTAGGTTGAATTTCACTATATATATGACCTCTTTGGACCTTTTAGAACACAGTCTAGTTAAGCTTTATATGACCCAACTGTGGACTAGATCCAAATCAGGTGACCATATTTAACCTATAGGTGGATGGATTGAACATGAAGAGATTGAATTGCAAGGAAATTGTTCCGATTGATGAAACATGTTTTAGCTGCTATTGATATGCCTTTCTTTCTGCATGGAACAAAAATCCCTTAATGTGACATGGGCAAGTTGGGGTGGAAGCTAGCTAAAGATACTTCGATAACTAAGGGTCTGTTTGGATTGAGGGAGGAAGGAGGAGGAGTGGAGGAGAGTATGGTAAAGTTAGTTGAAAATAGGTTAATTTTGGGCTAATTCTACTCTACTCCCCCTTAATCCAAATGGACCATAAGTTTTACAATATTTTGTTGCACTAAATTCCTCAAAATAATAGTGATCATAAATGGCTTGTCTTAGCCAATGGCCCAATAGGACTGGTAGGTTTTTATAGGGTGTGTTTGAAAAACTTTTGGTAGGAATCATGCTTTAAAAGCAGGTTTTATGAGTGTGCTAGAGATTGTTTCCTTTGGTGGACTAATGGGATATACTCTAGAGTGGTGTGCATGAGGTAATATGTGGGGGGCAGTTTCAATTGCAAATTTGTATGCAATTAAAAGTTGGTGAGGCATAGTAAATATTGATGTGAAGGGAGGTTGACACTTGATAGTGCTGGACAAGCTTTCTCTTTATGGAAAGTTGTACAAATCGATTGAAGGAAAGATTTCCTCAAGCACCTAGTTGATTTGTTACAAGTGATAGTGTGAAAATTTGGTTGATAAGGTGGTGGGGGAAGGTGATGGAGGCCAAACATTGTAGAGGTAATTTTGAATATTATAATGGTGCTCAATCCAATCCTTGTGGGGCTCAATATTGGGCTTATTGAACGACCCTTTCCCCTACTCCAACCATAATGATATATATATCGAACACCATATGACTTTGTTCATTAACATAAATAATTTATTGTTGTAAAATGGACTACTGCCTAAAGAATATTTTGCTTTAGTGATAAAAGATAATAGGTGTACTATGTAGCCAATGACATTTATGGTAGAACCTTCTCTTCATTTTTGTTGTTGTTCAATAATAAATGAAGTATCTTTTTCTTTTTTCCTCTTAAATGTACCCTTTCACCTATGGATGGCAAAAATTCTCCATCTCGATTGACTCACCCTGCCCTACCCTACACGGATTTTTCCTACCCTAAAGAGGTGACAGGGAAAGGACGGGTTGCCAACCCATGTAGTCTTGAATGTGCATGCATACGTTTTTAGGCCAAAATGTTGTTTTCATCCCTAAAGTTTGCTTGAATTTTTTTATTTATTTTTTCATTCCCAATCTATCGAAAATGTTACATTTTCTATTTTTAGACTAAAGTATTTTCTTTATTGGTTTTATCCCTAGACTATTAAAAATTAAGTTATTTTTTCGTCCTCATTTTGCTCCTAAATTATTGGGAAAAAAAATCCAAAATATTACAGGAGCAAAAAATAAACTTTTTAAAGTTACCTATTTTTTTTAATTTAGTATAATTTAATTTATTTATTTATTTATTATAACATATCCTATTACCATCCAAAAACACTTGCTTCATCTCTTTCGTATCACTCTCAAGATTGTTCCTCCCATTTTGATCTCATCACTACCTTGTTAATGTTGAAGCCATCTCATTAGGCATGACAAAAATACTTCCAATCCATCTCGAGCCTTGTTTGCCCCACTTCTACCTCACACAAGTTTCCCCATCCCAAAAAAGGTACGAAACACCCCTAATTTGACCCACTTTTCATTTAATTAAATTATTGGAAACACTTGCAATTCAATAAAACTTTTAAAATTAGGTGATCACATGGAAGAACATGCTTGCAATATAATTCAAGTTAAATATCTGTACTTGGTAGTGTTTTTTTTGTTTTTCTTTTTTGTGAGAGTTATTAATTATTATTATTATTATTAACATATTATGTTTTTTATTATCAAAATTCAATATTCTATTGTGTTGGGTCGATGTAGAAAAATAATCTTAATGGGCCCTCACCCAAGCCAAGTTTAAAGGAAGTATCCAAAATTTTAGGATCACGATCAGTTCTACGCCTCTTTTAATAAATTTTTCAATTGATATGTAGTATTTTCTCAAACTTATGATGTATGATGTAGGTAATTAGTTCTACACCCGTTTTAATAATTTTTTTAACAGATACATAGTATTCTCACACTTATGATGTGTGATGTTGGTGATTGTGAATTTTTGAATAAAAAAGAAGAAGAAGTTAGGAGCACAATCAATTCACAAAAAATCAAGACAAGATTCTAAGAATTGCCCTAAAAAAGGGCATTATGTTTTCTCAACAAATCAATGTTTCCTGGTGCTAGGAAAGATTTGGTCCTAAGCGCTTTCTAGGGGGTGAAGACCAGGAGGTGTTCAAAGAGGTTATTTGGCCTTGGTAGCAGTGTGCTCCCCAGGTAGCTGCCATGGCCTTCGAGGGGTCCCAAGGGCATGCCAAGGCCTTGACAATCCACCCACAGGGCACGTAGCCTAAGCCATGGCATGCCTCGCGTGTGCACGCAGTCAAGGCCCTGGCATATACGCTACCTAGGCAATGGTAGCCCAACATGGGCACGCGGCACACTTGTTTAAATAATTTTTTTAATAGATACATAGTATTTCTCAAACTTATGATGTATGATGAGATGATTGTGAATTTTTGAAAAAAAATAAATTTAGGAGCACGATCAGTTCTACACCCATTTTAATAAATTTTTAATAGATACATTTATTTCTCAAACTTATGATGTATGACGTAGGTGGTTGTAAATTAAAAAATAAAAAAATAAATTAGGAGCACAATCCGTTCTACACTCATTTTAATAATTTTTTAATAAATACTTATTATTTCTCAAACTTATGATGTATGATGTTAGTGATTGTAAATTTTTGAAAAAAAAAAAAAAGGAGCAAATCAATTCTACAGTAGTTTTAGTATATCTTTTTTAATTATAGATGTGTAGTATTTCTCAAACTTATGAGGTATATATGATGTAAGTTGTGAATTTTTGAAAAATAATAATTTTAGGAGCATATTTAGTTCTACACTCATCTATATCTATATATATATAATAATAAGTAAAGCTGAGAGAAAATCCAATTAGATTTCAATTGAATTCTCAATTTTGCGCCATATGTCCTATCTAAAATTTTAAAATTGTTGTGCCAAAATAAATAATACATTAATACCTAATACAAAAACCAAGAAAACCACAAAAATAACCTAAACAATAACATTTCACCTGGACACTTCTATTTAGACTCTCAACCTCCTCCTCTCTCTCTCTCTCTTAAATTTTTCTCTAAATATAATCTCAACCCCTAACCACCTGCTACCATCAGCAAACAATTATTAACAACAAACCGGCAACCCCCCAATGCACAACAAACATATTTGTAAGTAAACTTGCAACCCCTTTTCTATTCATATTCATTGACTTATAAAACATTGTCAATTCCTTTTCTCACATTTTTTTTATTTATTTTATTTTATTTTTTTACAGTTTACAACTCTTTTGTTTCATAAGTAACCATTGAATTTAACAATATAAATATTCAAATGTATAAATGAAACTTAAATCCTGTACGAGGATTAAAATAATCAACCATACAAATTCGAAAAATATGGCTTTTGGAAACAATACTTCATTATAATGTAGTTTAAAATCATGAGCTGTTTTTCTTATACTATTTCCTACTATTATGTGACTTATATATATATATATAATAATAATAAATGAAACTGAGATAAAATCTAATTAGATTTTAATTGAATTCTCAATTTTGCGCCACGTGTTTTTTTTTTTTTTTGTTGGGTTAAGTGAGTTAATTAGATTCTCAATTTTGCGCCATGTGTTCTGTCTAAATTTTTAAAATTGTTGTGCCAAAATAAATAATACATTAACACCTAATACAAAAACCAAGAAAACCACGAAAATAACCTTAACAAGAACATTTCACCTGGACACTTCTATGTAGACTCTCTCTCTCTCTCTCTCTCTCTCTCTCTCTCTCTCTCTCTCTTAAATGTTTCTCTAAATATAATCTCAACCCCTAACCACCTGCTACCATCAACAAACAATTATTAATAACTAACCGGCAACCCCCCAATGCACAACAAACAGATTTGTAAGTAAACTTGCAGCCCCTTTTCTATTCATATTCATTGACTTATGAAACATTGTCAATTCCTTTTCTCACATATTTTTTTTACGGTTTACAACTCTTTTGCTTCATAACTAACCATTGATTTTAACAATATCAATATTCAAATGCATAAATGAAACTTAAATCCCGTATGAGGATTAAAATAAGCAACCATACAAATTTGAAAAATATGGCTTTTGGAAACAATACTTCATTATAATGCAGTTTAAAATCATGAGCTGTTTTCCTTATACTATTTCTTATTATTACGTGGCTTCTATATATATTATATAATAATAGGTGAAGCTAAGAGAAAATCCAATTAGATTTCAATTGGATTCTCAATTTTGCGCCACATGTTTTTTTTTTTTGGATCGAGTGAGTTAATTAAATTCTCAATTTTGTGCCATGTGTCCTATCTAAAATTTTAAAATTGTTGTGCCAAAATAAATAATACATTAACACCTAATAAAAAAACCAAGAAGACTACAAAAATAACCTAAACAAGAACATGTCACTTGGACACTTCTATGTAGACTCTCAACCTCCTCTCTCTCTCTCTCTCTTTCTCTTAAATGTTTCTCTAAATATAATCTCAACCCTTAACCGCCTGCTACCATCAGCAAACAATTATTAATAACAAACAGGCAAACCCCCCAATGCACAACAAACAAATTTGTAATAAACTTGTAGCCCCTTTTCTATTCATATTCATTGACTTATGAAACATTGTCAATTCCTTTTCTCACATATTTTTTTTTACGGTTTACAACTCTTTTGCTTCATAACTAACCATTGAATTTAACAATATCAATATTCAAATGTATAAACGAAACTTAAATCCCGAATGAGGATTAAAATAAGCAATCATACAAATTCGAAAAATATGGCTTTTGGAAACAATACTTCATTATAATGCAGTTTAAAATCATGAATTGTTTTCTTTATACTATTTCTTACTATTATGTGACTTCTATATATCTATATATATAATAATAGGTGAAGTTGAGAGAAAATCCAATTAGATTTCAATTGAATTCTCAATTTTGCACCACATGTTTTTTTTTTTTTGGGTCAAGTGAGTTAATTAGATTCTCAACTTTGTGCCATGTGTCCTATCTAAAATTTTAAAATTGTTGTGCCAAAATAAATAATACATTAACACCTAATACAAAAACCAAGAAGACCACAAAAATAACCTAAACAAGAACATTTCACTTGGACACTTCTATGTAGACTATCAAGCTCCTCTCTCTTAAATGTTTCTCTAAATATAGTCTTAACCCTTAACCATCTGCTACCATCAGCAAACAATGATTAATAACAAACCGGCAACCCCCCAATGCACAACAAACATGATTGAGTGTACAAGAATGCTAACAAAGCTACACGTTTTAGCAAGATGGTCTTTCGGTCGTTGTCAAGCTCTTTTTCAAATTATTTTGGTGAGGGGATTGGTCCCTTAGGAAATGTTATCTTGACATGACTAATTTTATTTTTGCATTTATTATTCTAAATATTAACTTCAATTTGTTTTTTAATTCCTAATCAGTAAGCAAACAATTTATATATATATATATATATATATATAATTGTAATTATTTTTAAACGTGTACGAAGTTATTTAATAGATATTTCCAAACTTATGATGTATGATGCAGCCATGCAGGTGACTCTGAATATTTGAAAAAAACAAGAAAAAGTGAGTTTATGTGAGAGTGAATTACTTTAGTAATTACAAAAACTCAAATTTTATACTACCAGATCCAAAGCCAACGACCACCAAATATCAGTCTGTGCAAACAGTACATCTACACTAGCTGAACTCGCCAAGCCAGCCCAGAATCAATTAAGATCCCATCGATCACTCCCTCATTGAAAGGTTTCTTCACAATTCTTCTTCCTTATCAAGATCTATCAAGCACATTACAAATACACACAATTAATGCTTTAGTCAGTTGGGTTATTTTAATGGTTTTGCAGAGAGAAATGGCATCTGGGGATGGTGGTACTGAGAGATGGTGCGTGGTGACAGGAGGTCGTGGTTTTGCTGCTCGTCATTTGGTTGAAAAGCTCATCTCATATAACATGTTCCTCGTCCGAATTGCCGATATGGGTCCCACCATTAGCCTTGACCCTCATGAGGAGAATGGAACTCTCGGCCAGGCCTTGCGCTCTGCTCAAGCTGTTTATGTTTCCATGGATCTTCGAAACAAGGCCCAAGTTCTCAAAGGTTTGCTCACCCCTTCCAACTGTTTGATAAAATGCCTAGCTGAAAATTTTTCTGCATAAGTTTTGATATATATATATATATATATATTTTTTTGGTTTGTTTTGTTTTTGTATTAATGATGATAATAAACAGCATTGGAAGGAGCTGAGGTTGTGTTCCACATGGCTGCGCCGAATTCTTCGATCAACAATTACCAGCTACATTATTCGGTCAATGTGGAAGGTACAAAGTGCTAGGCTTGATGGGTGTTTAGCCTATTGGCTTTTTTTGATGTGCTATGGACTTTGTTGAATCTTTCTTTGTTTTGGGTGTTTGAATTCGTTTGTCTTATTATGCTGTGGTTCGTTTATGATTTATTATAGGGACCAAGAATGTTATTGATGCTTGTATTGAGCATAAAGTGAAGAGACTGATCTATACTAGCTCTCCTAGTGTGGTCTTTGACGGGGTTCATGGCATTTTGGATGGGGATGAATCAGTGCCCTACCCGGCTAAGGTACTCACTTCACTTTAAAAGTGTTGAGTTTGTTGTTGCTGCTGCTAACCCATGCATGGCACCAAAAAGTTTGTCAAAAAATATTAAATCTATTACTTATATTAGAATAAATCTAAAAATAAATAAAAATTAAAAGCTTTCAATTTATATTATTATGTCTATTACTTATGAACATCGAACAATCTCTTTGCTTGTGTCTGTTTTTTGTGCTGATCTTGTAAACTTTAGTAATATCTATCCTCAATTTATAATGTCCTTTCTGTTGGTTAGAATGTCTACACAATGCTTATATTGTCTTCACCTGTTTCAGCACAATGATTCATATTCAGCAACTAAATCTGAAGGAGAGGCATTGGTTATCAAATCGAATGGGACTAATGGACTTTTAACATGCTGCATACGTCCTAGCAGCATTTTTGGTCCTGGAGATAAGTTGTTTGTTCCATCTTTAGTTGATGCTGCAAGGGCAGGGAAATTGAAGGTATGTATATATTCATTGTTCTGCTTAGTGATGAATTTGTCTCCATTTTGTTTTCTGGTTGCGCATGTGATATACAACAAATTGGACATTATGATGGGTTCAGTCATCCACATCTATGATGTGATACATGAATGACACAGATTTTGACTAAGACATTGATCAAATAATTATTAGACAAGAAATTTGACCACTAAAAACATTGATCAAATAATTATTTGATCATTTAATTGTGCCTCTCTGCTTGGTAGGAAGTACCAGGTTTGGGTACAAGAATCTTCTAAATCATATAAAATTTGGGGTACTGAGTGGTGAATACATTTGGGCTATATGTATGTAAATGTATACAAATGCAGACACTCTCACACACACACACACACACACACACACACACACACACACATCACGCTTGTCAAAAAAGAAGAAGATTATATTACACAGAAACACACACATAAGTGCATTGCATTAACGTTCAATAAAATCTTTTATTGATTCCTTTCTTTTCTAAAATGATCAGTTCATTGTTGGAGATGGCAACAACATTTATGACTTTACTTATGTTGAAAATGTGGCACATGCCCATATATGTGCTGAGCGAGCTCTTGCATCAGAAGGGATGGTTGCAGAAAAAGCATCAGGCCAGGTTCATATATGTGTGTGTGTGTGTGTGTGTAGAGAGAGAGAGAGCTTCCTCCATCAAATCCAATTGTCATCTATGGGGAAGATTTGGAATAGCAAAGTTACTGTTGGGGGGGGGGGGGTTGTGGATTCTAAGTTTGAATGCATTTATTTTTTGTTCTCAAATGGGTTGTACTTCTTTGCTTATTCTGATTGTGCTAGAACCAATTTTGATTTATCCAATTTATTGCATGTGACTATATTGTTGGAATCTGTGAGACTTAAAATATGAGATAGGCTGTATTGTCAAATATCCATAGATATAACAATGCAGTGTAGTGATAGGCTTTAGGTGGAGATGTATCATGCATCACTTAAAATGATTTGATGGTTGAGCACCAATTTGAGAGGAGAATTGACTGACCTGAGGAAGAAACTGGGAGGAGGCAGTTGAGTGGAACCAAGGGGTAGCTTGGACCCATTGACTTCGTGTGAGTGAGAACATGGCCTGAACAGACTCTTAACTCCCGTAATTTATGGGGTGCATATGCTTGGTTTGGTGAGCTTACAGTGCAACCCAAAGCCAAGAAAACCTCATTGGGGGTGGACTGGTGGAGGCAGTCTTGGTGACTTCCTGCACCATGATAGGTACTTTGAAGCTTTATGGTCCCTGTTCTGGATAGGCATTAGGCATAATAGTGCATTCTCTGCATCCTTAAGCAACTTTAAGATTGGACAAAGGTTTTTGCTTGAACTTTCTGTGTATGTGGCAACCACCTTCAATGGTATTTTATTTTTGGGCCGGGAAGGGACCGCCGGGGGGGGGGGGGGGGAGGGGATGGTTGTTTGTAATTCACTGTTGGGAACTTTACTTGCAGCTAGAATTTTATTTTTATAGTTCTCTGTCAATTCCATTGAATTCTCTGATGGAATCATATCTTCTCAAAAATGGGTATACGCTTATAGTGCCCCCCCTTCCCCTTTTATCATCTGTGCCAAGGCCCAGATGGCATGTTCTTGGGATTTTTAATGCATTTAGTAGGTGATGAAACAAAAATAGAATGCCAATGTGCAAGCTTTATGATTTGGAACCAACCTGCAAAAGGATTTATGCTGGACAGGTTCAAACATTTTTATTCAGATACTTATAAGAGAAGAAATTTGAAGTTTTTTGGGGGATGATTATCAAAAAAACGTGTCAATATGTCTGAGTTAGTTTAGAGGCATACATCAATTTAATATTCTGTTTCATGGCATTTTCTTTACAATTGCAGATTTATGCCTCAAAATTTAATTGGAATGTCTCCTAGGAAAGTTAAACCAGAAGATACATATATGAGTGAGGACATGTCCAACTAGGATATTATAACTGGGTTTTGGCAGGTTTGTTAAATGGAGATTGGTTTTGCAGGCATATTTTATTACCAACATGGAACGCATGAAATTTTGGGAGTTTGTCTCGATTGTCCTGGAAGGTCTTGGCTATGAAAGGTATTGCTTTTAATTAATACCTTTTCATTTTGTGCAAATGTGCTGTTGTAATGTTGGTCCTCGTCTTCTTCTTCTTTGATCTTTGTCTCATTTATGGTCAACTCAACCAGTTCTTTGTTATGTTAAATCTTCAACTTGTCATCTGCAGGACAACATGACAAAGGTCATTTGAGTTAGTTATGTTACATTTTTAAAGCTGTCATTTCTGTATTAGAAGCAACAGATGCATCCTTATCCACTGCTATAAGGAAGAAAAAATTTATACAAAGCTATAAGGAAGAAAAAACAAAACGAGTTAAAAATTAAACTGGTTCTATTTTCTATCAAGTTTGTCTAGATTAATGAATTATTTATTTAAGTGGAAAACGTTCCACTCATTTTCTGGGATTTGGTATGGCAAAAAACTTTGGTCAATAGGAAACTTGTAGCCTAGTCAACTGAAAAAAGCGGAAAATGTTTTCCACCCTTTTACCTAAGCTTTCAGAGATAAAACACTAAAACAAATTCCATTTAGGCATGTTGTACTATTTTTTATAGTTATTTAGATGGGGCAGAGCTAGGGGATTTCCCCCGGGGGGGGGGGGGTGGTGAATTGCCCCTCCCTGCCAAAGTTAAAGGAATATCCCTTAGGCGTGTTTGGTTCAATGTAAATCGAATTCCGAGTGTAAAATGAATGCAGGGGAAAGTGAATTCCCGTAAGGAAAATGAAATCCGGGTGTTTGGTTTTGCAATGAAAAATAGTCAAGAAAACAATTTCCAGTGTTTGGTAACACTCTGAAAATGCTATTTTCCTACAAAATTTTCACATTTTCTCAGCTTCCAAACAAATTTTATAACAGAAAAATTCAAAATATACCCTTAACACAACCAAAAATCAAAATAAAAACATCTTTTATTCACAAACTTGGTGAGAGGAGGAAGAATGAGTGAGAGATTGAGGGAAAGAGAGATAGATCGGGAAAGAGAGGATCGGAGTGGATGGAGGCGGTGGCGGCCAGAGGGGTGGAGTGGAGTGGGCTGGTGGTCAGTGGCGGCCAGTGGGGGTTTGAGAAATGGGTTTGCGGAATGGGTTTGTCAGATTGGTGGGTTTGACGAATGGGTTCGTCGGAGTGGGTTTGAGGAATGGGTTTTCTGGGTTTCAGGGATGGGTGTGGTGGGATGCAACCAAATCGGGTTGAGTTTGAACAAGAAAAAATGGAGGGGACGACGAAGCTGGAGGGGACTTCAGACGACGCCTTGTGGTTTGGGCATTGCTCGATGAAGATGGAGGGGACTTTCGACGAGGGTGGGTTTGAACAAATGGGTTTACGCAAGCAACAAAAAGGAAGGAAGAGGAACAGAGCACTCATTGTCGCGTGGAGGGGACGAGGACGGCGATTTGACCGGCGAGGATGAGCTTCAAGTGGCGTGTGCTTGAACTCTGTCTTAGTCTCTCTTTTCTGGGTGTGATTTCTGGAAAATGGTTGAAGGTAAAATCAAAGCGTAAACGATTTTACGCTTTTGGTGGGTTATTTTACGGTCAACGGGTTGCTGATTTTCCGTTGACCGTTTTTTCCGTGGGTGCCCAAACACACACAAGGGTGTAAAACAATTTCCTGAAATTGAATTCATGTGAAACAAATGCAGCCTTAGTGTATAAGCAATTAAATATGGAAATAATTATATAAAAAACTCCATAATTTGATATTGTTTTCGAGTTGAACTCTATTTTTTTAGCTTAAATATTTATGATATTGTTTAAATTGTTACAATTTGATCTCTTTCTGAGTTCAACAAAAAGTGATGTAATCCAATTACTAAGATAATTCCACGAGAATTGTAGAATTTTGATACTGAAAAAATTGCAACACAACATATTCATATGTAAAATATTCCTAACAAATAAACTTAATATAATGGATATGCTATATTTTTATGGATTTTATAACATCAAAATTCTGTTTAGTATTCTCATTTGTGGCGATATATATCATCTAGAATAGGCCAATGTTTTGGTTGGGACGGAACTAAGGGGTTCTTGTACCAGTTTGAGAATTAGTACTAAAAAATCCGGCCGTATTGGTGATTGGGGAATGTTACTTATAACAAGGAAGCTTGGCTCAAGTGCTTAAGCCTTATACAACTAATGATTATTCTTATCTGATTCACATACTATGTTTCTTTGCCCTAATAGTCCATTAGTCCCTTGGAAAGCTGCTCTTCCAACTATATGGCAAGAAAGGAATAGCAGGACCTTTGTTGGTGCTGAATGTTCTATTCACTTTATTGAACAATGCTTTTTATATTCTTTATATGATTGTACGAATGCATTAGGAAACATTTCTGTTGTATCTTTTCTTAGATTTACTAGACTCTGAAAGTGCAGATTGTAACTGGTTAGGCTACTTGATACACACTCCATGTGATCCAACTAGTTCTTTATTTTATTAAATTATTTTATTCATTAAAAAGGAATAAAACATAGTTATTTAATTTTCGATTTCCCTTCACGTTTTGTCTGAACCAATGTAGTTTGCAGGCCAAGAATAAAGATTCCTGCCTTTGTGGTGATGCCAATTGCACATATGGTGGAGTGGGCATATAGGCTGTTCGGTCCATATGGGATGAAAGTTCCACAGTTGACACCTTCAAGAATAAGACTCCTCTCCTGCAGCAGATCTTTTAATTGTTCAAAAGCAAAGGATCTACTTGGCTACGCGCCTGTTGTACCACTTCAGGTTCTTTTTTGTTTCATTAGAAAAGATTAATAAGTTGCTAAGAGAAAAAAAGGGATAGAAAAGAAAAGAAAAGACAAGAAAAAGGGGGGTGGGGGGGAGAGTGAAGAAACATTTGAGTCTTCCCTTTCCTTCCCCTCATCTTGGGGCCAAAAAAAACTTATATAGATATACATATATATATGTATGTATGTATAAGGAAATGTTTTTTGCTGAACCACATGGGTTAAGTAGCTATGGCCCCATGATTTATCTTTGAACTCAACATCAAGGATTTGCTTTCATGAACTGTGCAACCCTTATAATTGCTTGGCAATAACCTTTTAAAAAGAATTTTTTGGATTGCTGATGTAAATTTAAGTGCTCATAATGATTTGTCTTCTACATATTTAGATAATTGTGATGTAGTTTATTTTTGTTGTCCGAGTCTTAAGTACATTATAAACTCTGAACTGGATAGTTCTGCTTGATAAACACTTACCAATAACACTGAGAAAGATCCAATCACCACTTATATTCCTAGTTAAGTCCTTGTGTTGGTATAATACTTGTCATAATTAGATTATTATTATTATTATTATTTTTTCCTGTAGGAGGGTCTAAAGAGGACAATTGAGTCATACTCACACTTGAGGGCTGAACATCCACCCAAAAGAGAGGGGCCTTCTAAAGCTTCCATATATCTTGGAAAAGGAAGGGGTAAAAATCATCGATTTATATTCATGTTACTACGTTTTGGTATATTTGGCTATATTGCATTCCCATATGCTATTCTTTGGATGTTCTGCTTATATTGGGTTGCAGAATGCAGTCATTCTGGGTTAACTTGAGTTGTAAGTATGGATGGTAGTTTACTTATAAAAAAAAATAGATACAATTTTTTTGATAACATAACTCTATTAATGTAAAATAGAAGCCCAAGTACACAGGAGGTAAACTTTATACACGCAAGCTCTCCAGGTAAAATGATTAATCTTATAGAAGAGAGAAGTAAACAAAAAGGATTTCAAAGCTAGCAACCAATCAAACTTCAGATCAAGAATAGTCCATTCACAACCCTCGAAACTTATAGCATTTCATTCCTTCCAAATGCCCCACATTAAACAATGAGGCACAACTTTCCAAATTGCTATGTTCTGATGAGGACCAAAGCAGCAACCTTGCCAAGAAGCTAGTATATCCAAAACTCTTTTCGGCATGACCCAATGATCCCCAAACCAAATACAATAGTCCACATCTTAGTAGCTAAAGGGCAATGCATAAATAAATGGTCCAGTTTCCCCATTACATTTCACACATATAACACCAATCTATCACACTAATACATCTCCTTTGTAGATTGTCAATAAGTCAGAATTTTCCCCAAAGCTGCTGTCCAAGGAAAAAAAAAACTCTAGGTGGTACCCTCGATCTCCAGATAATTTTCCAGGGAAAAGACGCGTCAATTTTAGACATTAAAGATCAATAGTACCCTCCAACAGACACACCCTGATCCTTGGCCGGCTTCCAGCAAGGATATTAAACTTATGCATAAGCAAGTTCCCATGAAAAGGTAACCATCATGGGTAGAAAAGTCCAAATATTGTGCACGTTGCCCACTCAATAATTCAGTGTATATGATGCTGAAATCCTTACACAAAGGATCAAATCCAATCACTTGTACAGCCAATGAAGGACGGATATAGACCACCTGACTTAATGCATCTGCTACCCTATTCCCAATTCCAGCTTGGTGCTTGAGAACAAAAGTGTATTCTTGCAAAATGGAAACCCACTTTTCATGCCAAAAATTCAACTTCTTTTGAGAGTAGATATATTTCAAAGCTTCATAATTTGAGTATAAAAACATTGGAATTGATTCTCTATTCATAAAAGAGCCTGCAATTGTGGCTAAAATCTGATCCTCTGTCCTCTCCCATTATTTTGTGGAGCATATGGCGGAAATGTGATAGGCATACATTTGAGGATGTGTTTCTTGAGGTGTTGTAGTGACTGGATTGCTCTTTTATTTGGCCATAACAGCAAATACAACTGTACTTTTTTAACTTTTGCGTTCAAACTTTTATTGTTAAGAACGAAGAGATGCTTATTTTGAGTTTCAGCAATATTCTTGAGTTTTGTTTTTGTTTTTTTGTTTGTTTTGTTTTGTTTTTTTTTTTTTTTTTGAGTTTCAGCAATATCCTTAGGCTTGACCTCTTGTTTTAGAAATATGGTTACATTTTCAAGGGAACTAGCTTATGTTAGTTAAGAAGATGACAAAGAATAGATTTTGGATAGTGAAGAATTGGTGAAAAAGAGCACGTTTTATCTTGCATACTTTTTATGGTTGGATGTCTGTGGCGAGTGACCTCTCATTTTCTTTGCTTATTGATTTTTAGATTTGTGTTCTTTTTGTTGATTTTCTTGGCCTTACCTAGTACACTACCAGTGTATATGGGGAGTGGTCTGTAATTTTTTTTTTCTCTCTGTTTTTAATAAATTTCGCATTGCTTGTAAAAACAATGGTGAAAAAGAATACTTCTGGCTGACCAACCCTGATTAGTCTGTTTAGAATCTGTAGTTGTGATCCCAAAATTTTGCGATTAAGGCTTGTTTGTTGTATCATACTCCTATTCTGTTGTATTTTAGTTTTTCTAGAATTACTATCTTGCCATGTTTGTATTGTATTAGGCCAGGACTGTATCCATATTGGTGCTTCATAGCCCTTCATAATCTTGAGGCAACTAACAAGGAATCCATTCCATGTTATCACCATCGATTCTATAGCACCTACCTCATGTTCTTGTTATGTAAGCTAAAGGGAGTATTCAAAGTTCAAACGTCCAAAGGGATATTATATTCAATCTAGTTGTTGTGCAACGTTGTTCATGGACAATTTTTTTTTTAAAGAAAAATCTGAAGAAGGCCCAATTTATCGATTTGGGTTTTCATATGACCTTAAATTAGGGGGTTTGAAGACTTAAAGATGGACAAGCCAACCCTGCGGACGTTACAATTGAGTTGATAAGAAAAGCATATAAAACTTGTATCTCTAATATGACCCGAAATTTGGGGATTTGATCAAGATGAACAGGTAAACTCTAAGGAGGTTTCAATTGAGTTCATAAAACAAAAGGCATATAGGAAATTGTTTCTAACATATATATGTGCAAGCATCCACATGCATATGAACATGTATGTATGCACTCTAGCAGAAGTAGTGAAAAACTTGCTACAAGTACACCCAAGCCTTAGCCTTCTTAAGCCTTTCCTTCCTATGAGCTATACTCAAGATTACTGTAGCACGTGCAGCGAGAAAAATTTATTTAAGAGCTTATTATTTTAGAGTTTGTCATTTGAGGTACCAAATTCACATTTTGCATTATGTAATTGGGCTTTATTGCGGTTGTGGATTTCATGGATTGTTGTTAAGGATTTTATGAGATGTAATTGTGACTTGATTGGGAGTCCCTTTGTGGATGTAATCCTTGAAGCCTATTAAAAGAGGCTTCAGCAATAGTTTGGAGCGGTGCAAGTTGAATACAAATTTTCCCGAGTTTGAGTTTTTCTACAGCTTGGTGGTGATTCCAAGTACCTCTAGATGGTGAAGCCTAAGGTTTCGGGCATGGTGGTGAAGCCTAGGGTTGTTCAATTTTTCTAATTCTTTCTTATTCTCAGTCTCGTGCTCCATCAAAGACCTCCCCTCTTTCAAATGGAGAGATATAGACTTGGCTACAAGGACTGGTATAAACACATACATTTTAGTGTTTTCAAAATTCAACACAGTATGATTGTTGACAATTGACATGTCAAATGCTGACGCATTTAGCTGTCTGACAAACAGCACATATGTGCATTGAAAAGTGCTCAGATACCTTATTTATTTATTTCTTATGGTTTACAATATCAGATGCTGATGCATGTTGGAAATAAGTGCTTATATTTCTTATTAAGTTTATAAATTCTATTGTGTTTGGACATCTAGAGGAAACATAAGGATATTCTTATTTTATGGGACTTATGATTGTTGTACTTTTGTCAAAACATAGTTTTTAGTCCAAACATTGGGATTGAAGTTGTAATATACATCAATCCATTTAAATTTATTGATGAAGTAATCCATTAACTGCTATATCCTTTTGCAGTTGCTGACACATTACTCTGGAGGGACAAAAAAAGGACACTTACTGCATTGTTAGTTTTGGTTGCTATTTACTACAACTTCATTGCATCTGGATTCACCCTCCTGACTACCCTTTCAAAACTTCTCTTGGCAACATCAGTTTTCTTGTTTATCCATGGCATTTTACCAGAAAAAGTGTATGTCTGGCTATTCTCTTCTTGGACATGTCAATATTCCATTTAACATGATTACTGCTGTTTAACATGTTTCACCCATGGTTGAAACTTGTTAATGTGTTCTGACTGGATAGGAGGCTGTCAGAACGTAGAAGCATATAACTGATGTTATTAAACGCATTGTCTACTATGGCAGATTGGGATATACAGTTGAGAAAATACCCCGGTCACGTTTTCACTTGTCAGAAGAGATGTCAAGAAGAGTTGCTTTGTCAGTGGCTTCATCTTGGAATGTTGCTGTTGATGTTTTAAAATCTCTTTCGACAGGACATGACTGGACTCTGTTCCTTAAGGTATTTAGCACTCTTTGTATGTTTACTTGCTATTTATCTCAACTAGCCGATGGATTGTGGGGTGCATCTTGAAATACTTTGTAAGAAATTATCTTATGACCCATGTATGATATTTATTATGTATGATAATGTTTGTGGAATTCACTTTAATCGTATTAGTTGTCATTAAAAAAAATAGGAAATGCAAATCTATTAATACAATTTTTTCTAAATGCATTTGTCCTATTAATACTTTTTTTTAATCACAGTATGTAGTCCACTACAGTATTGTTCCCACCCCCCCCAACACACACACATATATGTTGGATTAAGGTTACACATGGTGTATCTTTTGTCAGTATTACACTGTGGAATAGCTTTTTATTGGATGTGTTTTTGACAAACCCATTGTTGAATTACATTCACCTTGTACTCTACACGTTCATTTTCCCCTTATACTCTACATGTTTGCAAAATATTAAGGTTATCAAAATCAATAACTATCTCACGAATAAAATGTTAAAATTTCAATTTTAGTGTACTTTAAAATTGTCGTATGAGTTTATGATTAGTGGTACATGGTATCAGATTTTTATTTTTTTAAAATTAAAATTTATATAGTTATGATATGATTTAAACCTATGGTGTTCATTGCATGATGATTGCTTGTATCATCTTGCCCAAATACTACTTGGTTTTGGTGTAGGTGGGATTAAAACCTAAATCCCTTGCTCGATGAGAAGAAATTTTATTTGTTGAGCTAACTAGAACTCATGTGAATTATCTCTAAATTTGGCTTGCATTTTAAAACTAAGGTCTAATCCAACAGTAAGAATTTCAAAATATTAAATACAACAAAAACTTATTGAGTGGTGTAATATAAAATAAAGTTACACCAAGTGCATTTTGACCCAACCTTATATTTTATATATATCACATGTAATTACAAGGAGTTTTGAAATGTGAATTGTCATGATTAATATAATTAAAAATATGAACATATCATTTAATTAAATTCATAAATATTTAAATATTTTGACTAATTTAAGCTTATAGTTATATTTTATTTTCCTAATTGCATGCATTATTAAATTTGCTTTTGCCTTTTGATGGTTTTTATTTCAATTGTTGCCAAAGCAACTAAACATGACGAAGAATGCCGTATTCCAAATGAATTATTTTTTGATAATAAGTATTCCAAATAAATTGTTTCTTATTTAAATTTTATAAAATTAACCATATAAATTCCTTTTATATAAATAATTAGTGTATCTTCTATCTATAATTAATACATGGAAATAAATGCAACTATCCCATTAACACATAGCAATTAGCTAATACTGTGTCAGAAATGCAACGTTTTGGTGAGGTGACAGGCTAAAAGAAGAGAATTCTCTTTCCTTTTCGAGGATTGAGTCACATGGCAGAACCTTAAGACTACTATAATTAAGGTTTATTTTATATATATATATAAAAGATGATTCTCTTCTTTGAACTGGACTTTTATGTGGTTCAAAAATACTCTCATTAATGAAGGGTAACTTCTCTTAAAAATAGGGTCATAAATGTCAAATAACAAATTTCATTTTAAATTCAAAAAGAGAACTCCTAAAATTTAGGATTTTTTTTCCTTCACATTCATCTTTTTATTCCCTAAAATTTAGCCTTTTTATTCCTTTTTCATCCTAATAAAAGTAAAACACCCCCAATTTAAAAAATAAAAAACTAAAAGAACTCCTAAAATTTAGCCTTCTTTCCCCTCAAGTTCATCTTATTTTTCCTATCCAAATTTTTCTCCATATCATTACACCACTTTCAACCACACGTTTAAAAAATAAATTATAGTTACTGCTTATCTTTAAAGTTTATCCTTCTTATTTGTTTGAAAAAAAATATATATATATATATATATATATATATTTCCAAATTATAATAGATGCAAATTATTGACCTTTACAAAAAAATAAAAATAAAAATAGAAGAGCCTTTGAGCACGCGCAATGCGCGTGCTTAAGAGGCTAGTATATATATATATATATATATATATAGGGTTGGGTTCAAGTTACACCTGGTATAAGTTTAAGCAATGTTATACCACTCAATATTTTTTAATTGGATGCGAATTTTGACAAATCCGCTGTTAGATTACATTATCTTCATATATTCTCCGTGCTTGCAAAATTTCAAGGTGATTAAAGATTAATAGTCATGTTATCAATCAATTATTTAAATTCAAGTTTTTATAGTTTAAAATAATGCATAAAAGATGAGTTTATGGATCGAATGATAAATAACATCCAATTGACATGAAAATTAGTATGAATGTTAAGAACATATAGAACATGTAATTTAATGGTGAGATTTTCAAAATATGAATTCTATAACAAGTTATTGAGTGGTGTAACATTGCTTAGAGTTACGTCAAGTGTAACTTGAACCCAATCCATATATATATAAAAGCAAAGTCATCCTGTCAAAAGGCAAATTTAAAACCAAATGCTGAAGTAGAATAAGTTTCTAGCTCTAGCTCAAATGATACCATCTTCCCATTAGAATGGGTGGAGGGTATGGTTGTGGGTTCATGCTAGGTGTGTATGTAACTTACCAATAAAAAGCTATTAATGACCACATTGTATTGGTGCATTTTCTTCTAACTTCTATGTTATAAACTGGCATAGGATGTGCCAAACAGTTTTTTGATGATATTTATTTCTAAAAATTTCATTTAGGCAGACTAGTAGTGATAAAAGTTAAGTTATTTAATATGAAAATGTAAACTGCCATAGCTGAGGGGTGTACTACACAGGACAAACAAAGAACTCAAAATGAAAAAGAGAAAAAAAGTTGAATAGTATTAAAAGTTACTTTATTTAATATGAAAATGTAAACTGCCATAGCTGAGGGGTGTACTACACGGTCAAACAAAGAACTCAAAATGGAAAAGAGAGAAAAAGAGCTGAGTATGTACTTTCTCAGAAGGAATTCATAGGCTCTCAGAATGAGTACCTATATCATGCGGCAAGTTTGGTTTTTTTTCTATGAAGTCAACTTTAAAAGGTTTCTAGGGTAAAATTTGTGCAGCATGTCACTTTTTTTTGGTTGATTTGATCCCCAAAAAAGAGAGAGAACATAGTTTAGTTGGTACTTGGAGAGTTTTGGTAACCAATGGAATTTAGAAGGAAACTATTTGTTCTCATGTCCATAAATACATAGGGAAACCAATTCTGTCCTCATTTATGACTTTTTCAAAGTCATAGTCCAAACAATGCCTCACTCATAAATTCTAAGAATGAATACTGTGCCCCTTTCCTCTAGAACGAGTTGAAAGGTTTTTGATTCAATGTGAAAGATTCATAACCCTACCATGACATAAGAAAGTCTCTTGGCTAATTCAAGGTAGTCGTGGCCTCTTTAATGGTGATGAGAGGGGGAGAGAGATAGAGTTGTTGGAGTCAGCTGCCAAAATTGATTTCTTGATAATTTGATATTTTACAACTAGGGGAGGGGGGGCATTCGAACCTTGGTTCTCTTAATAAAGGACAGCTAATTATGCCACCGAACTACAAGGGTCAGCTAATGGAACCACCATATTTGAGATGATTTTTTTTGGATGACGTAGGAGAACTTCACTCAAATTAGTTACATATCGTAGAGCATACTGTACAACAATCCTCACTGTTAATCAAACTCCTACGGGTAATTGACCCACTAACCAGAACCAATTACTGGGTAATCCAAGGACTTTTCATTCCTGAGAATAATTAGTTGTTTCATTCAACCAAAGGCATATGGTTGGAGGGGAACCTTCAATAATGTGGACTAAATATTGGAGATGAAATCTTTGTTGGTCAGATTGTTGTTTGAATGGTCTAGGACCTGTGGAGCTAGTGATATGTGTTCTATTGTAGACATTATAGGCTTGTTGGTGGTGGATGAAATCTTCACCAATAGAATTGGTGGGAGGAGTACAACTGAAACTGTAACAATGTTGCAGACTCAGTGGTGGAGATGAAATCTTTGTTTGACATATTGTTCTTTGAATGGTCTAAGACCCTCATGCTTGGTAATATGCGATATTGTAGACTTTGATCTCCTCTTGTAAATCTTTCATATTCCTAATTCTTTAGGAGATATTTTGTACGCATCCAGTGTACATAAATTTCTCCTCATTCCATTAAGATTTTATTACTTATTATACAAAAATACTAGCAGTAATGATGAGGGGTGATGATGAGACACCACTCTACTCTTTGATGACATAGTATGTAGTAAAAGCATATGCCCCTATTGGATCCTTTCTTTCTTTTGTTTGCTTTCATATATTCTTTAGATGAGTATGCACTGATAGATGATCACCATGTTTTTATTAGTATACCAGGGCCTGCACTAGAAAATAGTTAAAGAGCTACTTTCCCAAGGTCCCCTGTTACCATCAGTTAATTCTATATTTGCTTCCAAATTGTTTAATGCATATATTATCTGGTTCATTTCAGTAATTCTAATTGGGGTTACTGATTCACTTTAGCTGATACTTTTCTTTGCTCATGTTCATAATAGGTTGTTCTCTCCCTATTGCTTCTTAGCTTACTTGGAGCCGTTTCATTTCAGAGCCTTTTTGTTATAGGTTTGCGCTCTCTCTCTCTCTCATGCATGCCTTTTTTCTACAAAATTTTTGGAAGGTATTGGCATTTGATCTGATCTTGAAGCCATAGCTGTAGTTCCTGATGTTGTCAATCTAAGCTCAAACTCAAAAAAAGAAGTCAACACCACAAGTTAGAGTGTCTAAATTTTCTGGGGGAAGCTGATATTAATTGGGTAAATTGCCTTTACTCCAGGAGTTCTGAGCATAGCACTCATGAATCTCAAACAACATTTGATGATTCTTGCCCATGAAATGTTAATTCTGTAAATGAATTAGTTGGGTGGTCTTGAGAGAAGCCTGCCATTTTTTATAAGTAAAAATGAAGCTGATGGTCCCAGATAAAAATGTTAGGAAAATTGTACTTTAAACCTTATACTTTAGAGGTGATAACAAATTAAACCCTAAATTTTGAAAAGGAACAAATTAAACCTGAAGTCAAATTAATTTAACACCGTTTGGGGGGGGGGGGGGGGGGAGAGTTTTTTTTAAGAGAAACAGTTGAGAGAGATGCTGCCGCACCCCCACCAGCTGCATAACTCCCGCCACTGCACGCCATCCACTGCTTTTGGACCACTGACCACTAGCTCACAGCTAATCTCCACAGGTATGCACTGGACCAGCATTTCACAAAATCTGTCCTCCATTGTACAAACCTGTAAAAAATACTCAATCACAAACCATGCTCTTCACAATAAAATCAATACCAATTTAGCTTTTTGTTAAGGAAAAACAAATCTTCAACTCAAACCCACTTTCTAAACGAAGCCCCAAACTGAAACTCCAAAATTGTCACTTAGAAATTCAACCAAATTTCCCAATTTGCATTCACATTACCAAAATAAACCATAAGTCTCTATGAATTACTAACATTTCCCAAAGCATGCACAATTAAAAATATACAATTAAAAAAAGGTTAAAGGGTTACATACCACAAAGAAAGAGGAGGGTTTTGCTGTGGTTGGACTGTTGGAGGATGGACCGTACAGGGGTCATTGGACAAAATGGCGTTGCCATGAATGCTCAGAGAAGAGAGTGAGAGAAATAAGCTCAGCAAGTCTTTTCTTTCATTGGTACACCATGAAGGCTTTGAGAACAGAGAGATATAAGCTGTCTATCAAAAAAGGCTAGAAATAAGCTTAGCAAAGTTTTTCTTTCATTGGTTAAAGATGGAGTTAGTGAGCGAGTATTTTCTTTTTGTAACTTCTTCTGGTTCGCTTCACGTTTAGTTTACTTGAAAAGAAAGAAAGAGCTTATCAGTGGGGGTGGGTGGTGGTTCGACGGTAGTGGGTGGTGAGCAGTGCTGAGGTGCGGTCACCTCTTGCTTGGTTTGCTTAAAAGACACCCCCCCTCCTCACGGTTTTAGATTAACTTGACTCCAGGTGTTTGTTGCAGTTTAAAAGTTTGAAGTTATATTTGTTATTTTTGAAACTTTTGGGTTTAATTTATTACCATCCCTAAAGTATAAGGTTTAAAGTGCAATATTCCCAAAATGTTATAATGGTTGTTACTCCATTAACAGACCATTTTCCACACTGGTTCCTTTTTATTTTAGTAGTTGAGGTTTGAATATGAGGTAATTTCTGTCCTGCCTTGGACTGCATGCCACTTTCATATTGGACCAATTTTGTGACTTTATTCCATGCTGCATTGTCATGTATAAGGGGGATTTTGTTCTTTGGATATTTTGCAGGACTTCCTGTTGCCTTTTTAGCCTTCTATGTATATGAGAAAAAGGAGCAGGAAATTGATGCTATGGTTATGGATGCTCTCACTCTTGGATGCAAGTTAAAATCTGAAATAGTCAGAAAATTTGTTACTTCCAAGTCCAAGAAGGATCAGTAATAGCTGGTAGCCCAGAAGTTACATGGTGCGAGCATCTTCAATTTTCTCATATGGAGCCGTTTGCCTCATATATTGACGATTTGAAAAGTGGGTACTGGCATGTAGCCTTGTAGGTGCTGTTAGTGTTAGTCTTTGAGATTTCACAAGAGAAGGTAAGGTGAGGACTCCATGTTCTGCTTATGCAGCAGATGTCTTCTCAATTAATGACGTTCTTTTAATTGATATTTATTTTTATTTTGATAAGTGACGTTTTAAAGATTTGTAATAATACATTGTATTTTCTTATGGTGTAATATTGGTCTCTTTATTTCAATGGAAGATAACCCCTGAAGAAATATTTGGGTTTTGCTTTAATTTAGTTATCTGATCTCTTAAAATGTTTTACGCGATTTTTTTTCATAACTCATCAGGCTTTTTCGAGTTGCTTATGGAGTTTTTCCAAAAAAACTCTCTCTCTCTCTCTCTCTCATGCATTCAGAATCCAGGCTAAAGATTACTCGCATTTTTGCTTGTAAAACTACCTAGACCTATTGAACTGAATATTTTTTGTTTTATTTTTATGTTTATTTTCATAGTGTCACTTGAGGCAACCCAGGGTGGAAACTAGCCAAAGATGCTACGGCGACTAAGTTTTACTATATCTTCTACACTAAAATTCTCAAAATAATACCGATCAGAAATGGATTACCTTAGCCAACAGGAATGATGGGTTTCTATAAGGTGGGGTGGCGCTACTTTTGGTGGGAATCATGCTTCATTATTAGGTTTTTTTTAGTATACTAGAGGTTTTCTTTGTTCGGCTGATGGGACATACTCCAGAGCGGTGTGCAGGAGGTAACATGTGAGGGATAGGTTCATTTTTATGCAATTGAAAGTTGGCGAGACACAATAAATACCGATGTGAATGAAGGTTGACGGTGCTCATTAGGCTTTTCATTTCAGAATATCTAAACTAACTGATTGAAGGAAAAAATCCCCTTAGGCTCCTAGTTGAGCTCTCTAAGTGATGTAGTTTGTTGCGGGTGATGATGTAGCTAGTTGGTCGAGAATGTGGTGGAGGAAGGTAATGGGGGCCAAACATTGTAGAAGTAATTTCGAATATTATAATGGTGCTCGATTGGAGATAATATTGGGCTTGATGACTTCAATTATGAGCTTATCAATCACCTCTCCCCTACTCCCAACCCTAACCAAATATATTGTTCATTGAGTTGTTAAACCATTTATTGTTGAAAAATGGAGTATCACTTACGAAATATCTTGCTTAAGTGATAAAAGATAAAAGGATGTACTATGTAGCCAATGACATTTTTTTGGTAGAATTTTCTCTTAATTGTTTTGTTGTCCAATAATGAATGAATTATCTTTTTTATTTTTCTTTTTCCCACCCCGCTAGACTCGCACTGTCACCCGAAGAGGTTATAGGGAAGGGGCGGCTTTGCTCACCTGTCCCACCTTGAATATGCACGTATGTGTTTTGATGCCAAAATATTGTTTTCATTCCTAAAGTTTGCCTTACATTTTTTTTTTGTCCCTAATCTATTGAAAATGTTACATTTATCCTTAAAATTTAAAAACCTCTTTTTTTAATCCCAAACTATTATAATTCTTTTTTTGTCCCTATTTTTGCCCTTATATTATTGAAATTTTTTCTAAAAATTTTAAGGACTAAAAACAAACTTTTTAAAGTTTAGAGATAAAAATAATATTTTTATGTTCAATTGCAATCCAAAAACGCTTACTTCCTCCCTCTCTTAGCGCGCTTAGAACTATTTCTTCATTTTCAATTCCATCTATACCTTATCAATATTGAAGCCACCTCATTAGAGAGAATAAATTATCTCCACCACCTCATTAGAGAGAATAAATTATCTCCAATCCATCTCCGATGTAACCTGCTCTAATCTTTCCTACACAAGTTTTCTCGCTCTGGAAAATAGATGAGACGAGAATGAGGCACCCTTAATCCGATCCCAATCTGTCTTGTTGTCATCCCTATTTTCACCCACTTTTGATACAATTCTTCTTCTTCTTCTTCTTCTTTTTTCCCGAATCACTTTTCATAGAATTCAATTATTGGAAACACCTGTAGTTTGATTCAGCCATTAAAATTAGGTGATCATATGGAAGAATGTGCTTGCAATATTAATTTTAAGTTTAAATATCGGTGGTAGCGTTGGGTTGACGCAGAAAGAGAATCTTGATGGACCCAAGCCAAGTGTTATTATGTTCCTTATATTTAAAGTGGAGAGAAATGGTTTGGTTTTGAGGGAAGTATCAAAATTTTACACTACCAAACATAAATGTCAACGACCACCAAATATCTGTCTGTGCCATTGTACATGTACACAGCTGAACTCGCCAAGCCAGCCCTTATGCGGCTTCCCAACTTTGGATATTTCTTAAAGGATTTTGCTCTGTTTTTTTTTTTTTTTTTTTTTTTTTTTTTAATTTTTTTATGTTCTTCCCCCAATAGCTAGGATTGATTGCTACTGAAAATAACAGGATAATTTAATTAAGAATCAAAGTTATTCTGTTATTCATTAAAAAAAATAAAAATCAAAGTTTACTAATCTAAAAATTGTCTTACTCACAATGGAATATTAGTATATATTATTAGTTATTTCCTTCATTCAAGACTTAATAAAAGAAAAAAAAACGGCAATAATCACACTTTACAATAGAAAAAAACTGCAATAACCCAAAGTTAGATATTATTAAATAACTCAATTTATGTCTTATGAGATTGCTGCTGAGTTATTCTCAAAAAAAAAAAAAAAAAAAAAAGGTATTGTAGTTGAGTAAACAAATATAATTTTGCCTCCAGATAATTATCAGTTAGATTTACTTCAATTAGATGTCTTTTATGCGTGCATGTTGGAAAATTATTGTGTACTTCTGGAGTACCATAAATGCATATTCTCTTATCTCATATGAATGATGAGTCACACTAATTAAATTCATGGTGAGACCCACATTCATGTGAGAGAGAGAATTACGCATTTATTGTACTCCAAGAGTACCTAATAATTTTCCGTGTAGGGGTTAATATTACTTCAACATCAAATATTGTAGGGTCAGATTCTGCAGCCCAAGCCCAAGGAGGTATGGATTTTGAGCCCAGTGAACCCAAAACAATAAATTTGTAGAGAATGGGTGAAAGAGCTAGGCTAAAAATGAAACAACGGTCTTAAACAGCAGTACTAATGGGAGAATTTGTATTAATACGTGCTCGGACGGATGTAAATGCCACGTCCGAAGAGGTGTTTTCCATTGATGAACTTTGGGTTACAATTCTTTAGAGCTACAGTAGAATAATACTCTTTTTTCTTTCTGATTTTTTCGATCCCCCACTATCAGAGACACCTCTCTCTTATATAGTACTGCCTTTCCACATCTTCACCGCCCACTTGTTGATCATCTGGGCGCCCACTTGAGTGCATGTCCCATCAGAGGTGTTCTTTAGCCGTGTGAGTGGTGGTAGCTGGGCTGATACTGTTCAGGGGTCTTCTCCACATTAATGCGGCCAGAGAAGTAGGTGCAGTGCATTTAATGCGGTGGTTAAGGTCTCTCTTAGATATTTCTTCGCTCCAGTTATCTTCATTCGTGTCTGAGGCTCATCTCAGTCATTACATCTGTCAGGGGGATCACTTGGGCTGCAAAGGGTTGAATGTCAGACCAAGACTCTTCGGATCGGAGGGTATTGGACTCCTCGGCCCATCGAACATCTCCTCAGATTACGGCCATGCTCCTCTTCTGACATGTTCCTTTCTCAGTGCCTCCAAATGAGCTTCTTCATCTCTTCGGAAAACAGTGGTCTTCGGATAGGGCCTTGGGCCCAATGCGCTAGGTTGGGCTTTTCTCCCCCACAATAGCCCCTCAAAATTGTAGTTTTTCCCTCGCATCCGAAGAGAAAAAGTAGGATTTTGACCTACCACGGCACAAAAAAGCTTCAGGCAAATTTGAACTGGCACGTGTGAGCATAGGAATAGACGCTTCATTAATGCCGCTGCGGTTTCCATATTCCCAAAGCGTTACATTAATTGCACCAGGTGGCGCCTTGTCTTTCGTATCAACGATGAACGATCGATCCAACGGCTGTGGTTTTTTCTTCGGAATTTGGGCGGGAGTGCCCCTGACCCTTCGTTTGACCCCATATAAAACCTGAGAGGAAGTTACCTTCCTCTCACTTTGCGAATTTTCAGACGTTCCAGCAAGAACAGACGCGCCACTCCGTCCAAATCTCTCAGTCGCTGATTTCAGGCCTCCCCAGGATCATCACAAACCCTCCTACGAGCCTGAAATCTTCTCCCCGATTTAGTCCTGGTGAGTTATCGTTCACCAAATCGTTTAGTTCTCTCTTCGGCCAGCCGTTTCACTTAAGCACCATGGGAAAACTCGAGTACATGATGGATAGCCCTGAGCAAATAGAGGCGTTTAAGACCGCGTATCGCATACCCCCTAACGTGGGTGTGAGGTATTGCCCCCCAGAAAAAATACTAACAGACCGGCAGACGGGAGAGGTGGTTATCCCCCTCATCGCCTTCAAAGAAGGGGGAATGACAATCCCCATGGGCCCCATCACCACCAATTACCTTCGGAACCATAGGCTTACCCCCTAGCAGTGCGCGCCCAATATGTTTAGGATCCTAGGAGCGATTGAGGACCTTGAGCGTCACCTGGGGTTGGGACTCACCTGGCTTGATGTGGTACATATGTACGAATGCCACAGCTAGCAAGATGCTGGGTACTACTTAAAATCCCGGTCGGATGTTGTCAGGCTCATTTCCTGCCTTCCCAAATCCAACAAAGGGATGAAAGACGACTATGTGATCGTCTCGGGCGCCTGGCATGACGGCCACGGTTGCCCAACCAAGCATGGGAAGCCAGGTGTGACATGTAGATTTAGGCGCACTGACCATAGGCTTAGGGCTCTCGTCTTTTAACTGTTTTTAATTTCTCTTCGGTCACTATTTCTGAGTTTCTAACCATTCTTTTCTTCTTTACTTGCAACAGATAAGGCACAAGTTTCTCCTCGGCTCAGCCTAACGAATGTTGCTGCCCTCAATTACCTTTTAAGGTCGGAGATCTTCGTGAGCGAGGACGGGCAACTACGATCTGCTCCCCTTATTCTTGGATATACAGGGAAGCCAAAGGGTTTTCAACCGGTCGGCAACGCAATCGTCCAAGGAGATCATCGCCTTGCGCGTATTGACGTTGGTCGGAAGGGCTTCTTGGCGCCAGACGATCTTGAACCTGTACCCCGTCCAATTCCTCGGGCTGCACCTCCCCTTATCCAACCACTCCAGCAAGTTCCCCTCGGACAAGAGATTGAAGGTGAGGGGGCTGGCTCTTCCACTTCCTCGCTAGAAGAACAAATAGACGAATTTCAGTTTGAGGGAGAAGCTTCAAGAGTAAACCAGGTGGTAGAGATCTCAGACGCCGAGGAAGAAGCCTACGAGCAGTCAGGCGCCCACCTTAATTTGTTAGCCACTCATTTAGAAGACTCCTCGGACGACGATATGGATCTGAGGAATTTGATGAAGGGTAGAGGCAAAAAGTCCGACCCGAAAGATGCTGGGACATCTAAAACAGGGGTGACACTTCCTCCGGTGCCTATCCAGGTCCCTGACCCAAACTTGAAACCCATGCCAAACCTGCAGAAGAAGAGACCCCACACTGAGGTTGGAGAAAAACAGGTGCCACCAACCAAGGGGGCCAAGCAGCAAAAGGTGGCACAGGACCACCGAACTCGCAGGGCTTCGTCTACTGAAAGCCGAGACGAGGGCACAATGGCAGATGTGCGCCGAGGAGGAGGGGGACCGCGGACTTGGTCTCCGAAATTGGAGTTGGAGGGCGCGCCAATCCTCTGGGAGACCTCCCTCAGGAATTATGATGGGGGGAGGGCCGGCTACGTTGCTGAGGCCCTGCAGCAACCACTTCTCCTCCCTCATGACATGTAGTCCTTCAGGCGTTTCAATCAGCCGGAGCTCTTTCGATCCCTCAAGAGGGATTTAGCCATCGTAAGTAACCTCAGTCCGATTAGTTGAATCACTGATTTTTGCTTTTCCTATTCTTCTGCGTTTGACATTCAGAGTTTCCATCATGCAGGTCACTCAGCAGATTTACGTAGCCGAGGAGTGGGACAAGAAGAACCGCCTTGAAACCCAGGCGGCGTTCTGCTCCCGAGACGAGGCGGAGAAATCTCTGGGCCAAATGAAGGACGATTATGCCCGTCTGTCCGGGGAACTCGCGGAGATGACCAGCCAGAAGAAAAGCCTTGACGCTAGGATAAAGAATGTTGAAAAGCAGGCTGAGGATCAGCGTAAGTTGCTAAAGGCGGCAGAGGCCAATCTGAAGACTGAGAGGGAGCTAGTAAACGGGCTAAGGGATGAACTCCGAAAAGCCAAAGACAGCGCCCGATATGCCGAGGAGAAAGCCCAGTTGGCCCAGGAGGCGGTTGATGCTGAAAAGAAGGCAGCTTACCAGCAGGGGGTAGAGACGGCCACGTCCCAGCTTCTAGAGCAATTCGCCTCGGTCAGCCGAGATTACTGCGACATAAGTTGGGGCAAAGCCCTGGATGCAGCTGGAGTCCCTGCCGACTTGGAGCTGAGGCTGCCTGGGAGCGTATACTATGATCTTGATATCCGAGAGCTCCCAGGAACTGATCTCCCTCCTGTTCCACAGCTTCCAGAGGCTTCGGAGCCAATCTTGGTCAGCCATGCTCCTCCACTCACTCTTGGTGCAAGCAAGGAAACTGGTCAGCCAGGCGGCAAGGATAAGCCAGTTGAACCAGCCAAAGAGAAAGGCCAAGGGTCAGGCGAAGAGAAAATTCCTTCTGAGCCCAAGGACCAAGCCCCTGAAGCAACTGCTCGGATAGGCCAGGCTGCTGACCCCGTGCTCCCTCCAGCAAAAGAATAGATGTGTAGGGCTTTTACTTTTGCACCTGTGCTTTCTTTTGTTTTATCCGAAGAATTGTAAACTGTCCTTTTATTTATGGAATAGATTCTCATTTGTCTATGATGTTTTAAATACATGTCTTACTAATTATTACTGTCACATACAACTGTACATTGCACTTATAACCAAATAATGCGAATAAATCTGTTTGATACATCATACTTAGGGTGTGAGTAAATAAGAGTGATACTGAAAAGAACAATCCGAATAAGAGTCACTAACAGGTAATGATTTGCATCGAGTAATTTGTGTAAGTGAGACAGTCATAAGTATAACTAAGAAAGACAGTCATTAGGGGGGATTAATCTAAACGCAATCAGGAATTTTAGCACTAAGCCCCAGTGGCAATAGCTGCGTGGGGGTATTGACTAACCTGTCGTTTGGTTCAAGGATTATAGGATTCGAATGTACTCGAGTGTTAACTAACCCTAGTCATCTGGTCCGAGGACTGCAGGCATGACTGGATTTAAGTTTAAACACGAACTGCACCGGAGTGTTAACTAACCCTAGTCATCTGGTCCGAGGACTTCAGGCATGACTGGATTTAAGTTTAAACACTAGAACCGTAACTGAGTGCTAACTAACCCAAATCATCTGGTCCGAGGACTACAGGCATGATTGGATTTAAGTTTAAACACTATAGAACTGTAACTGAGTGCTAACTAACCCAAATCATCTGGTCCGAGGACTACAGGCATGATTGGATTTAAGTTTAAACACTATAGAACTGTAACTGAGTGCTAACTAACCCAAATCATCTGGTCCGAGGACTACAGGCATGATTGGATTTAAGTTTAAACACTATAGAACTGTAACTGAGTGCTAACTAACCCAAATCATCTGGTCCGAGGACTACAGGCATGATTGGATTTAAGTTTAAACACTTGAGCTAACGGTGTTAACTAACCCTAATCATCTGGTCCGAGGACTACAGGCATGATTGGATTTAAGTTTAAACACTTAAGCTGGTGGCGAATGAGTGTTAACTAACCCTAATCATCTGGTCCGAGGACTACAGGCATGATTGGATTTAAGTTTAAACACTTGAGAGAAAGCGGTGATTGAGTGTTAACTAACCCTAATCATCTGGTCCGAGGACTACAGGCATGATTGGATTTAAGTTTAAACACTTGAGAGAAAGCGGTGATTGAGTGTTAACTAACCCTAATCATCTGGTCCGAGGACTACAGGCATGATTGGATTTAAGTTTAAACACTTGAGAAAACTTTACGCAGCGAATTGGTATATCAGTTGAAGAGAAGACTTGATTAATAGAAGTACCTCTTGAGGTTATTTACATTCCAAGGGCGAGGGATTACATGACTATCCAGGTCTTCTAGGAAATATGCTCCAATACCAGTGCCTGAAGTGATACGATATGGTCCTTCCCAATTGGGTCCTAGTTTTCCCCAAGCCGGGTTCTTTGCGGTGCCCACAACTTTCCTCAGCACTAGATCATCAGGCTCTAGAGGCCTTAGCTTTACGTTAGCGTCGTAGCCTTGTCTGAGCTTTTGTTGGTAGTGTGCCAGCCGAACCATTGCATTCTCTCTTCTTTCCTCAATCAGGTCCAAACTCTTCTCTAGTTGCTCGTTGTTGCCGGTCGGACTAAACGAGCTGGTTCTAAGTGTTGGGAACCCTGTTTCCAGAGGAATGACAGCTTCAGCTCCATAGGTCATCGAGAAGGGGGTCTCTCCAGTAGACCTGCGGGGCGTAGTTCTGTAAGCCCAAAGCACATGTGGCAACTCTTCTACCCATTTGCCCTTTGCATCATCTAGCCTCTTCTTTAAGCCATTCAGTATGACCTTGTTGGAAGCTTCTGCTTGGCCATTACTCTGGGGATAGGCTGGAGTGGAGTATCTGTTCGTAATTCCCAGCTCACTGCAGTAATTCCTGAATGCCTTGCTGTCGAACTGTAAACCGTTGTCCGAGATGAGGGTGTGAGGAACCCCAAACCGGGTGACAATATTCTTCCACACGAACTTTTGCACATCAACGTCTCTGATATTGGCTAGTGGCTCGGCCTCAACCCACTTGGTGAAATAGTCTGTTCCGACCAGGAGGTACTTCTTGTTTCCTGCAGCTTTGGGGAAGGGTCCCACAATATCCAAGCCCCATTGGGCGAAGGGCCATGGGCTAGATAGCGAATTAAGATTTCCCCCTGGCTGGTGAATGTTTGGAGCGAAGCGCTGACATTGATCACACTTTTTGACGTATTCATGCGCCTCCTTTTGCATGTTAGGCCACCAATAGCCTTGGGTGAGGGCTCGGTGAGCCAAGGACCTACCTCCAGTGTGGCTCCCACAGATTCCTTCGTGCAGCTCTTCTAGCAATGCCTCGGTCGCCTCGGGATGTATGCATAACAAATATGGTCCCGAATAGGAGCGTTTGTATAGTTTCTGGTCTTCGGATAACCAGAACTTAGTCGCTTTCCTCCGAACTTTATCAGCTTCTCCCTTCTCTTCAGGCAATATATCTTCTTTGATAAATTTGATTAAAGGGTCCATCTAGCACGGCCCGGCCCTGATCTGGTGAACCTGGGCTCCCCCTGACTTCGCCTCCGTAGGCCTGCGCAGGTCCTCGACGAGGATGACCCTCGGCAGGTCTTGTGCCGAAGAGGTGGCAAGCGTGGCCAAGGAATCAGCATGTGAGTTGCCACTCCTAGGGATGTGCAGCAAACTGAAAAATTCGAACTCTGATTGCAGATGTTTAACACGACCCAAGTATCCCTGCATTCTTTCGTCCTTTGCCTCGAACTCGCCTTGTACTTGACCTACCACCAATCTTGAGTCCGAGAACAACTCCACGGACTTCCCACCCATTCTACGGACCATAGTTATCCCCATCAGTAGGGCCTCATACTCCGCTTCATTATTCGTTGCCGAGAAGCCCAACCTTAGCGATTTCTCGATAATGATTTTCTCGGGGGATATCAATACTAGCCCAACTCCAGAGCCTCTTTGGTTTGCCGCGCCATCGACGTACACTTCCCAATGGGAGGGATTCTGTTGAGAGATCATGCCAACTGATTTTTCATCCATGCCCGACGTGGGCTTCACCTCTTCTAGCTGGGGCTCCGTGAACTCAGCCACCAAATCTGCGAGGACCTGTCCCTTGACCGATGTGCGGGGCATATATCTTATATCGAAAGCCCCCAAGATTGTACCCCACTTGGCAATCCGACCAGTGTAATCAGCACTTCGGAGTATAGCTTTGAGTGGGAGTTGTGTGAGAACGATCACCGTGTGGGCTTGGAAATAATAAGGTAGCTTCCGTGTGCCAAGCACTACTGCTAATATAGCCTTCTCCAGTGGCAAGTAACGAATCTCAGCCTCATGCAGCGACTTGCTTACGTAATAGACGGGCCTTTGTACACCAGAGTCTGACCGTATCAACACCAGGCTCACCGCATAGGGAGCTACAGCGATGTAGGCGAACAGTACCTCGTCTGGCTCAGGACTGGACATGATTGGTGGCCGAGCCAGATAATCCTTGAGTTGCTGGAATGCCAAAGCACATTCCTCAGTCCATTCGAATCCCTTCCACTTGTTGAGCAGAGAGAAAAAGGGCCGACACCTGTCTGCTGATCTAGAGATGAACCGATTGAGGGCAGCAGTCATTCCGGTCAATTTTTGAACCTCCTTGGGATTCCGAGGAGCTCGGAGGTTGTTGATGGCCTTTATCTGGTCGGGGTTGACCTCAATTCCTCTGTGGGTGACCATGTATCCCAAGAACTTGCCGGACCCTACCCCAAATGAGCACTTAGAAGCATTTAGGCGCAGCTTATGCCTCTGTAGAATCTCAAAGATACTTTCGAGGTCCTTCACATGCTCCGCTATGACTTTGCTCTTCACCACCATGTCATCAATGTAAACCTCGATATTTTTGCCTAGCTGTGGCTCGAACATCCTCGTCATCATCCTCTGGTAGGTAGCTCCCGCGTTCTTCAGGCCGAACGGCATCACTTTATAGTGGTAGTTGCCAATAGGGGTGACAAAAGCAGTTTTCTTCTGGTCCTCCAGGGCTAATGGTATCTGGTGATAGCCTTGGAAGGCGTCCAGGAAGCTCATCCGAGGGTGGCCGACAGTGGCATCTACCAGCTAATCAATTTTCGGCATAGGGAACGGATCTTTGGGGCATGCCCTATTTAGATCCGTGAAGTCTACGCATACTCGCCACTTCCCACTCTTCTTCTTTACCACCACGGTATTCGCTAGCCATTCGGGATAAAAAACCTCTTTGATGGCCCCAGCTACTTTGAGTTTCGCTACCTCATCTCTCACTGCGTCGGCATGTTCCTTGGATGGGCGCCGAATAGGTTGTTGCTTGGGGGTGACCAGTGGATTCACCTTCAAGTGATGGCATATAAACTCCGGGTCCACCCCTGGGGCCTCGTAAGCACTCCAGGCAAACACGTCCAGATTTCGCTTAAGAAACTCTATCAGCTCCTCCTTCTCTTGAAGAGGCAGCTGAGATCCGAGCTGAAAGAACTTGTCAGGATCATCTCCAATAATCACTTTCGTCAGATCTTCACATCGAGCGCTTTCATCCGGTTCCCCAGAAGGCACTCCCCGAGACTGTAGTTGCTATGAATCCCTCCCAGCCACGTCCGAGGACTCGGCTGGGGCCTTATGCTGAATGGCGGCTACCAAGCACTGTCTAGCAACAGACTGGTCTCCTCGGATCTCATGTATCTGTCCTCCTGATGGATATTTGACCTTCTGGTGCAAAGTAGAGGGGACAGCCCCAAGTGCGTGAATCCAAGGTCTGCCTACGAGTGCCGTGTAGGGCGAATATGCGTCCACGATGATAAAATCCAGCTCCACCACCTCGGAGCTGGACTGCACAAGTAAGCGTATCCGGCCTTTCGGGATGACAGGCCTTCCTTCAAAGCTAAAGAGGGGGGAATCGTACGGCGTCAGGTCCTGGGGTTTTAGGCCTAGCCCCTTGTAGAGGTCCGGGTACATTATCTCCACGGCACTGCCCTGGTCCACCATCACCCTCTTTACATCGTACCCTCCTATTCTGAGGGTGATGACTAGTGCATCATCATGGGGTTAGATGGTGCCGATCATGTCTTCGTCCGAGAATCCCATAACCAGCGGGGCACCAGACCTAGCTCTCTTCGGTCCTCGGCTCGACTCCCCTGCGGATGGTCGACCCACCGACATAACTTTCAAAGGCCAGGACCCTGTTCTCCCCGGCGCAGCGAAGACGACGTTTATAGTCCCAAGCGGCGGCTTTGAGGGGTCGTCCCTGCGTGGCCCCGAGCCTGTCTGCCCTCGGCCGCTGGAGGGGTGCAGAAGGTGTTTCAATTTACCATCGCGAACCAACTGGTCCAGGTGATCCCACAGGCTCCTACAATCCTCCGTGTTATGCCCGTGGTCTTGATGGTACTGGCAGTAGAGATTATGGTTGCGTTTCTCGGGGTTTCCTATCATCTTGTTCGGCCACCTGAAGAATGATTCGTTCTTGATCTTTTCCAGGACTTGGTGTACTGGCTCTTTGAACACGGTGTTGACCGATTGAGGATTCATCGATCCTGATTGTCCGGCAAAATCCCTCCGCGGTTTATTGTAATTGTATCGGTCCGACCGCGAATCTCTCCTCTCCTGAGGGATAATCTTATCCTTTCCCTTGCCCTGCTGCTGATCTTCTTCAACCCTCTTATACTTCTCGTGCGGTCCATTAGTTGACGCACGTTTGTGACTGGTTTGCCAGATAGGGATGCCCTCAAACCGTGGTCAGTAGGGAGGCCGAGCTTGAACGTGCTGAGGGCCATTGCATCGTTGTTGCCCTCCACCTCATTGAACATCTCCCAGTATCTGTCTAAATATGCTTTCAAGGACTCGCCTTCCTGCATGGACAAGGATAGCAGTGAAGAGAGAGGCCTGGCCACTCTTCGGCACGTAACAAAACGGGAGCCGAATGCCTGAGTGAGCTCTTTGAAGGAGTTGATGGAGCCCGCCTTCAAACCATCAAACCACCTCATAGCAACGGGCCCAAGACTGGAAGGGAAAACCTTGCACATCAGAGCTTCATCTCTGGAGTAGACAGCCATCCTCTGGTTAAAATGACTCACATGCTCCACGGGGTCAGTTTTACCATTGTAGACGGTGAACGTTGGCTGGTTAAAGCGCCGAGGGAGTCTGGCCTCCTCTATCCTGCGCGTGAAGGGTGATCTAGATATCTGATTTAGAGCCCTGTTCATGGCATCGTTCTCCACGTCCTCGCGTGATGGGCTCCTACGCTCCCTTTTACGATGGGACTCTTCTACATAGGTGTAGGACTCGCTAGCTGGTGTCTTAGACTTGCGTTGATAAGAGACGTCCTGCTCGTCATCAAGATCATCTTCAGAGTACGAGGAAGCCCGCTTCCTCTTTGCGTGTCGCAACTCCCTCTTTAGTTTTTCCACTTCCAGTTGTAAGTCACGGTTCTTCTCTGCATGGGACATGTGACTTCCGCTCTGTGATTGGCTCTGGCTAAGGCGCACAGTGTGTACACTGCCCTCACGATTTTGTCTCCTCTCTAAGTTGACCAAATGGTCCACGTGTTGGGATGCCCTGGATTCTGCTTGTTGTTCACCTTGTCCTGCCATTATCAACTGTTGTTTTCACTCTTGCACAAGCTCTTCCCACAGACGGCGCCAATTGTAGGGTCAGATTCTGCAGCCCAAGCCCAAGGAGGTATGGATTTTGAGCCCAGTGAACCCAAAACAATAAATTTGTAGAGAATGGGTGAAAGAGCTAGGCTAAAAATGAAACAACGGTCTTAAACAGCAGTACTAATGGGAGAATTTGTATTAATACGTGCTCGGACGGATGTAAATGCCACGTTCGAAGAGGTGTTTTCCATTGATGAACTTTGGGTTACAATTCTTTAGAGCTACAGTAGAATAATACTCTTTTTTCTTTCTGATTTTTCGATCCCCCACTATCAGAGACACCTCTCTCTTATATAGTACTGCCTTTCCACATCTTCACCGTCCACTTGTTGATCATCTGGGCGCCCACTTGAGTGCATGTCCCATCAGAGGTGTTCTTTAGCCGTGTGAGTGGTGGTAGCTGGGCTGATACTGTTCAGGGGTCTTCTCCACATTAATGCGGCCAGAGAAGTAGGTGCAGTGCATTTAATGCGGTGGTTGAGGTCTCTCTTAGATATTTCTTCGCTCCAGTTATCTTCATTCGTGTCCGAGGTTCGTCTTAGTCACTACATCTGTCAGGGGGATCACTTGGGTTGCAAAGGGTTGAATGTCAGACCAAGACTCTTCGGATCGGAGGGTATTGGACTCCTCGGCCCATCGAACATCTCCTCGGATCACGGCCATGCTCCTCTTCTGACATGTTCCTTTCTCAGTGCCTCCAAATGAGCTTCTTCATCTCTTCGGAAAACAGTGGTCCTCGGATAGGGCCTTGGGCCCAATGCGCTAGGTTGGGCTTTTCTCCCCCACAAATATTATAATCAATTTGTTATAATTCATAACATTGTTTCTTAACATATCTACAAAAAATATTATTGAGACTATAAACTTCAGTATCCCCTCCACCTAATTTTCAAGTCTCTGTTACGTCAAATGTAATTGTCTTTTTAAGATCCCTTTCTTGTTGGGAATTTTGTTAAGTTTCTAGGACGTTAAACTTTTGGGCCCATAACATTGCTTCTTGGGCAACATTTTGTAATTGGGATGGACCTATAATCATCCCTAATCTTCTTGATTAGATTTTCTGCCTAGAAGGTAGAGATGGGTTTGAGCCTGTTTCCCCCCCCTCTTGTCTTAATATAATTATTCTTAATTATTAAAAAAAGTTATCTTTTCTATTGAAAATGAGGTTAATTATAAAATGTTATAGAATTTTGATGAAAAAAACACATTAAAATTATAAAATATTTAACATGGCGGTTCATAAAACCATATACATGTATTAAATCATATGATTGTTATGTAAATAATAATATTACACGCGGAAACTAATTTGAATTTCCTCATAATAGATTGGAGGAAGCCTTCAAATTAGTTTGAAGTAAAATTCTTTCTCCTGAACGGTCCGTGCTTAAATTAGATGAATTGATTTTAAAATTGCTTATTACTAAATTTTTTTTTCCCTTCGTTTTATTATTTTCTGTGTCAAGAAAAATCACATTCAAAAGAAAGCAATAAATCTAGTGATACAATTTTTATTTAAGAACTACTCATGTAACTTCTTGTGATTGGAGTATTTTAAAAAAATGGTGTCTTTGATAAATCCATATGAAACTGATATTACTTAAATTACAATTTATCAATTTACAATGAGAATATTTATATCTAGATTATTGTTCAATAGAAAAACTTAAGAGTGAATTCCTATTAGTTTAACTGATAAAATTTATTATCATCAAATAAGATATTTGATATTTGATTCCCGTTTATGCAAAAAGCTAACTTATGTGTTGAGCTTCTATAAAAAAAAATAAAAAAATAAAAAAAAAAAAACTCAAGGCAAGCGACGTCGTATAGTGACCATTGATCTTTAGCCGAGTCTCACTCCACTCAAGAGTCCAGAGCGAGCCGACCCGTACAAATCCACCGTCCACCCATACGGGAGAAATTCTTTCTAGCGTATATGTACAAAAACGTGGCGCCACGCCATTGGCTAAACGTTTTTCCACACGCCCCTCAGTCGTAATCGTAGTCGTATACCACGATTGATACTTAAACTTAATCCTTGCCCACCAGAGAAAGAGAGCCACCTCTAAAAATCTACTACGTAATAAAAAGGGCATTTCAATTTTCAACTTATTTAAGCAACCAGATATCAAGGAGAACACTCAAACCCAAACCCAAACTCATATTCTTCGTCATCGGACGATTCTCCCATCTCTCTCTCTCTCTCTCTCAACTTCTAATATCTTCTCTTCTTCAACTATCCACTGCAACAACAAAAAAGAAAGAAGAAGCCGAACAATCAAAATGGTCAGTCTCTCTGTTTACTTCTTTTATCTTAGGGTTCTGACTTTACTACTCCGATCGTACTCAAATTTTTCTTTTACCTTTCTCGCGGTTTCTTAGCAGCCAAACGGATCTTCGTTTTTTGAAAAAAAAAAAAAGTTGTTGTTGACGTCGGTGTTTGATCTGTGCGCGATCTGATTATTTGAACTAAAAATTGACTAGAATTCTAGAAATCTGTGTGGATTTGTAGCTCCTTAACCGTTTTGCTGTACTTCGTTTGCTAGCAGATCTGATTTTCGTTCCGATGTTTAGTATACGATTCGCGATTTCTGTAGCGGACTATCCTTTTTTGTTTTTTGTTTTGTTTTGTTTTGTTTGTTTGTTTTTTTTTTTGTTTTTAAAGTTTCTGATCAATTATTTCTCTCAAAATTTGAGTGATTGTAAATTGTATGGATCTACTGTCCTTAGTCAATGGATCGCCAATGGATCTTGCTTGCTTTGCTGTGCTTTCTGTTTAGATTTTCTTTTTTACTCTAGATATTTTTTTGTGTATGTGTGTGTGTGCTGGTTTTGGATGTAGTGAATGTGCGTTATCCTTTGAAAGCGGACGGTTCTGACTTTGCATTGCGTGTTAATTTATTTATTTTTATTTTATTATTATTTTAAGAGTATTTTAGTGATTGCTATGGAAATGTATGCTTGTTTGATTTGAATTTCCTATTTCTATAATATGAATATGTTTTCAGTTTTGAACTGAACCGGAACGCAGTAACCAAGCGGGCACTATCTACCTTAAGCAGAAATGTTAGAGGATAAAGAAGGCCGAATTTTGTTTGTTAGAATTCTACAACAACAAAGCCTTTGTCCCAAAATTTTGGGGTCGGCTATGGATTAGTTTGTTAGAATTTTACACCAATTTAGCAGTCCATAGAAAGAAAGGATGGATCAAATTAGACTAGAATCTTTTTAATCATCGTGATCTTATTCTTGTCTATTATCTTTCTTTCTCTGTCATTCCAGCAATCAAATGTAGGGTAATAGAATTTAATATCTCGATATTTCCAATATTTTGGAATGCTACTTATGTCAGTATTCCGCGTATCTTATGTGGGTCTTACCGAGTTACAGAATTATGTCAAGAATTTTATCTCTATGATGTGCGTGCAATTCCTCAGGCCAACGCAGCTTCGGGTATGGCAGTGCATGATGACTGCAAGCTGAAGTTTTTGGAGCTTAAGGCAAAAAGGACCTATCGCTTCATTGTTTACAAGATTGAGGAGAAGCAAAAGCAAGTTGTTGTGGAGAAGGTTGGTGAGCCAAACCAAAGTTATGAGGATTTCACTGCAAGCCTTCCCGCTGAGGAGTGTCGTTATGCTGTCTACGATTTTGATTTTGTCACTGAAGAGAATTGCCAAAAGAGCAGGATTTTCTTCATTGCGTGGTAACTATGATCCGTCTTTACTTGATCTTTGATACCATGTTCTTGGTGGTTGTATGTTCTAATTCCTTTCCTGTTCTATGAAGGTCTCCTGATACGGCAAGGGTTAGAAGCAAGATGATTTATGCAAGCTCCAAGGATAGATTTAAGAGAGAGCTTGATGGAATTCAGATTGAGTTGCAAGCAACCGATCCAACTGAGATGGGTCTTGATGTCATTAAGAGCCGTGCCTGCTGAATACAAATCGTAGCCCTTGCGACAGGGAGTTCCTCCCTTCATCCCCTCTTTACTTAAGTGAATTGTTTATAGTTTGTGAGATGGTAAACTTGGCTAATTATGGTCTTAATTTCCAAGTTTTTCCGTGGAGTCTTTTATTCATCTTGGACAAGTGTTTACCACCTCCTGCCTCCCTGGCGGGTCTGGTCTTGTGTAAACAAGTATCGCTGGTTTCTGAAATATCATGTGATTTGTTATCTATAGAACCTATGTACTGTCGAGTGGCCTTTCATAGTCTTATTCCTACTAGCTAATATGTAGCTGTTCGTGGGGGTTAGACAACACCTTTAGAGTTTATTTCAAGTTCTGAATTGATCCCTGTCATTTAACTTTGGAATGCTAAAGGCGAATGGTTTTAAATCTTCAAATTGCTGATTTATTGACTTGTTTTGTTTTACATAGATAAATGTTAAAATGTATCAAGAATATCTGTTTTTGCAAAATTTTCTATATTTTTTTAAAACTATTTCTACTTTCTTCTTAAATAAATATTCTTTGAGTTATTGTGGGTTGCGGAACAGGATTTGCTTACTTGTCGCTCTTTGAGAATTTTAAGATTAATGACAGCTTCATTCCTAGTATCTTACTGAATTATTACGAGCCTTTGTTTGTGTTAATTGTTCAAATACCTACCTATAATTCCTAAAGAATAATTATAGGGACAAACCTAATCACACATTTTTTTTTTTTTTGAGATAAAGATAGAAATTTTATTACTATAAGGAAATTTTATCACACATTTAATTTTACGTGTTGATGTGTGTGACTGTTAGTGGTGAACATTTTTAGCCTACTCTTATTTACATGGACTCATCACTTTTGGTTGATTATTTATAGTCGTACAAGTCAGCAAGTTGTGGAATTTGGTGTGAAAATGAGTGGGTCTGTGTTATTGTTTGTTAATTCCTAAATGATGGAGAAGCTTGACGGTGTCGCAATGTGTGATGTGTCTACCACTCTAGTTACGCAGTCAACTTTAATAGTAAAATGTTACTACTCTATATACGGAGTCAACTTTAATAGGAAAATGTTGTTGATGTAGACCAGGCTAGTATGACTAACCTATTCACCTATTGTTTCCCCTTAGTCGGAGCCTATCCTTTACCCTCCTTACAGTTTGCGTTGTGTTGCACTAATGGTATTGTTTCGTCTTCTTCTTCTTTAATGAATCAAACTAATTTCATTAAAAAAACCCAACTTACAGCACTCATAGGAACAGGTCAAAGACCCTGGTAGTACAACTTCATATTGAATTCTCAAGTACAAAATCAAGTAGAGTCAAAATAGCTATTTTTAGAACAAATAAGTGCAAACCCCACTTGCAGTAGAGGGCTCTGTTTAAGATAAAGTCGTTGAATTCCCCAATGGCCATCACACGAGCTTTCACATCCCATCTTATGGATTGCAACACCTCTTGCTTAGTTTTAGGGTGACCTTGATGAATTCTAGAATACCCATGTATTTATATGTTAGAATATGCAGCTCCCCAAGCAAATTTTCTTGTTTCTTTCAAACTACTACCCTTCAATTTATGACCACCCTAGCATACTAAATCTTCCCAACAAAACTCAGGCTTAATGACAAGGCACCAGCCCATAATCTCCTTTGAAAGTATTCTTTGTAAAGGAACATTCAAAAAATAAACCTACTCTTAGTATAGGCTTTGCAAAAAACAAAGCATGACTCACCTTTATATCTCCATTGGATCAATCTGTCTCTAGTAGTCAAACTGTTGTTGTAGTCCAGCTTGCATCTAAATGCATATGTTGGAAGCTTGAACCAGACCAACGTCCACCAATTCACCTCTGGTAGCTTGGTTCTAATTGCATTCTAGGTTTGGGTGCAGTTAAAGCCTCCAAATTTTGAAATATTGCATGCTACTTGATCGTCCGCCCCGCCCCACCCCCCCCCCCCCCCTTCTCTCTCCAAAAAAAAAAAAGCACAAGACTTATTCTACTTTGAATTGACACTAAATCTTTAGAACGAGCTGGTTTCCAGCACCGATCTTCATTCTTGAGATTGCTTGACACTTTAGCATCTAAAGAACTAGTCGAGTCATAGATGACTCTATGCCCATACTTGGTGAAGAGAACTTCTTCTAGGTGCCGGTTATCATGCTACAAGGAAATATGACTCTCATCCCCCACCGCAAATTTTAATGTAAGCTTGGCAATATGCCTAATTTTCGTGAGTGTTCATGACTCTATGCCATACATCGTATATTGTCTTTATTCTTTCTCATGTGCTTTTGTCCATTTTATTTTTCCTACTTTTGTACATTGTTATTAGTTGAGTCTAGGTGTCTCACTACTTGATGCCAGTAGAGATACTCTGCGCCTTTACGGCTGTACCTAACTAGAGATTTCATGCTCATTGGGCATCCTCGCTAAAAGCCACCACCTCCATAAACCCCAAACCATCCCACACAAGACCCACACTAGTGGCACAGACCCACTGCCGATTGAGATCCATACTACTTCAATCCCCATTCCTTATTTGCTTAAATACCATTATACCAAAAACCATCACATTCAAAAAAAAAAAAAAACCACCATGTGCTGATGATGAACATGGTTCGGGCAGCGATGGATGCGAGGGGCCTAATGATGAGTTCATCCACAATCTAGCTCTATGGGCTAGGGAGCAAGATGGTGAAGCCATTGGGGTTGTCGGCAGGGAATGGCATCGTTGTCATTGAGAGGCCTATGTGAGGTGGGACGTGGGTGGAGAGGAAGAAGTTTGAAAAAGAAAAAGGAGAGGACAAAAAGGGGAATAGATGTAAAGAATACTTTTGGTGTTTAAAAACAAAATTTTGTTAATTTTTTGGCGCATAGTCCAAATTTTTTTTATAAAAAAAAAAATACAATTTTGATTTTTCAAAATATCTAAAAGGTAACAATTTAGTTATTTTGTTAATTTTTTTAGTCTGTTTCTTAGCTTACACTATTAAGACTATTCAACTCGCTCGAAGAAACTTACTAAATCTGAGTCAACCATTGGCTGACCTGACTAGTTCAATGGTCAGGTCAGTTTAGGTTCTTCTCCCCTAAAACCCAAAAAACCCGAACAGATAGACTTACTAAGCAATTTTGGTGAAAATTTCTAGATCCAGCGAGATTTTAACCGGATCTGGCAAAATCTCATCAAATCTGGTGAGATTTCTACCATATTTGGCAAAATCTTATCGAATCCGATGAGATTTTCATTAGATCTAGCAAAATCTCACTGATTTGTTATCGTTTAGTCATCATTTTCTAGATTTTTGACTTTGACTGACTCGCCTGCCACTCGTTGGAGGTCTAATTTGCCCAATTTGATCATCATCTCGATTAGCGGCAAGTTGAGAGTTGCTTTACTCAATCAGATTGGGTCGGATGCAGGTTAAGCCCAATGTAAAAACACGATGTAGCTGGTGGCAAGCCTATAGTCCCCAGTGATCCATTTGGATCCCAAATTTTGCCTTTTCCCTGTAGTTATGAAATATAGTTTTCAATTGGGCAACCGGTTTAGGTATTTAATTAAACCATTTCTACAAGTGACCCACTTAGACCTAGTCAAACTTGGTGGTTTTGTGAGGGACCATTCAACCGGCTGTGTTTGTGATTTTTGAGAAAAGGGAGTTGTTTTATAAATTTCTGAGAAATGAAAGGGTTGACAAGAAGAAGAAAATGAAAAAGAAGTTGTTGAGGCTAGAAAAAGAAAAGGCACTCATTATTGTGGCAGATCGCCCAATCTTAGATGTTGTTGTTGTTTCTTCTTAGTTTTCAAAACTGCTTTTCCCCAATATGCAATAAGATTCTTAAGAAGATTTTTTTTTTCTTTCTAAAAATTAATTCTTACCATATTCTTAATCAAACAAAACATATGAAATTATATCCCTAAACATCCAAATTTCCAAACATCACATTTATGAGAATTTGATCGATAGGGCATAATAAATTTCTCAAACTAAAGTTTAATGTCCAACTTATCAATCATGTTATACTAAAGACAGAGTCATTTATGAATATGACAATAATTATTTTTTTCATTTTCTTTCTAAAAATAGTGTTGTCTTTTATTTCTATATCGAGTTAATCACAAAACTATAAAACAATGTCAAAAGTTTTGTAGTTTAGTGGCAGCATTGGTTTTTTTTTTTTTTTTTTTTTTTTGTGAAAAGGAAAATTAGATTAGAACTAAGTTTAGTACAACTATAACCTAGGTCACATAACGCCCCAAGCAGTAGCTAAAAGCCGGTACAAAATACAAAAGGGAGGATTATAGTACATTACAAAAATATCACTAGCGTTGTTTCCTTCCTTCGCTAAAAGATCTGTGCACTATTCCCGTTCACGATGGATGTAAGCTTCATCAAAAAGCTGAACTAGGGACCTGTAGTAAAAAATTAGGGCACTACAAGGGTCATAGGCATCAATCATGGGGCTATATGATGTGAGCATGCTAATAACACATTTTGCATCTATCTTTGTAAGTAGCTTGCGGATATTGAGGTTGTTTGTGAGGGCAAGTCCATCTCGAAGTCCCCAAAGCTCTATCACCATGGAGTGGGTGAGACCAATACTTCTAGAAAAAGAAAAAAACCCCTCATTCCATGTTCCTTTGCAATTTCTAATGAGGCCACCAGCAATAGCCCTACCCGAGTTTCCACAGGCAGACCCATCAATGTTAAGCTTGAAGAAACCCATAGGAGGGGTTTCCAACCGATAATATTGATGGTTTGACGAGGCTTACTTGTCTTGTAGGGTCAAGAGAGAAAAAAAAAAATCAATTACAAGAGATTTGATTATCTTTAAGATTGTGTGTGGCTCAAAAGGTTGACCTTCCTTAACTGTTTTGTTATGAGCAGGCCAACATTGGATTCTTTATCTTTGATGTAGGTTTCAGTTAACTTAATTAGTAAAGCATCATCTTGTTGAATATCAAATTTAGGGTTTGAACCTCGTCTATACTAAAACTTATTGGTGCATTAGCCAGTTGATAAAGAGTAATTATCAGAACAAATGTCATAAGTTAAAATATAAATATTATTGTATCTATCGTATCTATCAAAATAATAATAATAATAATAATAACATCCTCCTTTAAAAAAAAAAAAAAAAAAACGACAAAATATAAGTTTGCATTACCTCTATGAAAACGGTGGGTCGTTACGAAAACTGCCAAACCCAAAACTCTATCGTATCACATTGTAAAGTCTTCTCTACCAATTTCCTATCTACTCTCCCCTCATTAGCCAGTTGCCACTCAACTCTCTGCACCTTACATGTTTGTGAAATTGCCCAAATGGCTTTCTCTTCCTGTCTAAAATGCTATCCTTTGTCTTTCCCACATTCCATAGACTACCACCCACCACCGCTCTCATTCTCTCACAAACCCACCTCCAATTCCTTCATCTCCTTCGCCTCCACACAACACCATGACCAAGTCACAGCCCCTTCTCCACTCTCCAATTCAACTCCACCCACTACTCTCTCTCAGCTCCCTTCAGACTTCACCCCAAAGCAACTCCTTGACACCCTTCGCCGCCAAACCGACGAGTCTTCAGCCCTTCGCATATTCGAATGGGCCTCGAAGCAGTCCAACTTCACACCCAGTTCGGCCATATACGAAGAGATTCTTCGTAAGCTTGGAAAGGTGGGGTCTTTCGAGTCGATGAGAAGTGTCTTGGAAGAAATGAAACTCGCGGGGTGTGAGATTAGTACAGGTACTTTCTTGATTTTTATTATGAGCTATGCAGAGTTTGAATTATATGATGAAATTGTTGGTGTTGCGGAAATGATGGAGAATGAGTTTGGCTTAAAACCCGACACGCATTTTTGTAACTTCTTGTTGAATGTTCTTGTTGAGGGTAATAAGCTTAAACTAGTTGAAACCATGCATTCGAGTATGGTTAGTAGAGGAATTAAGCCAGATGTTTCCACTTTTAATGTATTGATAAAGGCTCTTTGTAAAGCTCATCAAATTAGGCCGGCCATTTTGATGATGGAAGAGATGCCAAACTATGGTTTGTCACCGGATGAGAAAACGTTCACCACGCTAATGCAAGGGTATATCGAGGAAGGTAATATTAGTGGTGCATTGAGAATTAGAGAACAAATGGTAGAAGTTGGTTGCCCATGTACCAGTGTGACAGTTAATGTTTTGATTAATGGGTTATGCAAAGAGGGTAGGATTGAGGAAGCGTTGAGTTTTGTTCAGGAGATGTCAAATGAGGGCTTCCGGCCTGATCAGTTTACGTTCAACACTTTGGTTAATGGTTTGTGCCGGGCGGGACATGTCAAACATGCTTTAGAGGTTATGGATGTAATGCTGCAGGAAGGGTTTGATCCGGATATATTTACGTACAACTCTTTGATTTCTGGGTTGTGTAAATTGGGTGAAGTTGAAGAGGCAAAGGAAGTTCTTAATCAGATGGTTTTGAGGGATTGTTCCCCTAACACTATCACTTATAACACTCTAATTAGCACCTTGTGTAAGGAGAACCGAGTTGAAGAGGCCACTGAACTTATTCGTGCTCTTACAAGCAAGGGAATTTTACCTGATGTTTGTACGTTTAATTCTCTGATTCAAGGACTCTGTTTGACGAGTAATCATAGAATGGCAATGGAGCTATTTGAGGAGATGAAGAAGAAAGGGTGTCAACCTGATGAATTTACTTACAATATTTTGATTGACAGCCTCTGTTCTAGAGGGAAACTTGAGAAAGCTTTGAGCTTGCTGAAAGAGATGGAGTCAAGTGGTTGCTCACGGAATGTTTTTATATACAATACTTTGATAGATGGGTTTTGCAAAAACAAGAGAATTGAGGATGCGGAGGAAATTTTTGATCAGATGGAACTCCTAGGGGTTTCAAGAAATTCAGTGACCTACAACAGCCTTATTGATGGTCTTTGTAAGAGCAGGAGGATGGAAGAGGCTTCTCAGCTTATGGATCAGATGATAATGGAAGGATTGAAACCTGACAAGTTCACATACAATTCCCTGCTCACATACTTCTGCAGAGATGGTGATATAAAGAAGGCAGCAGATATTGTTCAAAGTATGACTTCAAATGGGTGTGAACCAGACATTGTCACTTATGGGACTCTTATTGGGGGCTTGTGCAGGGCAGGTAGAATTGAGGTTGCAAGTAGGCTCCTCAGAACTGTTCAGATGAAAGGAATGGTCCCGAGTCCACCGGCTTATAATCCTGTAATTCAAGCACTATTTAAGCGAAAGAGAGCAAAAGAAGGCATGATGCTTTTTAGAGAAATGATGGAGAAGGGTGATCCTCCTGATGCCGTTACGTATAAAATTGTTTTTCGTGGGCTTTGCAATGGTGGAGGACCAATTGGAGAAGCTGTTGATTTCGTGGTTGAGATGATGGAGAAAGGATTTGTTCCACAATTTTCATCATTCATTTTGCTGGCTGAAGGACTTTGTGCTTTAGCCATGGAGGACACCCTAATCAAACTTGTTGATATGGTCATGGAGAAAGCAGGTTTCTCAGACAGTGAAGTTTCCATGATAAGGGGGTTTCTCAAAATCCGTAAATTTCAAGATGCCTTGGCCACTCTTGGTGATATCTTAGATAGCCGAAATCCCAGAAAAGCTTACAGGTGAAGATGCAATTAAAATGCTACGTGCTAGTTGGTAGGAGGATAGAGGCCATGAAAATTTTGGATTACCTTCAGTCCAGTAGGTTATACTGTGCAAAGGTGAAGCTAATGAAAGGGATTTTAGAGGATGACATGCCGGACTTGTAAGGGGTTGAGTTAATATAATAGTAATGTTGGTTCTCTTTGGTTGGCCTCATGGAGGAGACTCCCTCCTACATATTCATCTGAAAAAAGACTTCCTCTTGCAACTTCAGTGTCAACATTTGCAGATGAAAAAGATCAGAAATTATCGTTGTATTAAGTTGGCACATGTACCATTTCAGAACGAATACCATTGTTTCTGGCCCTGAATTTCTTGTAATAATGTATGAATGCATTCAGGCTGTAGGGTCAACTTGTGGATTAGTACAAAAACATTGCCTATCAACAGGTTCAAGCTTCCAGTTATACCCATGAGGATTACGTAAATTAGACATAAATATTAAAAAAGAACGAATTTATCAAGCTTGATCGAGTAGCATGTAGTATTTCTTAGGCATTACTCCCTTCTCTTCAATGCATTGTTATTTACTTATTTACGGGTTTGGATTATATTTTTGACCGTTTGCTGTTCTGTTGGTCAGCTTCCTAGTACATATTCGCCGATATTCGTGTGTGTGTGTGTGATTTGCACCCATTTTGGAATCTTTTGGTTGAGTGCCAAAGAATGGTCGAATTTTTGAATCTCTGCTCTTCTTTTATTTTGAGTCATGTATCATAAAATGAGTACAGTGGAAATGAGAAAATTATGATAGATTAGCGGAATACACGGAAATATAGGATTTGAAAAAAAGAGAATCCACTTAAAGATAGCGGTAGCCTAAAGACGAAGGAGAGTCGCTTGAAATAGTTTGGTCATGTTAAAAAGAGAGCAAGTAATGAACTAGTAGTAAAAAGTAAGTTGATCCAAGTTGAGAGAACGGAAAAATATATTGAGGAATGTCAAAAATAACATTAGTAAAAGTAAATAAAAAAATGACATGTTAATTAGGAAAGTAAAAGAGAGCATGACTTCAAATAGAATAGAAAAAAAGATTTGTACTAACTCAAGATTTACATTCTCCTGAAAATGTATGCAGTACAATTCTTGTCCATACACAATAGCACATGTAGACGAGAAGGAGATTAAAGTACATGGCAAAGGGTTACTGGAACCCTGAACCAACTTTCTCCATCTCTCACCGTTTTGAGTCATGGGTCAAAGACAAAAGCCATAAGCTGTAAATTGGTCAATAGAAGTTTCTGTTTTATACAATATGGATCTTAAAGGACGAAAATAAAATCTTTCAAGCATCATGTTTGAGTAAGTTTGAACAGAATGTACTTATCAAAATAAACAATTTGAATAGATCACTCAACCTCCGAACTCTGTCTTTGACTGTTTTCTTTACTCATGCACGTTAGATACCCTTCATCCCATATATACTAACCACAAAAATTGCGGTCGTATCAGAGATTGGCACCCTGCTCCATTCCATTTTCCCCACTATCATTTTTCTATTTTCCTTCTTTTAGGCTCCTGTGAAATTCTAAATTTCCAAAGAATAGAAAAATTCTATTGTTCAAAATTTATCCTTTGAAGGACATAAGATAAGAATTTAAGAATGGTCTTCTAAATCAACTTGTAATTCCTAGTATTTTCATTAAAAACTTCAGGGTTTAAATCCTTTATTTCTCAATCATCAAATTATCCATGGATCAAAGAACTTATTGAAGATGCTCTTAGAGACCATCTGATCAAAACTCTAATTCTTCAAATTCTTATGGGAAAAAAACAGAAAGAGAACGAGTCCCTACTCCCACTTTAATATGAAACATAGTGATCATTGAAGTCAAAAGAAGATTTTTTTTTAAAAAAAAAAAATTTTAAATGAGCAAATAAAGATTACTTTTTCCCATATTTACGTTATTTTAGAATTTTCTGAAGGTGCCAGACTTAACAATAGCTACAACCAAAGAACTGATTGGACACCATCGATGGCCCGATATTTTATTGATCTAATGTTGGAGCAAGTTCGCAATGGAAGTATGGTTGACTACACTGATCAAAGACAAAATTACTCTGGTCACTCTATGGATGCTGAGGACTATGAGCTGGGAGTAAATATTGGATTCTCTCTCTCTCTCTTTGCAATATTACCTTAGGTAGACAAGATTGGTACAATCAGTTAAGGACTTCTCAGAAAATGTTTGAACTACACGAGTGATATTAGAGGAGGACCATCTCAAAACTGCACTATAGCATTTTTAAAATTACAGGTGCAATAGTTGTCCATTTGCTAGTACAATTAATATAAATAAGTTGTCAACTTTTGTGTTATTAGTAAGTATGAATTTGTCGCTAACCAAGCAAAAAGGAAATTTTGATTTGATGCTAATACAACTACTTGACTCGGTGTTTCTGAAAGTTTGATACAAAAGAACTGAATTTTGCCCATTTCAAGTAATGTTTGAAGCTATTAATTTTGTCAAACAGTATGAAACAACGTTATTATTCCTTTTTTTTTGGTACTGTATGCCTCCAGAATAAATCATCTCATGTAATGACAGTTATTTTTATGTTAGAACAGTTGCATAGAGGGAATAAGATTGGCCGTACATATACAATGCTCAAGCTTGGACCTGGATGAATGCATCATTTAGTAAAAAATTTGAATTTCTTTGTGACAAAGATGTACTAGAAGATCAGTATTGGAGCTTGAGGAAAGAGTATACGGACATCACAGATATCCTCAATCATAATGGCTTTGCTTGGGATGGAATTCGCCAAACAATGACAGCTGATGATGATGTTTGAGAAGCTTATATCAAGGTGCTGTTTTTTCTCATTTGTAAATTTGTAATGTTGCTAGGATAAAGGGTTATCTCCTTTTGTTTCCTTTGGTTATCACTAAAGAGCACTGAGCATGCCACTAATTTATCAATGTTAGTCTTTTGGCCAAATTATGTATGTATTTTTTTTTCTTCATATCTATGACTAGAGGTTAATTAGCTAGCATTAATGTTGAAATAGAAGGATTTAAAAAAAAAAAAAAAACTTACTAATTAAATAGGAGTGTCATATATATATATATATATATAGGAGTTTCTTTCTCCCACATATTATTTATTTAAAGATTTTCCCAAAAATATCCTTAATAATTTAGTTCTAGTATTAAAAGTGAGTTTTAACAAGTTTTTTTTTTTTTTTTTTGAGAAGTTTCAATTATCAGTAACTTAGATTTTCCATGCAACTTCATTCTAGACATATTAATACTCAGAATTGCACCGAATCAAGGGTTGAACCGTCAAACTGGTAAACCATATGAAAATCCGGATTGTACTGACAGAAACTTTTTTTTTTTTGAAAGCTTTAGTTTCACAACTATAAAAATGTTTCACAACCAAAAAAAAAAAAAAAAAAAAACCTGATTAAATCATGAAAATTTGACTTAAAAAAAAATATCAAAACACATGGCTTTACTCGAACGGTTTTGTTTTAAATGTTAAGTCATTTTGATCAAATAACCATACTTTCCTTCAATTTTACACTTTTATTTATTGTCTTTTAAGTCTTTAACTTTCAAACTTGAAATAAGTAGGCAAATGATCAATTCAGGTATCTTATTATTTAGTCATTTTTTTAAATATATATTGTATATATAGGTATATACAAGGATAGATTGTAACAATGATGGTTGAGTTTGGAGAATATGGTTTCATAAAGAGAAAATTCAAGTTCTGGAATTTTCTAAGTGAAAATTTGAAATCTGAATTTTTTGAAATTTTCTAGAATTTTCTAGTAACTATTGAGAAAGATTGAGGAGGTTTTAATCTTTGTTAACCACTTTATGAAAAAGTAACTAACTCTCCATATGTGCTTTTCATGAAACAGACTTGTGTTCATTTAAATAAATAACTAACTTTCCATACGTGCCTTTTCATGAAACAGGCTTATGTTTACTTAAATAAATAACTAACTCTCCATACGTGCCTTTTTATGAAACATAACCCTATGGGTATAAATAGAGGCTTATGTTCTCTTGAAAAAACTAATTTCACAAAATCAGAAGTTGGAGAGAAACACAAGAAACACAAGAAATCCTGTGGTCATTCTCCAAAATTGCTATTTGTAGAACCCAACATCTTGGTTGTATCCTGGAGATAAATTTGCGATAACCCTTTAGTAACAAAAGTGTGGGGGGCAAATATTGTCTAAGGAAAACGATATAGTGCCTCCAAGTTATCTACTTTCTTTTTGTCTTTTCTATTAATCTTGTTCTTCCATTATTACTTTGTGTAATATTCCCAACAAAATAAACACGTATAAATTCTATATATGAATAAATTTTCTAAACAATAATATCCTATTAATTTCAAATTATGTTATGCCCGCATATTTATGTTTAAATTGAATGTCATATATATGGGAATTAATACAAGCCACTTACTTTAATTCTCAATATTTAAAATTTTTATGCACAAGCCGAACATCATAAATTTAGTTGATCTTCACATTTCTATTTTCTAGTCTAACTTGTTATATATATATATATATATATATATTTTAATGTTGTGTGAATGACAGTTGCAATGAGTTCAAATTTATCCAAGGAATTGTTGAAGATATCTCAAATTCTAAATTTAATCGCACACCATTATTTGTTGCTTGATACCCTGTTGGAATAAATTATCGTGTAAAGACCATTCTTTTAGATATTGAGTCAAATGATGGTCATATAATAGGTATCTATGGCCCTGGTGGAATAGGTAAGACAACAATCGCAAAATCTATTTTTAATAGAATTTGTGATCATTTTGATGGATTTTGTTATCTAGAAAATTTAAGAGAAAGATCGAGGACAAATGCTAGTGTAATCGAACTACAAGAAAAACTTCTTTTTGAGATCTTAAGGGATACAAATTTAAAGGTGGGTAACAAATCTAGGGGAATCAATATGATAAAGGAAAGACTTTCATTTATGAGGATCCTTTTAGTTCTTGATGATGTGGATAAATGGATCCAAATAGAAAATTTGCTTGGAAGATGTGATTGGTTTGCTTCTGGAAGCAAAATCATTATTACAACAAGAGACAAACACTTGGTAGCTACTCTTGGAAATTATTGTTCAACCTACTCGGTTAAGGAATTAGATCAAGATGAAGCTCTTGAACTTTTTAGTATGCACGCCTTCCAAAGCAACAAACCCAAAGATGATTATTTGGAACTTGCAAATAGAGTTATACAATATGCCAAGGGATTTCCATTGGCTCTAGTAATAATTGGTGCTGATTTGTATGGAAGAACTAAACTTGAATGGAGAAGTGCAGTAGAAAAGTATGAAAGAATTCCTAATGAAGAAATCAAAAAAATACTCGAAATAAGTTATGAAGGATTGGATAAAACTGAAAAAGATATTTTCCTCGATATTGCATGCTTCTTTGAGGGATTTCCTAAGGAGTATGTCATTGATATACTAGGTGCTTGCAATTTATATCCAATTTATGGAATTCGAAGACTTATCGATAAGTGCCTAATAACCGTTGGTCAATATGATAAATTGTTGATGCATGACTTGCTACAACAAATGGGTAGGGACATTGTTCAACGGGAATCACCAGACTTGCCTGGAGAGCGTAGTAGGCTATGGTGTTATGAGGATGTTCATAAAGTACTAATACAAAATACGGTATGCATTATCTTGGTTCATTTTCTACTTTTTTTTCAAATGGCAAATGTAGTGATTATTTTCCATTTAATGTTGAATAAAATTTAAGTTTATTAGTTTAGTTCTTGTTTAGTTTTAACTGTCATTATACTTTAGTGAATTTTAATGTATAGTTTGACTGACTTGATGCTTTGTCTAATTAGGGATCGGAAAAAATTCGAGGCAGAATGATATGCCCACTTGAAGCATCAAAGATGAAATTAGAACTTAAATGTTTTGAGAAGATGAAAAATCTCAAGTTCCTCATGGTTAGTAATATAGATATTTGTAGAGGTCCCAAATATCTTCCTAATGAATTAAGGGTTCTTGATTGGTCTGGATTTCCTTTATCTTCCTTACCATCCAATCTTGATCCTCAAAAACTCATTGCACTCAACATGCCAGAAAGTCGAGTTACATTGGACAAGATTTTCAAGGTATAAAATAATTATTTTTATTTATTTATAAATTATTATTACTTTTAAACTATATTTTAGTAACGTTTTGTTGGAGTTAAAATTTTTTTATCTTCTTTTCTACAGAGGATACAATGCAAAAACTTGACATATATGAATCTCAATTACAATCAATACATTAGGGAATTACCCGACTTATCGAGTGCCACCCCAAACATAAAGAAATTGGATCTTTGTGAATGTAGAAAACTAGTCAAGGTTCATGACTCTGTTGGATATCTTGATAAGCTTGAAAGCTGGGACCTTACGGGTTGCGTTGAACTTCAATTTCTTCCAAGCTGCATTGTGATGAAATCTCTTAAAATTTTATATCTTTTAGATTGCACAAGTGTTAAGAGTTTCCCTGATATTCCGCAAGAAATGGAAAATTTAAAGTTTCTAAGTCTAGGATACACTGCCATTAGAGAGCTTCCTCTATCATTTGGGAATCTCATTGGGCTTGAGCGATTAGAGATAGGTTCTGATTTCTATTTGTGTCATCTTCCAAGTAGTATTTATAAATTGCAACAACTTCGCACACTCTTACTTTATGGTAATGTCAAATTTCCAAAGGACGTGGGGATTGGTAGACAAGTAGCAGCGTGTGCAATTCTTACTGTGGCTTTTCAAAATATTGTTTTCCAAAGTTGAATTTTCTAAAAAAGTTGGCTTCTTGTTTCACCCACTCAAAGAAAAGCTTATTATTAGGGAGTGAAGATTTGAATCTCAGAGAAAGCATTATTAGATTTAATAGATTAAATTGGCTTCAAATTCAGGATTCCAAGTTCCTTAAGAAAATTCCAAAGCTACCAGAAAGTACAAGACTACTAGATACACTAAACTGCATCTCGTTGAATTCAGAATCATTAAGAAAATTAATCCTTCAGGTACCCCTTTCTCTCTTTAAATTTATAATAGAAACAATTTTGGTTACCTTTGCAAATAAATTTACTAGATTTGCTGAACTTCAATTTCTTAAAATTCCTAATTTCATGCAGTATGGAAGAATTTAGGGCTTTCACCAAATATGAAATGTTCAAGTGTGAAACACAAAGTATTAATGGATTCACATTCACATCGCAATTTATCAAATCAAATTGATTGCTCTTCCCGGGTCTCCATCTCCAAGTTCAATGCAATTCAAGATGAGTTCTTTCCCACTCTAGATGTGTATCTGGATGATTTTGGAGAGAGATATGTTATTAAAGTACCAGGAAAGATGATTCTGAATTGGATTAATCATCAAAGCATTGAAAGTTCCATATCATTTTGGGTTGGTCCTGAGTTTCCATCAATTGCTATTTGTGTTGCCTTTCATCTAATTCCGTTGAAGGACAGTTACGCTAATAATGATAAGTATGGTTCTCTTCGTGATGATATAATCATTTGTGATTTGGATATCCACATTTCTATCGATAGTCGTAAGTGACGTCACATGGTTAGGTGCCGTTTTTATGAATTGAAGTGTGATCATCTGTGGTTTTATGGTGTACCTCATAGCCGATTACAGAGGGAATTCGAAGACTTGATAGAAGGTGATCAGAATCATGTTGAGATTTCAAGTAAAATCACTCATTGGGTAAGTAGAAATGGAAAATACACTCCTGTGATTGCAAGGATAGGGGTGCATGTGGAATGCATATGTCCTCCTCAGAATTCTGTTATCATCCAACACAATTCTCAAAATGGTGACGATGGCACAGAGCTGCTCGCACCTTTACTATCTCAAAATGGTTCACATACGGACTCAGATGAAGGAGACCCTTCAAACTCCTCTAGTCCCTGATGACATCTGATTCAAGGCGTCCAGTGGATATAGCAAATGGGCTTGACTTATGTTTGGGTATTGACTCAGCAAATGGTAATGGGTTTGATTGGGGTTCTTCTTCAATAGCCAATCCCTTTATAAAATGATGACTCCATTTTTAATCTATATCCACCGTCAAAGAAATTGAGTCCTATGCAAAGAAATATGCCCAGGTATTATTTTTACATTGAAACTACTTTCCGCTAGAAGACTTAATTCAATACAATGCATTGTGTATTATGAATATATATATATATATATATATATATATATGAAAAATTCAGGAAGTCGGAGTAGGAGTGGATTGTTGAGTTGAAATTTTAGAATTATATAGTCTGCTCATAAAGTCATTGCCTTGTTAAATTTGGTACAATTTCAAAGTCATTTGAGTGTTAAACATTTGGTAGAACTAAGCATTTCATTAGGAGTGACTTAAAATCTCAGGAATAGATTTTGCTCCCTTCAAAAAGGGGAAAATCCTGGTTTCTTATTTTATTTGAATAGTTTATGATTTTAATTATCTTCAATGTGTAGGCTGTACAATACCAAGTGGCCAAATCAGAGTACTTTTCATATAATGACTTAGCTGTAACACAATGTCAACCTCCTCTAGTCTCTCATGAAACTGGGCACCTCTCTCTTCGCCAATTGATTCAAGGCTTCAATTAGATGTGACAAATGGGTCTGACTTGGCTTTGGGATCAGACTCAACTGTTGGAGATGGGTTTGATTTAGCTCCCTCTTCAATAGCCTATTCCTCCGTAAACTGTGATTCAGACTTCATTCCATATCCACAATTGAAGAAAATGAGAACCGCTTGATCAAATTCCTAGAAAACATGACAAGGTACTGTTATTAAATTGAAACTGTTTTCCTTTGCATCATTTTAGTTCAATTTCTTTCACCTTGTTGAATGACGTAGTATGTCACCCACTTTAGTTGTATTGTTTGATTTGCATCTTTGAGTATCTTTATCACTCTTCGGTCTGTCTTACTAAATTAACGCCCTCATTCATAAAGGGGTACCAAACCAATTTGAAAGGATATGGTAATGCGAAGAAAATATTAGTATTAATAAAAGGAAATTAGTAATTTGATCAACAAATATCATCTCGTCGCTTATAGCTTTGCAGAGTAAGAATACTTGGCGTTGGTGATCTGTCACTCTTTGAAGTTGGCCTCTAATTGTGTATTTAAATAAATATGTAACTATGCTTCTACCAAGTGAGAAATCTTATGCATGGGTCAGTTTTTTTTACTAGTTGGACATTTTCTTAATACATTTTCTGCTTAAGATGTTGCCTTAAGAATCGTGGCTATCCTTCTTTTTATTCAAACATTGCAGACTTTGAACTAACATTTTGTTTTTAGCTTTTTTTTTTTCCTAGTTGGATAATTTTTTAGCACGAATAAAAATGTGCTTAAAGTTTCCTGCATTACTTCAAGATGTAGTTGCATCTACTTCTAGTCGAATTTGAAAATAAATATAGTTCTTTCATACTAGGAATGTGGATTGCTCTTTTTCTATTTCTTTTTGTCCCTAGACTGGATTGCTCTTCATTCTCATTCAATATTAGGCTGTACAACATCTTAATTAAAGGATGATATTTTTGTATGTGAATGACCTTTGATTATCAATGCCCAGATTGAGTGACATCTATGTTTGGGTCAAGTTATTTGTGGGTTTTGTGTAGTTATTATTTTCATGGTGTTTTTGCAGCATCTAGAAGGTGTCAGATTTTTATTCAGTTAAGGAAAGGCTTACCATGAAAAGAAAAAGAGATGAGATGATTAGTAGATTAGTGGATCAATAGAGGTACGTAGAATATTGTTGTTCTTTGAGCATTCAGGTGGAAATAAGAATGAAAGACGTTGGTATAATATTTCCTTTGTTAGTTAATTGATGGAATTTACACAAAGATATATTGTTTTTTTATTAAGACTTTCCAAAATGATTTGTAATTGTATTTGAAGTTTTAAATGTCAAAGAACAAAAGGGTTTTTTATTTATTTATTTATTTTGGGTAGTGGAGAGAAAACAGTAAAGAGAGAGGAGAGACGGTAGTTCAAAGGTCTTGAAAGTCATTAACTAATTTGAGTCTATTGGTGTGTTTTTATACCATGCCATTCAATGCATGAATATGGTAGGGGTACCAAATGCAGGCCCTTAATCACATACCTGGGCAGAAGTCTCTTGCCCATTGGATCTATTATCATGTTGTCATTTCCATCAGTGGTAAGTATATGAACATTCAAAGTACAAAGATTAAAGAAGTGATAGGGGTCCATATAGAATGCATTTGTGATTTGGTTCTGTCAAGTTTGAAAGGCTTTCACAGTGATGGCTGTGATTTGGTATTGTTATCAACTGCCTATCCCTATGAATGCAGATCATCTAATGGCTTAGATTGTCCCTGATGACGTTGTGCACCTTTCTTTGCCATCTGATTCAAGGCTTCCAATAGATGTGACAAGTGGGTCTGACTTTGATATGAGATTTGCTTTAACTGTTGGACATGGGTTTATTTTGGGTTCCTCTTCACTGGCCTATCCCTCAGTGAACGATGATTCCAATTTCAATTCATAGCCACAGTCAAAGAAAATTAAAACCTCTTGATCAAATTTCAAGGGAACATTATTACTTTGAAACAGTTTTCCTTTGCATCATCTTTGTTTGATTTCTTTTGAGTTGTTGAATGCCAGAGTATGTCTCCTCTTTAGTTGTATTGTTTGATTCGCATCTTTGTCACTTCGCACTTTCTTTCATTTTTAAATTAACACGCTCATCATTAAAGGGGTATTAAGCCAATTTGAAAGGATGTAGTAATGCAAACAAAAGAACAGAACTCATGAAAGAAATTAGTAATATAATCTATTGCTGAGTTGCATTCCTTTTAATGGAAAATAAGTTTTCAAAATTCTTTTAGAAAAAGTATAAAGTTCTGCAACTCAATGGACAAGTAAAGCCAAATATATATATATATATATATATATTGATGAAGATCAACATTGCTTGGTCATACTCAAGAGATTACTTGTACTGAATTGGAAATATTGGTTTAATTAGTTAAGCATATTTTCTTATGAGATTTGATGGGGCAGAGTGTCACTTGCCAACTGAGGCCTGCTAGATTTGGCAGAAGTAAGCATTTAACTAGGAGTCGCTTAAAATCTTAGGAAGGATACAGTAAGCGGTAAAGCAGTTATTGACACATAAGCCATTTTTTCAAAGTTAATGAGGGAAGAGGAAAATGTGTATTTGTGTTTGGAGTTAATGAAACAAGAACTGTATTAGGAACTCTAAAATTTACTACAGCACATAAGCTCATTTACATACATACCCTTATAGGTTTTAACAGCTGGTTGAAAAATATTATAAGCATATGACTTAGATTTTTGATGTGCACTCTGCACAAGTCTTGCACCTTCCCACCCCCCCCCCCCCCTCCCCGATAACTTGGATGTCTTAGATTCATACTAACAAAATTTGGGTAACATTGGGAACCTAAGAAAATGATGAGGTAAAGTAAATAATATAATCTATATTCTATATATTACTAAAAGTTGAAGCATAGCATTTAATGTTGCTACGTTCCCATTGAGCCACATTAGCAACCATGTCCTTACTCTTCTTTTTTCTAAAATTTTCCCATAATTTAAAAATACTTTTTCTAAATATTTCTCGTAATTTTAAAATACTATTAAAATGAAATGATTTCCAACCCTATCTGCACCATAAACCCCAATCTTACGTTAATGTTGTTAATTTTGTCTTTAATGCTAACCCTTTTGTCTCCCCTCCTTCTCCTTTTGCTCTTCTTCTCTTTCACACTTTCAAAACTTCAGAATTTCACCTTTCTAATGCCAAACTCTCTCTCTTCCCTCCTTGGTCTCTTCATCTCCTTTGAATCACTTCTTCATACTTGTTCAATTGCAACTTTGCTAAAAAAATCACTTCTTCCTACCTTTTCATCTCCTAGGTATGCATTATCTCTTCCTTTTGTAATTAGCACTTTGCTATTCTTTTAACTAATTGAGCATTAATTCAAACCTTCTTCAAATTTGTCTCTTGATTAATGGTGATTCTTCCTATTCCCGATTAAGAGGTTTTTCAAAACGTTCAATTGTTGCCTATTGGAAATAGAACACCCACTGCTTTATTTTTCTATATTCGTAAATGCACTTTTGGTCCCTAATTTTGGGCCGATTCTCGATTTGGTTCTTAAATTGATTTCGCTCCTAGGTTAGTCCTTGATTTCAAAAAATTGTTTTTATTTTGGTTTCTGCCGTTAACCCAGTAACAAAAAAATCTGAGGTGGCAAACGGAGTGCATAGGTGGCATGTTAGATGCTGATGTGGCAAATAAAATAATATTAAAAAAAATTATTTTGCTTTTAAAAATGACAAGTCAGCATTTTAATTAATAAATTTTTAAAAAAAAAAATCTAAAATGAAAAAATTCAAAAAAAAAAAAAAAACTTTTTCCAATTTTAAATATTGAGAAAACAATTTGTAGCAACTATTTCAATTTTTCTTAAACTTTCTTAAGAAACAAACATTAAGTTAACACCCCTTTTATTCTAGGTTGGCGTGTCTGTGTTTGTGTTTGTATCTATTTCATTTTCTTCTTTCTTTAAAGATAAACCAAAAAAAAGAAAAATCAAAACAAAAATAACTTAATAAATAAATATTATTAGTGAGTGTTTGTGTCTGTATGTTTTTTTTTTTTTTCCCCAAATCCTCTCTTTCTCTATCTCTTGGTGCGTATTCATGTTTGTATCTTTCTTTTTCTTCTTTCTTTGTTCAAGCTTTCGATCCCTCTCTCTCTCTCTCTTAATCTCTGACTTTTTCTTTCTCTCTCTAAACCGGCTCTCTAATCTCTGGGTTTTTCTAGTTTTCTGTTGGGTGGTCGGTAATGGAGGTGGATCGGTGGTCGGGGTGGAGATCGGTGTGGCCATGGGTCTTGCATTATGGGTTTGGTTGGAGATGGAGATGGAGATGGCTGGGTTTGGTTGGAGATGGCTGGGTTTTTCTGGGTTTTAGTGGGGGTGGGTTGTGGCCGTGGAGATTAGTGTGGGTCTTGGATTTGTGTTTATAGGTTTGGTTGGAGGTGGGGTTTTTCTGGGTTTCTCAGTTTCTGTAGGGGTGGGTGGTCGGTAGTGGAGGTGGAGATTGGTGTGGCCGTGGAGAGCGGTGTGGCCGTGTTTGTGTTTTGGAGATGGAGATGTCTCGGTGAGTTTGGTTTCGTGTTTGTGGTTTTTATTTTTTATTTATTTATGTGGATTTGTATGTTAATTTCTTGGATTCATTGGGTTTGATTTACTAGAGGTTTATGGGTTTGATTTCTTGGATTTATTGGATGTTTATGGGTTTGATTTCTTAGATTTATTGGATGTTTATGGGTTTGATTTCTTGGATTTATTGGGTTTGATTTACTGGATGTTTATGAGTTTGATTTCTTGGATTTATTGGGTTTGATTTGGGGAAGAACATGAAGCATGAAGTTCATGTTCTGAGGAAGAAGAAGAACACTGTTCTTCCCAAAAAATAATGAAAAGAAAAGAAAAAAAAAGATTTAAGGCGTTTTAAAAAAAAATTATTTCATAATTTGTTTTTTAATTTTTTGAGGTGGCTTTTTTATTTATTAAAATGCTGACATGGATGCTGACGTGGTATTTATTAATATTATTTTAATAGCCACATCAGCATCTAACATGCTACCTATGCACTCCATTTGACACCTCAAATTTTTTTGTTACTGGGTTGACGGCAGGGACCAAAATAAAAACGATTTTTTGAAATCAAGGGCCGACTTAGAAGCGAAATCAATTTAGGGACCAAATCAAGAATCGGCCCAAAATGTAGGGACCAAAAGTACATTTATGCCTTTTCCTATATATATCTGCAGTCTCTTTGCCTCCATAGATAAAGAGCCTATTAGCCTAACCTGTACCAATGTAGAATCCAATCCTTCCCACTAATAAGCCCCCATGAAATTATCATATTTAAAGCCATGGATATTTGTTGTGGGATTCTCAGCAAACAAACAGACCAAAAAAAAAAAAAAAAAAAAAAAACCAAAAGCTTTTAGAATCAAATCCCTTCAACCTCCAAACGAAAATGTTGTCAACATTAAAGAAGTGCTTGAACAATCTGTAATTCGGTTCTCACAGGTTCAGATCAGATATATATATATATATATATATATTATTTTGGGTACTTACAGCTATTGTTGAAGCTTCAACCGCCATGAGATGCTATCAAACCATGAGATTGTCCCTGTCTCTCTCGCTCTCGTTGCATTTTCTCCATTTCTACAGGTCTTCTTTGCTTGACGGTCACGGTGTAGGTTTTGGCTGTTGCAAAAGATGAACTGGTTGTGCTTGACCCACTAAATGCTTAGGCAAGCTTAGCTGTCAACCACTTTAGAGTGTGTCAAACGCTTGCAAGCCGTCAACCACTTATTTCTTTCGTAAATTGTCTTAGGCTTGATTTTTTACTTTAATCGGTTTTTTAATGGGCGGACAATGTCCACCCCTCTTTAGTTTTTGTATTTTTTTTTTATTTAAAATTTCATAAGTGATCAATGGGGTTGGGCATAATAAAAAAATATTGGGTAATCAAATGGGCTAGACATGTGTAAGATAATTTAAATAAAGACTTGCATAAAAAAGTAGTAGAATATTAAACTCTAAGAAAAAGTTTAAGTATATTAATTTCATATATATATATATATATATCCATTGATTGAGATACTCAATATTTATTTATGTTTGCTTTTGATTTAATATTACTTATTTGTCTTATGAAAGTTATGATATAAAAAAAAAAACATTTGAAATATAGATATTTATATTTATTTGAATTATTTTAGTCAATTTTTATATTTTTACTAATTTAATATATTTATTTATTTATTAAATAATTATTAAATTAATTATGACATCATTATTGTTTGACTTTAAAAACCTTAAACCTCTCCCTTTTACAGTTCTTTGAATTGTCCGAATTTCAAAACTATGTTTGTAAATGATAATGTCATAAACAATCTCTATTCACTTGGTATCACAGATCCTATTTGATCCCTCAAGACATTGTCTTTGCTTGAATATATGTCATTGGTATAACAAATTGGAGAGCAAATTATGGAAAGATCACAACTTTTCTTTTCTTTGTTTCTCATGAAAAAAGTATATGGGAAAAGGGTTTCTTTTTTCCAAATTTGGTAGGCTGTGGTTGGTCATGATTATTGAGAGTTGGAGTTGTTTGGTTGTTGACGATAAATGCATGAATGTTTTTAGGAAATGGGTCATAAATGTTTTTGGGGTTTGACAAGTTAGTTGTCAGTTGGAGCTTGTGTGTGTATGTTTTAAAAAAAAAAATTATTTCACACTTTGTTAGTGGAACAGTTGTTATGTTGTAGGTATTGCATATATTCACCAATTGTAGGAGATAAGGTCCCAAATTCTATAGATTCAATTTTAACTTATCCCAATGAAAAATTAGGTATTTCTTTTAATAATTAAAGTACTATACAAAGAACAAACTGAGGGCATATGATATTGTATGTATTTAAATTATAGGTGGGCAATTTTATCCAAATAAAAAAACAGTTCTCAATTATGGCTTTGTGCAAAAAAAAAAAAAAAAAAAAAGTGTAGCAAATATGCTACTGCAATCCTGCTTTGTTTTTGAGTAGCTGTTTGTTTATTTTATTTTGGCCATACAAGGAATGCACATTGCATTGAAGTGTGCATTGTCATTTGTTGTTGGACAAATATGTTTTTCATATAAGGTTTTGTAATTCTTTTTTAAAGATCAATGAACACTAGCCTTTTTAGATATTGAATATAGACTTCCAATGATATGCTTGCTATTTTTCTACTTGAAATTTCCAATGTTGTATGAAATTAGAACTTCTCTTTAAGGAGGTGAATGAAGAGCCAGTTAAGGAAAGACTAAATGTGGCCTTGAGCAAGAGAAGATTGTTGAACCATTCAAAAGAAATTGATAAGGATAAATATTTAATACTCACAAATAAGGATAAATACAATACTAATACTCTTTTTTTCCCGATGACAACTTATTCTTATCCCACGTATTACCAAAATAACTTTAATTGTTTACCAGCCTAAAACATCTTTAAACTTTACTGTGCTAAAAAACATAAGTTAAAATATTAAGTGAGCCCAACAATTGCAGCTCCTGTTTCTCCTCATCTTAAAACTAGACATGGCACTGGCCTTTTTTCAAAGCCATCTATTATGCAGGTTTGGGCATTATATTTAGAGATAGTCATGGTTCTCCTGTTATAGTCCATAATTAATTCATTACCAAGGAAACCCATTGTGGATGGCTGCCATGCTCTATTGAGTGTTACACTCCTGTCACGAACTATGGATCGGGGATTTGATTGTGGAGTTTGCCAACTCAGTTGCTGGCATCAACTGGGTTGTAGGAACCATGCTTGAAGGAGATTTTGGATGTGTTAGAACAAATTCATGCTTTTTGTAAAATAGGTAGGACATATATCCTATTAAGACAGTTTCTAGATTGTGTAATAAGTAAGCGTAAGTGTTGGAGTTCTCTCTTTTGAATTTTTTTATTAAAAAAAAAACTATTTAGGATGTTTCATAAATATTTAATTTTTGGAATTTTTCCGTGCATCGCACGAGTTAGCGACTAGTTAATTAATAAAATTCGTACAATGCTCCAACCTAGGAGTAATGGATCTACAAAATTAGGTGATAAGTAAGAAACAGTATAGTATCATAAAATGGTGTAAACCTTTTGGTTTTTTGGAATATATTAGTATGGATTAGAAATCTCTGTCATTTGCTTTAAATTTGGTGGGGATTAAATGTGGTTGGAGGAGATTCCATCCTACATACAAAGCTTAAATGCCACCAATGTACTGCTATTTGTAATTATTAATATTTTTTCTCTATATTAAAAAAGAAAAGAAAAGAAAAGAAAAGAAAAGAATGAGAAGAAGCTTTTGGAAAGTTTAGGAAAGAAAATTATTTCAGAAATTAGCTTTTCTCTTTACTTTTTTAAAAATTGTTTTTAGAATAAGAACAAGCGTAGCCAGTAATATCTATTGAGAAGAAGGGCAAAGTGGAACTTTTTTTTTTTGATAGGTAAGAAAAAAGTATATTAAAAAAAACTGTTAGATGCAAAATAGCACCAGCATATCAAAAGTACAAAAAAGATGGAAAAGCAAAAACATAAAAAGACATTAATTACAAAGAAAGAGAGCTAAGGAATAGAGGAAGAGAGTCACTAGATGTGAGTCCCCAAGCCCTAGCCCAATCAAAAGGGAACCAGAAAAGAGAGCAAACATTTGGTCCTCAGATCTATCCAAATCCTCAAACGTCCGCCGATTACGTTCCTTCCAAATACACCACATCAAACACAATGGAACTAAGTTCCAAATGTAAAATGAATGCTTCCCCAACCAATTCCACCAACTAAATAGAAAATCTGACACTGTACATGAGGGAACCCATGAAATCCCAAAAATCCTAAAGACAAAGCATCACAACTGATAAGCCTTTCCACAATGTAATAACAAATGATCCACTGTCTCACCACAGCAACAACACATAATGCATCAGTCAACAAAATCAAAGCCTCTAAACCGCAAGTTATTGCTCGTAAGGATCCTATCCCATGTGGCTGTCCAAAAAAAAGAAAAAGACAGCCGGGGTGCCTTAATCTTCCAAATACCTTTCCATGGAAAAACAACGGAAGAAGAGCCATGTAACTTATGATAATATGAGCGGATAGTAAAATCCTCGTTTTTTGTCAACTTCTATCTCAAATGATCACCATCAGTCCCTGAAGGTAAATTGGCTGCCAAGAATTGAAAGAAATCATCCACCACATCTGCCTCCCTATCATTAGGACCTTGATTGAAACGAACATCCCAAGTTCTCCCATCCCCTGCTCCTTGACATGTAAAAGATGATTCTACGGAAGCCTCTCTGTTTGCAGCAAAATTGTACAAGACTGGAAAAGCCAATTAGAGAGGAAGATATCCATACTACCTGTTTGTCCATAATTTCACTCAATCCCTCACCCTAACCTTATACTAGACATTTTTGTTAAAAACTTCCCAGCCCTTTCAAATACTTCTCCACAAGCCACAACCACTCCTTCCCAACTTAGAGGTCTACCCCCCCCCCCCCCCCCCCCCCCCCCAAAAAAAATTCTTCCCCAAATTCCAAAGCTACCACCCTCCTCCAAAGCCTATTCTCCTCGATCCCAAAACGCCAAAGCCACTTTCCTAGCAAGGCTTTATTGAAAGTGGTCAATTTCCTAATACCCAGGCCACCATTAGCAATAAGCATACATACCTTATCCCATCCCAATAAATGAGTCTTAGGGTCTCCTCACAGGAAGTCCCTTTGGAGCTTCTCAATTTTGTTTGCTACACGTGTAGGGATGGTGAACAGAGATAAAAAATAAGTAGAAAGGTTGGATAGTGTGCTTTTAAGCAATGTCAACCTCCCTCATTTCGACGAATACAACTTCTTCCACCCAGCTAGCTTCTGTTCAATTTTTTTCCAAAATAGGGTTCCAAATAGAGGGGGACTTATGGGACGCCCCTAACGGCATACCAAGATAAGTCATTGGCAAGGCCCTAACCTTACAACCCAATATCTCTGCCAAATCATGCACATTATTTACCTCCCTTATAGGAACCATTTCACTTTTAGCTACGTTAACCTTCAAACCAATCACAGCTTGAAAACAAAGTAGCAGCAATCAAACATGTAAGACTTGCTCCACCTCTGCATCACAAAACAAAATAGTATCATCCGCAAACAGCAAATGTGAAACACATTTCCCTTTACCCCTCCTACCATTCGCCCTAAAACCACTAAGTAAACCTGCCCCCTCCATTCTCTTCACCATCCTACTAATCACCTCTATCATAACTAAAAATAATAAGGGAGACAACGGATCCCCTTGTCTCAAACCTCTAGAGCTACCAAAGAAGTCAGTGGGGTCCCATTTACCAACACAGAAAACTGTACTGTAGAGATATAGGTTCAAATCCAGCTACACCATTTCTCCTTAAAGCCCACTTTCTTCAACAACTTCAGAAGTGCCTCCTAATTCACATTGTCATAAGCTTTTTCAATATCTAACTAACAAATCACCCCCAGAATCTTACTTTTCATTTTTGTATGTTTTTAGACCCCTTAAAACACAACCAGATTAACCTAGTTAATTAGTCAAGTGATTACTTAGTCAAATTATTCAAATCTAGGTTAACACAAATAGATCATATTGTTATAAAGTGCGAAAAATAAATAACACAATGATATGATAACCCAGGAAAACCAAACCGTAAAAAGCCTATGGAGGATTTAGCCTAGCTATCCTCAAGGTAAAACAGATCCAATATGAAAGAATTGAAGTTTACACAATAGCGACTTAGACCACTAACATCCTATTGCTACATCGAGTAGGAAACTTACTATCACGACCACGTGACAGCTTCGAGTCCACGGACTATTTCTTCCTTGGATTCACAGCAAGCACAAGTACTCCCACGTGTGTATCTTTAAGCTCTTTATGCAGCAACCAAACCGATCATCAAGCTCTTGACATAATCTTGATTCTTGATAACTCTTAGTATATATGAAGGCAAACACCTTTAGATCTCTTCGAGAGTTGCGAATTTGCCATGTCGGTTTTACTTGGAACCATCATGGAGTCATCGAAGCTGAACCCATTAGAGGAGCCACCATTTAATTCCATCTGAGTCACCGCGAGATCGATAGAGTTAAACCCAACAAAAGAAATACAATTAATCTCCACTGGAGCCACCACAGGACCATCAGAACTGGTCCCAACCTCCAACCCATCTACTGTGGGGCTGTCGGAGCTTTTCCCATCAAGATTGCTACTATTATCCTCCATCGGCTTCGCCGCGAGACCATCGGAGTTGATCCCAACCCCTATCTCAGCCACCGTGCGCCTATCAGAGCCGATCCTATCAAAATAGTTGCGACTAATGACCATCGGAGGCTCTACCTGTCGCTCTGACTTCGCGATAGTGGGCATCAAAGACTCGGGCCTGTCTGAAGGAGCTAACGTTGGTGTCATCGAGTGGGCCAGGGGTGTCGGGCTAGTCATAGAAGAAGGCTCGCCCATTTCATAAATACTTGGGCTCGAGAAGCAAGCTTCATTAGACTTATTAGAGCCCAAACCATTTCGGGCCAAAGAGGGATTTAAGCTTTGACCCACAATGGGTTTGCTTGCTTCCTGTGGAACCCACTTAAAGTATTTTGGTCCACCTTTGTTATAATCCATGAAACCCTTCTTTTTCCTTTCTCAACCACCTCTACAATCAAACCTTTCCCTGTCCAGCATGTATTCCTTACCTCACTCAACATACCATAATCAGATTCTTTTGAATTTGAATTAAACCTTAACGGAAGCCTTAATTTATTTCCTACCGAGATTTTCTCTCCAATATTAATATCCCCATTAATGCTCTGAGATATCACAACTCCTCCACCAGCCGCTAACGGGCAAGGATTGGCCATCGGTTTACTACTCAGCACCATCTTTGCATGGTCTAGATCCAGCACCACCATCTTCTCCTCTCCTAACTATGTCATCTTCCCCTTGTCTGTGGTACCTAATTGCTTTAGCTGCTGTCTATCCTCTGGTCTTCCATGATAGCCTTGCACAGATTAAGCAAAAGTTCTAGAGTTTGGAACCTCCAAGTTATGCCTATGCACTTGAGGAATAAATTTTGGATGATTAGTTCCACCCACCGCATATTGGGAAGGATTCAACATCTTTCTAAGTTCAAGGCCAAAAGCCCTCCAACCATTTTTCTCTTTGCTTTCAGGGATAATAATCGACCTCCTAGACCCACCAACTTGTTTTGGATTGCATTCTAGATTCTCTGTTTTGTTTTTATTTTTTGTGTACTGGTGTGACACTCGTCAAATTTCTTTGTTTTTAACAGATATCATGACAGGGCAAGATGGACTTCAGCTTATGTCTCCACTCTGCACTGTGAAATTCTCAGTTCTTGTGAACAGATCCTTGGCTGGCATTTTCAGCATTACAGGTGATTCACACTTCTCTATGGACCTATCATCATCTTATGGGGATGTACAACTGAGCTAAGCTATCTTAGTTGTCTGCTTCTTTGCTTCGACGCTCCCATGTTAAAAATGAAAATGGGTTCAAGTGACTTCGTTTTGGTGGGAGAGTACTTGGGAGGTCTTCAAGGCTATAAGGCAGGTTCTCTTCTCATGCCAAAATAAGTTTGGGGTTGCTGCTAGGAACTATGTTTTAGGCAGTTTGGAATGTGCTGATTGAACAAATGTGGACGTTGTAATTGGCAGAAATTATATTTGACAAAAGGAGGCTAGATTGCTCTTTTTAGAGTACTTTAGATTTTGCCTACCCATTTTCCTTATCTCTTCAGTGTGCTGATCCATGTGGCAAATATGTAAGATAAACTGAAGTTCAATTTCCATTTTTTTTTATTGGTTCATTTGATAATTATATTTTGTTCCTTTCTAAGAATCATATCAAATAGTTGTAAAATCGAATATTTTAAAAAGAAAGAATATTTTCTCCAATAGTTTTCCTTTCATTAGCTACTGCTTTGTTCACATGTATTTTTTTTTTTTTTTTATCATTTTAGTTAGTCAGTGATTAAAAATTCTTTTACCAATCAGGTGTCACATTGAATAGCCCTGTCCTAGAAAGTGCATTCTCAAATGATTTGTTAAATGAATTGTTATCCCCCTATAAATAATTTTTCTCATTCCTGTTGGTGCATAAAAGAAGGCCATTCCTGTGCTGATGGTGAATGTCCAAGAATAAATCTGACTTAAAAAATGGATCATTACCTCTTGGGATTGTTACAATACCAAATGCTTAATGGGAAAAAAGTTAGTGATGGATTTATGGTCAAGGCTTGGATTGAAATGGTTAGACTTTTCAATGGGAAATTTGGTCTCACCATCGCAAAGATGCTCAGCATAGATACAAGCATTTGAGGAAGCAATGAATTGATACAAAGGTTCTTCTTGTACATAATGGGTTGTCTTGAGATTGGGAGAAATAGTAACCTCTGAGATTATGTCTAGGATTCTTATACCTAGGTGAATTTCCATTTATCCATTCTTGTATCTTTTGACAATTATTTGCTCTATTTTGTTGCTTATATATTAAATATCAGTCATATAGAAATAAATATGTGCCAAGTTGTTTGAAATGATTTGTTATAGATGGCAAAGAGGTTACTAACAGAGAAAACATTTTTGTATGTAGTGCATATTTCAATAGTGAAGACCCAGATCTGATGATTGGTATGTTTGTTCAGCATTGAGTGCTTTCAAAATAATTCAATAATGTATTTTCTGCTTATATTGTTGTATTTTCATGGTAGTGTTTCTTTGACCTACAATATTAGAGTCCTTTCAGTTGCATTATCTCAGTTTTTGTCATCCAAAATCTGATGTTTTGGTAATAGTCCTTGTCATGGTCCATTATTTTATTAACCTTATGTTAGAGCAGTTGCACAGAAGAATTTAATTGGTCCTGCATACAAAGCACTAGCTTAATGAAATGATGTTAATACTTTCTTCTTGAAATAAACTGGGTGTTAGTGGGTAACAGAGGGTGCATGACATAATCAAATTTATTGTTGAACATTGAACTGGAAAATTTTGAGTAGCTTTTATTTTAAAATGTCATTTTGTTGGAGCATCCAGATGCAAATTGCATACAGACATAGGATCTTAGATTTGTGATTTGGGCTTGATTTCTGGTAATGAATGTCAAAATGATAGGTCAAGTTGTTTGGACATAAAATTGGAGATCAACAATGGTTTCCTTCAGATGGGGATTGATGATATTTGGGGATATGCTGTATACATCTGTGGAGTTCAAAAAAAATTATCCGAGGAAAAACATAACTCTGCAAGTTCATAATCCTCGGCATGTTCTCAAAAAGTTTAGAGAACCATCGAGTAAGAGATACAAGTATTGGAGGAGAAGCCATGTGTAGTCAAAAGACTCAAAACATAGATGAGTATTGGGGAGGAGTTGGGAAGCTTATTAGTTGGTATAACCCCAGAAGGCAAAATGTTATTATCCTTGCTTTCTAATTTAGAGTCTAAAGAGTGAATTACTTAAGCACTCTGCACTTGTAAAAAAGACCCAAAGCTCTGTGCAATCTGTCCTAATGCTCTCTAAGTCTCTTTTGAAGGTACTCAAGTGCTTTGGAAACAAGTCAAGCTTGGCAACCTCAAGACAAAGACCGGAGAGGCCTAATAGGCTGTGCACAACTATTGATAAAAAAAAAACAAAAAAAAAAAAAATGTCTATCATTTCCAAATAATGTATTTTTTTTCCGATGGGTTTGGGCTTATGCTTATAAGCTTCAAACCAAGAATATAAAAGCTACCAATTCTCCCTTTTAACACATTGTTTGACAACACCCTCAAAAAAAAAAAAAAAAAAAAACACATTGTTTGACAATAATTGACTTTTAAGAACACCCTACAATTATAAATTGTTAAAACATCAAAGATTAATTGTATGTCATTTCCTATCAGAGTACTCATTCTTATGTAGATTTTGATTTACCTTAATAAGCTTTATCTACTCAATCCCTTGCCCCTCAAAAGGGATTAGGCAAGAGCAAGGAGCAACTCAGTTAACTTGTATGTGTTGGTATAAACATATGTTAACTTGATTTTTTTAGTTAGTTTTGTTAAATATTATTACATAAATAATGAATAAATTTGTCATTAGTTGAATATATTACAAATTTATAATGAATATACCTTTTATATATGTATATCTATAATTTATTTTATTAGGTGTTTGTGTATCTTATGATTTACAATACAGAAAAATAAAAAATTAATTCACAATACGATTCACATTTTGACAACTATGCTTATGATATCTGAGTGAGTGGTGACTAAAAAAATAGCTACTTTTCCAGAAAAGTAAAAAACGCATAGCCCTCTCTTCAACTAGTAAGATTGTGTGGAATGGATTCTCAATCTATAGTTTTTCTAGTTTTTCTAATACAGAAATAAAAGGTTTTAGGATCACAAATTAGATCACAACTTTGCTATAGTTGTTTATATGGCAAAGTGTGAGTAGTGGAGAAAAAATAATGGGTTTATGTGAAAAAATAGGTCAATGTGAAATAATAGGTAGTCAATCACAATTTGTCACGTAAAATAGTTATGACAAAAGTTGTAACATTTTATATGGTACTAGAATTTACTCTACAAAAATAGATTGAAGCTTTAACATGGCATCTCATATCTCATATGTTGCACGCATGTATGACAGTAAATGGACTTATAGGTACCTCAATGTCATTGACGAAGCATAAAATTTTGGGTAACAATACACACTTATTGTACACACGCTATCACGTGACTAAAAATTGTTTTTTTAAAACTCGATTTCACGATTTTAATTGAAATGCAGTGTATATAGAGTGTGTATTGTTTAATAGGATTTTAAAAAAAAATTTATTCATGATGGAAAAAAATCAAAGTTTATTTTTTTGCTTTTTAACTGACATATTGATATACTATATATCCACAGGGACCCAATCTTTGAAATGACTTTTCACTTGTTCCTTTTTTAGCAAAATTGATTTTGTGAATCTTAATGAAAGAGAAATCATCTGTCAAGAATTCTTTTTTCCTTTGCTTATAAGGAAAGAGATGAGAGAAATAAAATATGGAAATAATTGGTTTTTATGGGTCTCACCAATTTTATATTTTTTTTCATTCCCTCCAAATCCACAAAATTACTCTTAAATTTATACACATGAAAATTTTCAAATATTTTGTGAAATTACATTTATATTTTCATAATTAAATATTAAATTAGAATTTATAAGGATAAAGTAGTAAAACAATTTTTTATTATTATCTTTCTTACATTTTTCTTTCTTTCTACGTACGTCCAATCACACGAATAAATATATTTTTTTTCCTTCTGTTTTCACAAAAGTCAAAAACATGTGGGACTCTCTTTGAACTTTGTAGGATTATGTGAAAGAGGGTATCCTTGGCAGTTGGCACCATCCACTTTTGTTTGATCTTGAGCGAAAAATGGTGCTAGTGATATTAGAAATTTTAATACATAAATATGTTACTAATAATGAAAAATAGTTCAAACATTTATATATTATTTTGTTGAAATAACACACTAATTATATTTATTATCATATTAATTTGTATTTTTTTTATTATAAAATTGGTATCAAAGTTATAACAAATTTTATTAAAAAAATTCTTATAATCAGATATGACAAGAATTTGATTAATGCCAATTAAATAACATAATAAATGAAGCATAGATTACTTTTTTCCTTTTTTGGATTGATTTGGTTAGGTTTGTGGTTAATTTTACCCCTCCTTAACATTACTGATTACTCTTGCCATCGTATAAGTTGGGTTCTATGGTCCTTCTAAAAAAAATAAGTTGGGTTCTATGGTTTACCAAAAAATAAGTTGTTTTCTTATGGGTAAATGCATGCTCACCTTCAATAGATGTTACAACTCACTTATCAAGAGCCTTGTAACTTAATTGATACTTCTCTATGCATAAAGTACTTAGGGGTCTAGAGTTCGATTATTGTAACTATCTAAAAGTTTTTAAAAAAAATTGTTACAACTCACCTTCAATTGCCCCCTCTCCCCTGTCTGAGCGATGTTCTCAAGGAGGAGGCTCTTTTGTTTTCTCCTTTGTAATTTTCTCTGTTTTTTAATAAAATTTTCTAGTTCAAAAAAAAGAAAAAAAAAAACTCACCTTCGATTGACTAATAAAGTACTGATAAGAAGTTTCTAAAAAAAAAAAATAGTACTGATAAGAAGTTAGCTATTTACTACTTACTATTCTTAACACGTGAATATAAGGTCGAACTCTTAACACACAAACTTCCATGATATTGCAATGTAAAATTAAAGCATAAGTATGGTACCTAGAAAGTTAAAATCTCAGTTGCATTATCTCAGTTTTTGTCATCCAAAATCTGACGTTGTAGAACCCACAATTTTCAGTCTAAAGTTTATCTGTGCTTGATTTATGGAAATCCAACTTCTGATGGAGGGTATAACCAAGATATCGGCTGTAATGGTGTTTGTGTGAGTTTCTTTTGTCAGGCCTTCCCCTCCACTAAAATAATTAATTATTTGGACCGTAGTCAGTGTGCAATTTGGTGAAAGCGTTTAATGTGTCTAAATATATGTGTGCTTGTTCAGACTTCAGATTGCATTGATTACAAGCATTTTATCAACTAAAGTCACTCTGGACAGTAGTCAATGAGAAATTACAAAAGTCACTCTCTAGACATGGAGGACTATAAGCTGGGAGTAATGTTCTCTCTCTCTCTCCCACTCACAATACTACATATATGTAGACAGGATTGGAATGATTAAACTAGGACTGTAGATAATTTATGACCACCTGCAGATTTATAGATAAAGACCACGTTTAAATTACACAAGCATGTTTAGAATACAAGTGCATTAGTTGTCTATTTTCTACTCTGGTTAGTGTAAAAAAAAAATTTATGTAGTGTTGTGATAAGTTAACTTCACTATGGGGCAATGACTACATAAGATTTTCTTGATCGAAAGTGTCATGTAAAAGTAGTGAAATCTCCCAATTTCTGGTAATAATTTTAATTATTGATTTTGTTAAACAATATGAAATGAAATAAGGGTTCATTTTTTCATTGGTGCCCTATACGTTTAAAATTAATGCTCTCATAATGAGAGTTATTTTAAAATTGTAGGTGCAGAGGATGACCAATCCTTTAAAATTGTAGGTGAAGAGGATGACCAATCCTTTGCTAATTGTAATTCTCATGGTCTGTTATTTATTAATCTTATGTTAGAGCAATTTCGCAGAAAGAAGAAATTGGTCCTTCATACAATGTGCAAGCTTTGACCTTGATGATTGCATAATTCAGTTAAAAATTTGAACTTCTTGGTGGCAATGATGTACTTGAAGATCAGCATTTAAGCTTAATGAAAAGTATACAAACATCAAGGATCACTGGTTTCCTCTGGATTAGCAAGACAGCAGTCATGCAACAAACATAGCCCACCAAGTTACTAACCAGAATAAAACAAAGGAGCACCTTAGTCGAGGAAGATAGTCCACCAACATGGAAAGAAAAGGCAGAAACAGTTGTTTGGACTGTTACAGCCAATGACATCTTTTTTAGTTTGGATATGTCCACAATCGGCGGTCTCATCAATTTCTTCTTGTCTCCACCTCCGTCTCCACCTCCACCTCCGCCTCCACCACCACCACTTGCTCCTCCGCTTCCGCTTCCACGTCCACCTTTTCCTTCTTCTTCTTCTTCTTCACCTTTGCCTTTTATCTCTAAAGCTACAGACATTTTTATTCTTGCCTTTACTTTCTTTTTTTTCTTTTCCAAAAACCAATAACAACGCTTTCTCTATTACGAGTATAATTTACAGCAGCAGCAGCAGCAACAACAACAACAACAACAACAGCAACGTTCGACTTGTTTTGCTCTCTTTTGTCTCCGATTTCGCTTTTTCTTGTTTTGCTATAATGCATTCTTTGATTCTCTAACTTTCGTTGGTGTATGCAAAAATATATACAATGTTTCTGAGATTTTTTTTGTTCCGAAAGGCGGGGGAGAGAAGGGTATTTAAGGCTGTGTTTGTTTCAACTTCAAACCACTTCCGGAAATCAATTTCCGTAAAATTGATGTGTTTGGCTGCTTAGGAAAATTGGGTCAACGGAAACCCATTTCCCGTTTGACCGAAAATTAGCCCTCTGCTGGTGGAAATAGATTTCACCTTCTATTTTACCTTCAAATGGCATTTTCCGGAAAATTGGGAAACGGAGAGAGAACGAGCGAGAGAGAGAACGAGCGAGAGAGAGCTCTGATCCACCACCACAGCTCATCGCCGGCGTCCACGATCTTCGACTTTGCCGGCGCCACGAACGGACGAACCCACGAACCCACGATCTTCGACTTCGCCGGCGGCGCAAACCCACGATCTTCGACTTCGCCTTCGCGCCACGAACTGATCTTCGACTTCGCCGACGAACCCAGAGCCCAGATCACCACCGAATACCGACCCACCGAAGATCGCACCCCACCGACGAACCCACGAGGCTTCGACCTTCGACCTTCGAACCAATGCCTTCGACGATCCAGACCCAGACCTTCGAACCATCGCTCTCTTCCTCGATCTCGTCGATGACTCCGTTTTCTTTTTTCTTTTTTTCTTTTTTTTTTAAGTTTGATTGTTGTTGTTGTTGTTGTTGTGGTGGTGTTGTTGTTGCCGGAATTTTTTGTTGTTGTTGCCGGAATTTATCGCCGGAATTTGTTGTTGAATGGTAGGAAAATAGCATTTTCCTAATACAACCAAACACATAAAAATATTTTCCATAACAATTTTCATTATACACCCAAACACTTAAAAATATTTTCCTTTTCCGGAAAATAGCATTTCCGGAAAATAGGTATTTTCCAGAAAATATTTTACGGGAACCAAACGGACCCTAAAGGAAGGTCTTGTGGAGAGAGAAACAGTTGGGTCGTCTTAATTCCGTGTTTTTTGGGCGCTGAGCGCTCTTTGGGTTAATCTTAACGTCTTTTGACTAGTGATTCGTGGGCCCCTTCTAGAATTGACAAAGTCTTTTTTGCCCCTTCCCACGTTTTCTGCTTTTTTGAAAGGTTCTCTCTCATCTCTCATCTGATTATATTTTCTCTCTCATCCAATCTCTCTCTCTTCTTCTACCTTCTTTCTCCTTTTATCTTCTCTTAAATTCAACAACAAATCATCAAATTTTTCAAACTTAATCTAAATCTAGATCATAAATTCATCAAACCCTCTCCTCAAAAAAAAAAAAAAAAAAAAAAAAAAAAATCAAACTCATATAAATAATCAAACCCAACTTACAAAAGAAGAAGAAAAAGAAAATGCAGAAACAGTATAAGAACAAGAAGGTGCTGAAGAAAAAAGACCAAAAAAATTATATTACTCCTACATCTTTGTAATCAATCAATGTTATAGATAATTAGTAATACTAATTAGTTACAAAGTGGTTCTCTAACTGTCCACAACATTTTCACAATATTTTTACAACAAATTTTATGTAACAGGTTGTTATTAGTGGGATGGAAAAGTAATTTCAATGATAGGTTCAAATTAAAACCAAAAACAACTAACCACTTATGATTTATTATAAAAATACTATAGACATAGCATAAATCAAATACTATAGACATAGCATCAATCAAGTCCCTTTTTTTAGGTTCTCTAAAAATAAAATTTATAAAAGTCCCATTTTTTAGGGATCTTTTTTTAAAATAGTTTTATTAAGGGTATTGAATTTTTCACATCCTCACTCACATACTTAGCATTGCCACTTCATTATGATTGGTAACTTTCTGCTTATTATTTATTATAATTACTTTTTTTTTTTTGGTAAACCAGAACTTAACATTAAAAACTACACAGGAACAAGTCTATTACAAAAAGAAGCCTCCTTATCAGCAAGGAGGAGGTTAGCCACCACAGGTGGTGGATACAAAAAAACAACAAAATTAGAAATGGAGCTCCTCCCAAATCTTGCCAGCATGTCCGCACACTGATTAGCCTCACGGAACGTGTGCACAACCCTCTTGTTGGGAATGGCATCTAGTAGCTTCCTACAATTAGATAGCAAAGGTTCCATTAAAAGGTTTGCCTTCTTATTATTCATTAGCAAAACAATACTTAAGGCGTCCATCTCAACAATTAAGTTGTTTAGCCCAAGCTCTTTGGCGATTTCAAGGCCATCACGGAGTGCCCATAACTCAGCTATGGAGCTGCTGGTGTTGCTGTGTGCCCTGGCATAACCTCTGACCCAATTTCCTTGATGATCCCGAATTAATCCCCCTCCTCTTGCCTTACCCGAATTCCCCAAAGCAGACCCGTCTAGAAAGCTACACAAATCACCTTTTTCATTTTATTACACCAAGCCTTAGCCCCAATGGAGTAAAATTCCGCACTTTCTTTAATACACTTCGTATGGATCATTTTATCAACAACACCAGTCTTGAAAAGAAAATTGTTACGAGCTATCCATAACTGCCAAATCCCCATAGGAAACACAATCTTCCATGGAATGCCCATATGCTCAGAGACAGCCTCAGTAGAACAGTTCATCTCCAGCCATTTTTCTAGAGATTGATCAAACGAGCATAAAAGTTCACGAGGCACCTTGAGCTTTCTCCATAAGTCCTGCGCCACAAAACACCTTCTTAGCAGGTGGTCCACCGACTCATTCTCCTGGTGGCAAATTGTACATAATGGATTGAGGTTTAAACCTCTTGAACCCAGGATTTCTCCAGTAGGCAGACTGTTATGTGAGCACAGCCACAAAGAAATGAATCCGTGGATGTGTATCGGCCTTCCAAGTTGAAGAATTTGGTTGTACTCCTCAGCAACCTGATCTTGGAGATTAATGAGGAAAGAATTGGGTCTATTGGCAAGGGCTTTTTGTATACCTAGGAGGCAATTCAGAATTTTCTTTTTCCTCGTTAACACATTGCCAAAAATTTCTTTATTCCACTTCTGGGCTCATGTGGTGAATCTAGAAATGGCACCTTCCAAATTATCATCCATTCCTGTCCAAGCATCTCTAACCATTGCTGGGAAGTCCTTATGACTCAACCAACAGACTGGAATCTAAAAGGCCTATTTGAACTTGGCCATGTGTCTGGGTTAAGGTTAAATAACAAGGGACGGTGATCCGAGTTGATCCTGGCCAAGTGAGTGACATTTGCTTTAGTGAAGTAAGCCCTCCAGTCTGGATTAACCCAACACCTATCCAATCTACACTGAATCAAATTCCCAATCTCTCTTTTATTCGACCAAGTAAACTTAGGACCAAAAAAACCCAAGTCCATCATCTGGCATGTATCCATGCATTCCATAATGGCATTAACCCTTCTCTGACTAATGGGATTACCCCCAGATTTTTCCTCTTCTGCAATAACTTCATTGAAATCCCCCATAATGGCCCAAGGGAGATTATGCAGGGAAGTAAGCATTTTTAAATTTTCCCATAACACACATCTTTCAGCAAACCTAGGACTAGCATAAATAGTACTAATTAACCAGTTAAAGGTTTGAGATCTTCCCTGAATAAAAGCATGAATTTCCTACTCCGTCGCTGCAAGAATATCCACCTGGATCAGGTCAGATCTCCAAAGCATCCAAATGCCCCCAGCAAATCCAATAGTGTCTACGACTGCAGCGCCATCAAAAGGCAAACCCTTTATGATTTCATTTGCTCTTGCACTAGACAACCTAGTCTCAGTGATTACCATGAGAATGGGAGAGTGCCAAGCAACCAAATCCATAACTGTCTTTCTGAATTCGGGCTTTATTGCACCCCTACTTTTCCAGACCAAGATATTCATGATTTTATTTGGGTAAGTGGTAGTATCAAAATGGGACAGTGAGGAGCCCTCCTCGGTGTCTCTCAACCTCCATGCTTCCAGGAGTTCCATCTTCAACCCTAGTCTCCCCCTGAGCAAGGTGACCGAGTGTTTGATTACCCCCATCATGCTCTATGAAGCTTTGATGAGCATGGTTAAGTTGACCACAGGCTCTGCGAACTGCATCAACTTCACCCTGTGGAGATTCCCCATCATCAAGCATTCTAACGGCCTGTTCTGAAGAAACTTCCTCTCCGTGATGACTGGCAGAGTCCACTTGGCTTCTGCCTCCGCCAGAGATCTTTCTGAAGTTGGCACTCTTGATTCTGTTGCTGACAATCCCGAGCTATTCACTAGAGTGATCGGCACCTCCGGTCTGTCTGTCAGGAACCTCCACCAAGGATTCGGAGTGGTCACCCATGCTTCGTCCTTCATTGACAACCACCCCAGCCTCCTGCTGGTCTCTGTGAAGGGAAAGAGGTTTTTCCAGGCTAACATCAAATCCATCTCGAACCATCCCCATATCTCTGTTGGGTCTTGCCTTATCCATTTGATTGTCTCGTCCTGTATTGGGATGATTTTCCCTTTGTAGTAAATTGCCCAGTTTTCCTTCCTCTCCATCTCGGCTGGAGTTCTTTTTCTTTTGGGTGTTTCAATGTTCTTCCCTTTAATATTATCATTCGGTTTGGATGGGCTTGAAAAAAGAAAAGGAGTGGAATTCAGTTCACACGTGCTCAGGAAGCCCGAGCCCACACCAAAGGACAAAGGTTCCTTTTGTTTCTTGGGTCCCACCTCCACTCTTTGGGACTGAACTAGATATTTGGCTTTTAGTTTAGCATTCCCATTACCTGCAGCTTCTCCAACACTCTTTGTTGGTCCTGAGTTCCTGCGACTTGACCTGTAGGTCTTATCTGCCTCCTTAAGCGTGTCACTAGGTATTAGGTGGCTAGCTTTTCTTTTCCTGTCAATCTTATCAAGACCCACCGTTCTAGAAGTCGAGTTGACACTCGGTGCTTGGGATGACTCGGCTGTGTTGCTTACCTCTGAAACCAGGACCTTAGCTGCAATCTTGGTTGAAGTTTTGCGCCTAGAGACTACCATCCAATCTCCATAGCCTTCATTCTTCCCTTCCACCCCTTTGTCCAACGGAGTAGCGTTATCCTTACTCTCTAGTTCATGACATTGCTCTGTTCCCATGTCTTTGGGGTTTTCTCTGATATGGTATGGACAAGCCTCCCTCTTATGGCCAATCCTTCCACACGAGAAACATAGTGCATTGATATCCTTATATTGCACGTATTGTTCAAGCTTGCCGAGATAAATCTTCCTTATCAGAGGTTTATCTAAATTAACCTGAACACACAAACGGGTAAAACAACCTCTCATTCCATTGGCTGTATTGGCATCAATCCTTAGAACAGGGCCTATTACCTTTCCAATCTTCAACAAGGCTGAAGGTTCATAAAACTCTATAGGCAATTCCGGTAATCTAATCCACATTGCCACTGAAGTGAATTCTGCAGAGGAAGCTTTGAACCCCGGTTCCCATTGCCTTATAGCTAAAAATTGTTGACCTATAAACAAAGGGCCCCCCTTAAGGATGGTTTCCAAGTCTGCGGGTTGCTCAAAGTTAACAATATAGTAATCCAATCCTAGATCAATGCAGTCCATTCTGCCTGAGGGAGCCCACATGCTACGGATTTTGGCGTCAAGAAAGTTGAAACCCACCTTTCTGCCAAAAGGCTTAATGATGAGTGCATTCTGCCATGGCGCTCTCATGCGTGATTTTTCCCTTTTCGAGAAAAGGACCCTAGTGCTGCTCTCAATGGGACCGTTTTCCTCAATGTCTGATTCTAAGTCTTCATGCATCGTATCACCAAAGCCAAAAGCTTGCTTGAAAGCCCACAGGATCGCTCCTACCAACTTATCCTTATAGCTTCCCTATTTTGTGACTGAAACACCCTCATAACTCTCCCCTACAAAATGGTTTTCTTTGAATTTCTTTGTACTGCGCGCCAAAGTGTCTTCCTCTTCCTTTGTTCATTTCAGCCTAGTCATATTTCTTTTCTCCTGAGCTAAAATTTGAAAGTTATAATTACTTTTAGGATGAAGGTGCGAACCTTTAAAAAGTCACTGTGAAGTTTTTTTTTTTTTTTTTTTTTTTTCCTATTTTGGGTTGGTCATGAGTTACGTGTACAAGTTGGAAAAGTTTTCTTCAATTTGTGGTGTCCAGATATGGCACACTACGTCATTGGTAGCAAATTTATGGAATATTACTGACACACCCAAATCTGCAAGATGCTTGTTAACTAGCGGTTGGATATCCTCATTTGCATTATGACGGGTAGAAATTTTTTTGAGGTCACTGAAAAATTAAAATTATATAAAATTTAATAAAGTAATAATTTGAATATTTGTTATAATTGTGAGTAAAGTCACTAAAGAAAGTAAAATTGTTATGACTTCAAAGCTAAAAGAAATATAATTGTCATCACCGTTAAGGAGAACTGACAATTATAATATTTTTCTTGATACTATTTTTTAGGAAAAAAATGAAATTAGAGATTATTATTTTAAATAGGTAGGACAAACTACAAATTTGAATGTTTAGTGTAATGACTCAAATTGGATTGGACCTAAAAAAGGGATGGGTTTAAGCCCAGACAATAAAATTTCTAGAGAGTGGGTGTAAGAGCTAATTCCAATTGGTAGAAAAAGACATGATCATTCTCCAATAAAGGAAGCTTAAAACTAGTTTTAAACGATATCCACCCTCCTCGGCTAGGTTTCAGGGGATCTTTTAATGGATACTCTAGTGTCTCTTTTGCTTTCTTTTTCCAAAAAGTCCTCTTCAATGTCATTTACTTTCCAGTTATATACTGCCTTCTTTTTCATTCTCGCTGTACACGTGTAGGTTTTAATGTGGGAGCTTCTTTCTGTCCCATTTAGCACTTCCTGGAACCTTCGCTCGGTGGCCATAAGGCTGCTTGGTTACTGTTCAGGTATCACCTCTACATTAATGCGGCAAGAGAGTTAGCAGGGAAGCATTTAATGTGGAGGTAGCAACTTTAGAAGATATTTGCTATTCTTTCCGGTTCCTCATTTGTTCTATATTCACCTTTTAGCTCATATGCAACTTGATGAAGTACCTTGAATACTAAAATAGTTACATCCACCTCGGACCTTGGTATTAGAGGTGGATATCGTCCTCGGATGTAATTTGGGCCGCTATACATGACTTACATCTCTTTGTCTTATACTACTCTCAAAATACCTCTCTTTAACCATCCTCGGATATGTGAATGTCCTCGGACTGGGCCGTTGGGCCACAAGCCCACTTCCTATGAATTCTATATCATCTTTTTGGGCAAACGGCTCCACAATAGCCCCTTAAAATCTCACTTTTTGTCACCTCGGAAAAAGGGAGATTTTGAGATTTTGCCCTCACCTCCTTTGTTGGACTTTTCTAAATTTCAGAACACCTTTCTATCTGCCTAAGGCACGCTTCTGATGTTTCGGTGTCAGGAGCACGCCATTATTAAATGATGGCGGCTTCTTTGCCCCCCACGTTCCAGCAAGATGTAAATCTAACGGTGGATGGCTCGCGGTATTTATGGGCAGGATTTTTCCCGCTTATGATTTCTGCGCCACTATAAAGAGTTTTTCAAATCAAATCTCTTTGCAGTTACAAAAAAAATCATATTGTCTTATCGTGTATTCATTGAACCTGTCCCTCTTTCTTTCTTCTCCATGCTCTCATAAATACCTGGAGTCTGTCCGAGGAGCCCATTTTTCACACTTGTAAGTTTCCTTAACCCTCCTCAGTCTTCAATCCTCTTCGCTAATTTTTCTTCATGACTTTTAAGAAATGGGTAGGTTTAAGTATCTAGTCGATTCCGAGGAATAAATAGAGAAATTTAGAGCTAAGTAGAGGATTCCCCCAACGGTGGGCATGAGATATGCTTCCTTAGGAGAGTGGTTCGATGAGAGGAAAACAGGAGAAGTGGTCATCCCTATGATCGCTTTCATAGAGGGAGGGATGACTATCCCTATGGGTAGTCTTACCAGAAGTTATCTTAGGTTCTTTAGGTTATCTCTCACACAGTGCGCCTCAAATATGTTCAGAGTGCTAGGGAGTATAGAAGCCCTTAATGCAAGAATAAATTTAGGCCTTACCCACCACGATGTGAACTAGGTATATAACCTTCATCAATTGAAGGGCCAGGGATACTATCTTAGGTTTAGGTACCCTGAAGTAAGGTTAATCTAGTGTCTCCCTACATCAAACAAGGGCCTAAAAGATGACTTTCTCATTTTTTCTGGGGCATGGCATGATGGTTTACTTTGTCCAACCTAAGAGGGAACACCAGGTGGGGTTCTTAGGCTGTACACTTCTACCCGTTGGCTTATACTCTTCAATTCAAGTTATCTTTATTTCTGATGGAACTTTCCTGTCATTTTATTGATTTTGCAGACAAACACGCTACCAAGCCTCAGTTCATATTGGTTAACAGAGAGAATTTGGATAGAATCCTGCGATCCGAGGTGTACGTGAACCCATCTGACGGCCAATTGAGAGCGGCTCACATAATCCTTCGCTACAAACCAATCTCCACAGCCTTTCAAGCGCCGAAGTGTGTGATAAAGGCTAAGGATCCTCGGCTGCACCGAATCAGCGTAGCTTTTGACGGATTCATCGTTCCCGAGGGTGTTCCAATTCCTGAAGGCACCCCTTTTACTCAGCCGTTACCTGTGGCCGCTGTTTCCGTAGCGGCTTCATCGTCACGTTCTGTTCTTCAGGAAGTGAAGGAGGAAGAGGAAAAAGAAGAAGGAGAAGAAGAAGAAGAAGAAAAAGAAGAAAAAGTTGTAGAACTATCGGATTCTGCCCACGAATTTGAGGTTTTTAACCAACCCCCATCTCCCGAGGTGATTTCTGACAACATGGGTATTCAGAGAAAAAGCCAAAGGAGCTTGCTGGATGTGATCGAGGGCAAATCGGGAAAGGGGGCGCCAGGGAAGTCTGCTCAGACCAGTCTCCCCCCTCCTCCTCCTCCTCAACCATCCCAACTACAAGGGGTTGAACCTATTGATTCCAAGAGGAGGAGGGAACAAAAAGGCCAAGAAGTGGTGGAGACTGGGAGGTCTCGCCCAACTCACGAAGACGAGGTCCAACGGGCTCCAAAGCAACAAAAAACAACTCATGGGCCTCAACACGTTGTGGCCAAGCAAAGTATTCAGTCTTCGGAGCCCGAGGCCTGGCTCCCTGCTCCCATGCTTGGTGGCGAGCCCCTGAGGGAAGACGCCTCAATCAGGGACTTCAACGGTGGAATTGGATGCCACGTCTCCTCGGCCGTAGAAGAAACCCTCCTTCTCCCCAAGGACATGGCCGAGCTCAGAAGTATGAAGAAGAATGAGATCTTCATGAATACGAAAAGGCATTTGGGCATGGTATGGTATCCTTACTGCTTTACTCGTTCCTTTTAGCTTATTGTACCTCTGACTTTTTTTTTTTTAGGCTGTTCAAGCCACTTTCAGGCTAGAGGAGATGATCAATGCTTTTTACCAGCAGTTAGATGAGGAGAGGAAGAAACGAAATACGGCTGTTCAGACACTTTCTTCTAGTGAGAAGAACGTTGCAGAGCTGAAGAAAAAGTTAGCTGACGAAGAACATGCTAGAAAGAGTGCTGACTCAGCTCTGGCTAGTTTTCAAAGGCAAGCTGAAAACCAAAGGAAAAGCCTCCGAGATGCCAATGACCAGCTGGCAGCTTCCAAGGAACAACTATTAAGTCTTCAAGAACAACTGGAGGAAGCCCAGCGGCTCAGAGATCAGGCTGAAAAAGCCAAGGCTAAGGCTGAACAAGCAAGAGCTGAGGCTGAAAAAGAGAGGGATGAGGCCGAACAGCACGGATATGACGTCGGCGTAGCTGAGACCGAGGATAGCTTCCGAGCTGAGGTCCCAGTAGTATGTCGGACATACTGTGCTCAGACTTGGGAGGAAGCTCTCAACCGAGCCGGGGTTGGCCCATCCTCAAAGCTGAGAAGGCCTGAACGTGTCTACTTCCCCCCAGCTATACGAGCCCTAGGTGCTTCTTCTCAACAACAGGAGGCCTTCTTTATTGTTACTAAACTGGTTAAAGAAGCTCAAATTTGGAATCCTTCTACTGATCAACAGGAGCAACCTGAAGTACCTGAAGGGGTAAAGGATACTTCCTCGGCTAAAGCAGCAGAGGGACCTAAAGATGGGCAAGCTTCTCAAAGCTTCGCACAGGACTTAGCTTCTACTGTGTTGCCTACTAGGGAAGTTCCATTGGAGAAGGAGAAAGGGGTCCCTCCTCAAGAAACTAGCAAAGCCCCACAGCACAAGTTTCAAATAAAACTAAGCAAATAGATGATGTAATTTTTATTTTTAATTTAATTTTTTCTTCTTTGAGGATATTCTCAATTATGATGTGTATTTCTCTTTTCAGATTTGTATAAGACACTATGACTTTATTTATCACTTGTGTAATTTCTTGCATGACTGTTTTTCACTTTTACATTATCTTAAGCTATAGAGGAGTAAAATCTGACAATATAAGAGAAAACTTAACTTTATGTAGGCTAATTGAGAACCAAAGTAGACTATAACTGCGAACTCCCCAGCTCTAAAAAGGCTTGCTTCATATTCGTTAAGAAATGTCTATACTGGAGATAGCCTTCCAGATAATTAGTCCCTGGAAGTATTGAACACCCTAAAACGCTTTAAGTGATACTCATGGAGTTTGCCTTGGTTTACAATAACAGTCGCATAAATCTCATTTATGAAGCACTGATTTTTACTAAGTTAGTAGTATAAACAATCAATCAAACCTTAGCTTAAGTGTAATACTCTGATTAAAATCACACTGTGTACAAACAATCAGTCATGACTTAGTTTCTATTTAATACTTCAATAAATATGGCAGTGTATTAATTTCCACCAAGTTGTGGTCCGAGGACCTTACATGACTTAGTTTCTGTTTAATACTTCAATAAAGATGACAGTGTATTAATTTCCACCAAGTTATGGTCCGAGGACTTTACATGACTTAGTTTCTGTTTAATACTTCAATAAAGATGACCGTGTATTAATTTCCACAAACTTGTGGTCCGAGGACCTTACATGACTTAGTTTCTGTTTAATACTTCAATAAAGATGACAGTGTATTAATTTCCACCAAGTTGTGGTCCGAGGACCTTACATGACTTAGTTTCTGTTTAACACTTTAATAAAAATGACCGTGTATTAATTTCCACCAAGTTGTGGTCCAAAGACCTTACATGACTTAATTTCTGTTTAAAACTTCAATAAAGATGACAGTATATTAATTTCCACCAAGTTGTGGTCCGAGGATCTTACATGACTTAGTTTCTATTTAATACTTCAATAATTTGAGAAACATAAGTAATAGAATGAAGGATAAGTTATAAAAGGGAAATAGAACAGAACTGTTCATATTAATAGTAATACCTCTTTAAGTTACTTATATTCCAAGGATGGAGTACAGTTTTTTCATCTAAATCTTCTAAATAATAAGCCTCTATTCCTGCTACAGACGTGATACGATACGGTCCTTCTCAGTTAGGCCCTAACTTTCCCCAAGCTGGATTTTTGGTAGTTCTCAAGACTTTTCTCAATACTAAGTCCCCTGGAGTTAACAGCCTCTGCCTTACATTTGCATCATAGCCCTGTTTCAGCTTATGTTAATAATAGGCCAACTGAACCATCGCATTCTCTCGTCATTCGTCTATCAGGTCTAGATTCTTACTCAAAAGCTTATCATTGCCATCCGAGGTGAAAGTGCTAGTCCTTAGTGTGGAAAAACCTGTTTCAAGTGGAATTAAGGCCTCAGCCCCATACGTCATTGAAAATGGGGTTTCTCCTGTTGACCGTCTAGGTGTCATTCGATGTGTCCAAAGGACATATGGCAACTCCTCCACCCATTTTCCCTTTGCATCACCTAGCCTCTTCTTAAGCCCGCTCACTATGACCTTGTTGACAGTCTCGGCTTGCCCATTTCCCTGTAGATAAGCTGGAGTGGAATATCGATTTTTTATCCCCAGGTCGGAACAATACTTCCTGAATGCCTTGCTATCAAATTGAAGACCATTATCCGAGATGAGAGCTTGAGGGACTCCAAATCTTGTGATGATGTTCTTCTAGACAAACCTTTTGACATCCACATCTCTAATATTAGCTAGGGGCTCAGCTTCGACCCACTTCGTGAAATAGTCCGTGCCAATTAGCAGATATCTTTTATTTCCTATTGCCTTAGGGAAAGGATCAACAATATCTAAACCCCACTGAGCGAAAGGCCAAGGACTTGAAAGAAAGTTAAGAACTCCCTAGGCTGATGGAAGTTTGGGGCAAACCTCTGACATTGATTACACTTTTTAACATATTCCTGCGCTTCCTTTTGCATGCCTGGCCACCAATACCCCTGGGTAATTTCCCGATGAGATAAAGATCTTCCTCCAGTATGACTCCCACAAATCCCTTCATGCAACTCTTCTAGAAGTGCCTCAGATGCTTCAAGGTGCACACAAAACAGATATGGCCCAAAGAAAGAGCGTTTGTACAATTTTTTGTCCCCGGACAACCAGAACCGAGAAGCTTTTCTTCGTATCTTTTCAGCTTCTGACCTGTCCTCGGGCAATATATCTTTCCCAAGGAAGAGCATTATAGGATCCATCCAACTAGGCGCCGAGCTGATTTGATTGACCTGAAGCAAGTTCTCCGTTGTTGGAGTAGGTATGTTTAAATCTTCAACAATGATCACCCGAGGTAAGTTCTGCGCCGAGGAGGTAGCAAGGGTGGCCAAAGAGTCTGCATGTGCATTTCCACTTCTCGGGATATGGGACAATTCAAAAGACTCAAAATCCGTTTGCAAATGCCTAACCTGGCTTAAGTAACTCTGCATCCTAGTGTCTCGAGCTTCTAATTCCCCTTTGACCTGGCCCACGACCAATCCTGAATCCGAGAACATCTCCACTGTTCTTCCACCCAGCTTCCTGACCATCGTCATTTCCACTAATAAAACTTCATACTCTGCCTCGTTGTTAGTGGCTGAGAATCCCAACCTTAAAGACTTCTCGATGATGGCCATTTTAGGAGATATTAGAACCAGCCCCACTCCTGACTCCCTCTGGTTTGTTGCTCTATCCACATACACCTTCTAGAGAGAGGAACGTTGCGTAGAAATAAGGCTAACTGATTTTTCATCCATGCCCTGTGGGCTTGCTTCAATTTCTTTAGGGCTTTCAGCAAATTCAGCCACCAGGTCGGCGAGAACCTGACCCTTCACAGAAGTACGAGGCATATACTTAATATCGAAAGCCCCTAGAATTGTGCCCTACTTGGAAACCCTGCCAGTGTAATCTGCACTCCGAAGAACTGCTTTGAGTGGATACTGAGTCAGAACGACCACAGTGTGTGCCTGAAAGTAATGGGAAAGTTTCCTTGTAGCATGTACCATTGCCAAAATGACCTTCTCCAACGGTAGATAACACACTTCAGCCTTATGAAGTGACTTGCTCATGTAGTAGACTGGCCGCTGCACACCATTATCCACTCGTATCATAACAAAACTGATCGCATAAGTGGTTATCGCCAAATAAGCGAAAAGGACCTCGTCCACCTCCAGCCTAAACATAATGGGTGGCTGAGATATATATTCCTTGAGTTACTGAAATGCCAGGGTGCACTCTTCAATCCACTCGAACCCTTTCCATTTGTGGAGTAAAAGGAAAAAGGGTCTGCACCTATCCGCCGACCTGGATATGAATCTGTTCAGCGCAGCGGTCATCCCAGTCAACCTCTGGACCTCCTTGGGATTCCGAGGTGGTTGCAAGCTATTTATGGCTTTAATTTGGTCGGGGTTCACTTCAATTCCCGGGTAAGTCACCATGTAGCCCAAAAACTTCCCAGAGCACACCCTAAAGGAGCACTTGGATGCGTTCAGTCGCAACTTATGCTTCCTCAGAATCTCAAATGTGCTGGTGAGGTCCGTCACATGCTCGGCCACCACCTTACTCTTTACAACCATATCATCAATATAGACCACTATGTTGTTGCCTAACTGTGGCTCAAACATCTTCGTCATCATCCACTGGTAAGTAGACCCCGTGTTCTTCAAGCCAAAGGGCATTACCTTATAGTGATAATTTCCAGTGGGAGTGAGAAAAGCGGTTTTCTCCTAATCACCCAATGCCAGTAGGATCTGGTGATAACCTTGAAAGGCATCTAAGAAGCTCATCCGAGGATGACCTACTGTTGCATCCACCAGCTGATCTATACGGGGCATAGGGAAAGAATCCTTTGGACAGGCTCTATTAAGATCTATAAAATCAACGCATACGCGCCATTTTCCATTTTTCTTCTTCACTACCACTGTATTTGCCAACCACTGAGGGTAAAATACTTCTTTGATAGCCCCTGCCTGCTTGAGCTTGGTCACCTCGTCTTTGATAGCCTCGGCATGTACTTTAGGCGGACGTCGAGGTGGTTGTTTCTTCGGAATAACAGAAGGATTGACATTCAAATGATGACAGATGAAATCTGGATCAACCCCTGGGGCTTCATAGGCATTCCATGCAAACACATCAACGTTTCTTCTTAGGACCTCCACCAACTGCTCTTTTTCCAACGAAGGTAACAGTGCTCCAACCTGAAAGTACCTATCTGGATCGTCACCAACACTCACCCTCTCCAAATTTTCACACTCCGCATCCTCGGCGGATGTGCTAAAGAGGGTTCCCAGACTCTTTGACTGCTATAAGTCCTTCTCGGCCGTGGCTGATGTACCTACCTCTGGCCGATGTACCTACCTCTGGCCGATTGCTAGGAATGAAAACTATTCAGCACCGCCAACCGCCCTCGTGCCACCACGCTTGAAATCTCTGACACGCCTGACATTTTTTTTGTCTTTCTATTATCAAAGTCAAGAAGAAGAAGAAGAAAAGAGCAATGAAATCTTTTATATGGTAGTTGTATTTATATTTCAATATGGCTCGTTTGGAATTGGATTTTGAGGTAGGATTAAACAATATTATATGTATTTTGACACATTTTTTCTCCGAAAGTTCAAACAACGTTACTATAACAACCTTGGCCCTCCCCAGTGGTATTTTGTTTTTGTTTTTGTTTTATTTTTTTTGGTTTTTGTTTAAATTTTGCAAAGATGTAGGAGTAGTATAATTTTTTTGGTCTTTCTTCTTCGGCACCTTCTTGTTCTTCTACTATTTCTGCATTTTCTTCTTCTTCTTCTTTTGCAATTTAGGTTTGATTATTTATATGGGTTTGATTTTTTCTTTTTTTGAGGAGAGGGTTTGATGAATTTAGGATCTAGATTTGGATTAAGTTTGAAAAATTTGATGATTTGTTGTTGGATTTAAGAGAAGATAAAAGGAGAAAGAAGGTAGAAGAAGAGAGAGAGATTGGATGAGAGAGAAAAGATAATCAAATGAGAGATGAGAGAGAAAAAATAATAAAAAAATAAAATAGAAAGCTAGAGTAACAGTATAAATATACGTAACAATTTTGAAAATGAATAGTAATATAAAAGGACTAATATAAGTAAATTTTGAGTAAAAATTTATAAAATGCTGCACTTTTTCTATTATAGAGGAAATGATGCAATTACTCTAATATATATAAAAAGGATAGTGTTTAAGAAGCTGAATAATTCTCGCATCAACTAAAGTACAATTATTTATTTATTTTTTTTACATCCCACAGGACACAGCTAGCGCGTGAGGGATCCCAGGTTCCTCTCCTACCGTACAATATCACTATTTATTAGCATTTTGACGCATCGACTATATTTTTTTTTCTCTCTTCTATGTCCCAAAATCGGTAATGTTGTTCTTGTCCTGTCGTCCTGACACCTCACTTGACAGCAAAGTTGGTTTGGGTCGCAGCAAGAGAAAAAATTCACTATCGGATACATGAGTCATTCTTCTCTCAGTGTTATGACTAGCGAAAACAAATTCTAGCTATAAAATTAGTAACCTAATTCTAATAGGTATTCCCAGAAGCCCACCATAAATTTCATGCAAGAGAGTCGAGGATTGACATAAGTATCAATAGTAGGAATCCCAAAGCAACAGCCCCAGATCCTATCCATCCGAAAATTTCTGCCAACTCTGGCTTCCTCTGGATTAGCAAGACAGCAGTCATGCAACAAACATAACCCACCAAGTTACTAACCAGAATAAAACCAAGGAGCACCTTAGTCGAGGAAGATAGTCCACCAACATGGAAAGTAAAGGCAGAAACAGTTGTTTGGACTGTTACAGCCAATGACATCTTTATTAGTTTGGATATGTCCACAATCGGCGGTCTCATCAATTTCTTCTTGTCTCCACCTCCGTCTCCGCCTCCACCTCCGCCTCCACCACCACCACCTGCTCCTCCGCTTCCGCTTCCACCTCCACCTTTTCCTTCTTCTTCTTCACCTTTGCCTTTTATCTCTAAAGCTACAGACATTTTTATTCTTGCCTTTGCTTTCTTTTTTTTCTTTTCCAAAAACCAATAACAACGCTTTCTCTATTACGAGTATAATTTACAGCAGCAGCAGCAACAACAACAACAACGTTCGACTTGTTTTGCTCTCTTTTGTCTCCGATTTCGCTTTTTTCTGTTTTGCTATAATGCTTTCTTTGATTCTCTGACTTTCGTTTGTGTATGCAAAATATACAATGTTTCTGAGATTTTTTTGGCTCCGAAAGACAGGAGAGAGAAGGGTATTTAAAGGAAGGTTTTGTGGAGAGAGAAACAGTGGGGTCGTCTTAATTCCGTGTTTTTTGGTCGCTGAGCGCTCTTTGGGTTAATCTTAACGTCTTTTGATTAGTGATTCGTGGGCCCCTTCTAGAATTGACAAAGTCTTTTTTGCCCCTTCTCACGTTTTCTGTTTTTTTGAAAGGTTCATCTCTCATCTCTCATCTCTCATCTGATTATCTTTTCTCTCTCATCCAATCTCTCTCTCTTCTTCTACCTTCTTTCTTCTTTTATCTTCTCTTCCATCCAACAACAAATCATCAAAATTTTCAAACTTAATCTAAATCTAGATCATAAATTCATCAAACCCTCTCCTAAAAAAAAAAAAAAAAAATCAAACTCATATAAATAATCAAACCCAACTTACAAAAGAAGAAGAAAAAGAAAATGCAAAAACAGTAGAAGAACAAGAAGGTGCTGAAGAAGAAAGACCAAAAAAATTATACTACTCCTTCATCTTTGTAATCAATCAATGTTATAGATAATTAGTAATACTAATTAGTGACAAAGTGGTTCTCTAACTATTCATAACATTTTCACAATATTTTTACAACAAGTTTTATGTAATAGGTTGTCATTAGTGGGATAAAAAAGTAATTTCAGTGGTAGGTTCAAATTAAAACCAATAACAATTAACCACTTATGATTTATTGTAAAAATATTATAGACATAGCATAGATCAAGTCTCTTTTTTTAGGTTTTCTAAAAATAAAATTTATAAAAGTCCCATTTTTTAGGGATCTTTTTTTTAAAACAGTTTTATTAAGGGAATTGAATTTTTCACCCTCACTCACATACTTAGCATTGCCACTTCATTATGATTGGTAACTTTCTGCTTATTATTTATTACAATAACTTTTAGGATGAAGGTGCGAAACTTTAAAAAGTCACTGTGAAGTTTTTTTTTTTTTTTTTTTTTTTTGGGTTGGTCATGAGTTACGTGTACAAGTTGGAAAAGTTTTCTTCAATTTGTGGAGTGCAGATATGGCACACTACGTCATTGGTAGCAAATTTATGGAATATTACAGACACACCCAAATCTACATGATGCTTGTTAACTAGCGGGTGAATTCAGAATTTGTTATACAAGCAATTACTAAATACTACATCAAATATTTACAAAATGGAATTAGATTATATAAAAGATTACAAGTATTACTAATTGTACTTAAGTAGTAGTACAAGTGTAGTTAGTGCATTTTCTAGACCGTAATAAATATAAATGATATCAAAGCCAACCTAATCTATGAGAAAAACGTCACCGATAAATAGGGGAGAATGTGACATATCCTATAAATATATATATTGAATATGGTCAATCTGGGTGTATGTATTGATGAGGACATGGAATATATAGTGATGCCTCTTTTTGGGTAGTACTGATAGTTAACGGTGATAAAGTTGACTAACAGTGGATTCAAAGTATGCATGGACATACTCTTTGCGGAGATGCCAGCATGTGCCCATACCATTATCAGTTATAACTTCTCGTGGTGAGAAATTTTAAAGGGTCCTTAATGAGGATGAAATAACTTCTCGCGAAATGAAAGGGATTAGCAAAGCAATGCAAGTTGCCAAGAAGCATGGAGCCGAAAGCCGAAAGCCGAAAGCAAGAAAGCTGGGGAATTCCCCACCACTCAAGCCTTATCGTGTCATCCCTCCATATGTAAGTACCCCATGGCTCTACCCTCATAGCTTTTTGTCGGTTTTAATTTGATTCGCTAAACTTATCTCTGAATTCAAACAAAATAAATAAATGTATCTTGTTGCATCAACATCAAATCTTCCCTTCATTGTATGTTAGCGTTTAGTTTCCATAATCAAATCTTTTCCTATACTCAAATATCAAGCCTTTGAAACGTTTATGTTAAAAAGATAAAGTTTCGGATGAAAGTAAAAGTTTATGTTAAGAAGTTATCAGATATCTGTTTTTCTTTATGAAACGTTAAGTTTTATGATTATGAAAGTTATAATATTTTACGAGAAGAAGTTTATGAAGGAAAGTTTTATTATTCTTTAAGATGTTTCCAGTTTAAGACAAAGTTACTGATTATCTGATTTAAGTTAAAATGATTATTTTTGTAATGAAAATATATATGGTGACTTTGTAAGAAATAAAAGAAATTCAATCCGAAAGGTTTTGATAATATTATTTTGATAAGAAAAAGGAGAACAATTATTTTCCTACGAAGAGCGTATAAGCTATTATTATAAATAGTATAAAATACTATGCATGAAAAGATATTCTCCTATCTGCATATTTATAGAATGAAATAAGTTGATTTACTTGCATCCTTATTAAATTCTCATATATCTTACCTTTACTAAGCTGTGTAGCTCACCCCTTCCACTGTTTTAGTCAACAGGTTTTAATTTGGAGCAGATGAAGCCTTAACTAGTTTTAGTTTTAATGTATAGATCCCAAATTAGCAATTTGATGTTTAGTTTTGTAGTATTATGTATTTTAGGATCTAATGAAAGTTGTGTATCTTAAAGCATTAAGAGATGTATTATGTGAAATTTAGAATTTGAGCAATTGGTGGTTTATGTTATTCTTTGAGTACAATGTAGATGCTCTGAATGTCAAGTGAAAATTTATATCATTTAAGTAAAGAAACAAGAATGAAAAGAAAAAGAAAAAAAAAAAAAGAAGCTTTTGTAAAAGCTAAGTTGGTTTTTGTTAATATCAGGTTTAAGCTTGATATTAGCATGCCGGTCATGATCACAAATCCGGGTATCCGGTTTGGGGCATGACAAAAAGTGTGTCGTAAAATTGTTTTGTTTTAAAATTTTAAGGAGAAGCATGCAATTTTATTAGGGAAAAAGGGAAAGTCCGTAGACCAAAAAGAAAAAAAGAAATTCACACCTTGATTGATTTGGCAAATTATTAACAATAGATAAAAAAAAAAATTTGATATTAATAATGGATCTGGATAAAAATTAGTAAAAACTTATCAATTCAATTGTTATGAAAAATTTTGTGAAATTTTAATGTTTATAGCATGCTACAGGAAAAAAAAGGGGGGGGGGGGGGGGAGGGGGAAGGGGGCTATTGTTGATTAGGGCTATAAATGAATCAAGCTAATTATGAATAACTTGAACTTGGCTCGATAAGAAGCTCATTCACATTTTTTTGTTTATAAATAAGCCAAGCTTGAGCCTTAATTTTAGGCTCGCTTAAGAAACAAGCCGAGCTCAAGCAAAAAAATTTGTTCACGAACAAGCTCGTGAGCTATAAGGCTTGATACAAAACAATTCAAGTATAAACTCATTTATAAGTTTGTATGTGTTAGCTAAATATACTCATTACACATATCTTAATAATGGACATGGCCAACATGAGACCACTACCCATTACCTTAATTTTTTCATTCCCTCTAGACTCACCAAGAACCACTTTAGACTTTAGTTATATTTAAAATAAATAAATTAATTAAGTGTTCCACATATGATCCTTCCCCATCAATCATCTAATATAAAGTCATGAAACATGTTAGTATTTTCCCACTCATAATAGTTAAAATCAAGTATTTTCTAGTTCTTCACCATCTAACATGAATGTAAAAATTGTATTTTGAACAATTACTAAAGCTCTAGACAAGAAAGTATGAATAAATGAATTTAATTGTGTATATTTTTAACTTGAATAATGGCTATTCATTAGTAGGATTAGACACATGATAAAATGCGTAAACTATTTTTTTTCCTTCTTAATTTTAGAGATTTAAGCAATTAATAATGTAATTTTTTTAAATCTTGAGCCCAAAAGTTTGATATGAGCTCGAGTTTTAGCTTGATATTAAGCTTAAACTTGGCTTGACTAATTAATCAAGCCAAGTCAAGTTCAAGATTTTTGACTTTTCCACAAACTCAAACTTAAACATCATTTTTAGGCTTGTCACATGCTCGAGTCAAATTTAAACTTTTGATTTTTTCTAACGAGCCAAGCTTGAACATGAATTATTCAAAAATAGCTTGGCCCGTTTGGCGTTTACGGCTCTATTGTTGATCAACGTGGGACAATCATAAATGAAACAAACGGTCTAGATTGGCCGAAAATGAGGTGCAGTGTAGGTCTGCCCGAAGGACCAAAGGGCGCAACGTAATTCAAAATTTCTTAGGGTACGTTTGGTACACTGAATGAGGATTACGATAGGAATTGTAATTCTTATTACTAATAATAAAGTGTGTTGTAATGTAATAACTAAACCTATTCATTAGTTTGGTTGTGAGTTATTATAACATTAGAATGAAACTTAACATTTATTTTAGGAAATATCTTACTCATATAATTATATTTCCTTAAAATTTGTTATTTTTAAATTTAAGAGAGATGTGAGTTATTCTTTATGATTTTTTATTTTTATAATTGTTAGATGTATATGGAAAGTTTGTTTATTTGGAAATATATTAAAATTTAAAATTATTGCACTTACTAAGGAATAGCTAATACAACCCTTTAAAGAGGAATAATTATTCTTCATTTTGAAGAATAGCTATTCATAAGAATGATTATTCATTGTAATAAAAACACAACCAAATTAAAGAATAACTAAACTCTAGAAATAACTATTACATTACAGTGTCTACTACAGTTTACCAAACATGCCCTTAGGATTTGGAATTGGATTGGCTGGAAAGAGAGAGCTGTGAGGTGGAGCCTAATGTGACGTGGCGATTAGTCAATTTCCAGAAGCTCAAGGTTCAGTGCATAGGGATATAGATATAATTATATAAATAAGGCATAGGATAATGCTCTGACCTACGCCTTCCACTTTACGATTTTTGTTTTCAATAACAGTAAGTACTCGCGCAACCAAATTCACATCTGAATTTTTGTTTTGTTTTGTTTTGTTTTGTTGTTGTTGCTTGACATCTAAATGTGATAGGGATAATAATAGATAATGTTAAAATTATTACTCTAATTTTAACTACTTGTCAATATATATATATATAAAACCGAAGCTCCTGACCTCTTCATAATTTTTCATGTCAGCATTACTTAAATAAATATAATACTAATTAATTAATCTCTCTATATATAAAACTCGTGTTTGGATTTAATTAAGTAGACTAAAATATTAAAGAGACTTACGTTAGGATTAAAATACAAAAAAGACTCACATAAGGATTCAAAAGAGAAGAGAGAAAGACTCATGTTATAACTCCTCTCTTCCCACCTCAAAACCCTAGCAACCTTACCCCTCTGAGGAGGGATGGTTGGTTGGAGGATGGTCCCTCCACCCACCACCCACGTACATTAGCTATGCATCCATTAGTCCTTGCGAAGAGTCATAGACCACCTATCTCCATATAAAATTGTAAATAGATGGAGATGCCACACTCTTTCTGTAGCAAAATGGGAAAACCAAAGACACATCAAAAAGAGCAGATGAATCCCTTCGTTCCTCACTCAGACTCAGAGTTGCTGAGATGGACGGCCACATGCTGGGCAATCTTCATTCCGAAAGCGACATGTTATGTAAGTTAGGTCAATAATTGTTAAAAAAAACCACTTCAATAACTGTGAAAAAAAAAAATTGTATTACTAGATTAATTTTAAGCCGTCATACTTTGCATCAAATTTAGGAAAGAAAAAAAATGAAATAGATTTTAACTTATAAAGTTCAGTTTTTATAAGGTTAGTTTTGTTTATAGATCAAACATAGTAGTACATTGTTCAGCACTTAATACTTATATTGTTAGGTTTTAAGTACTTAGGAACTAATGTATTAGAACTCTAATTTGTATTGTTGGCAAACCATGATCAAAATAGGTGTTTAGTCTTGTTTTAGACTTGCTCAAAGTATGTTGTTTATGTAAAGTTGGAATCAAGTTAACTGCAGAATTGAGTGTGCAATTCTGATTGGTTCGATCGATCGAGAATTAGACTCAATCGATCGAAAGTCGGGTAGAATGTTTTTTTACAGAATTTCCAACTCAGCCATAAAGCCTATATGATGTGTAGGGTTTTAAGTTTTGCCATAGGTATAAAAGGAAAACCCTAGCCATGTTTTTGAGGTTGCTCTATTTGCTGTGTGTGTGAATCTCTTGTGAGATCTGAGAGGTGGTTGCTTTCACACATTCTTAGGATTATCAAGAAGGAAATTTTATTGAGAGCTTGATGATCATTCAGTTGCTGTACTAAAGAGCTTAAAGATACACAAGCAGGAGTGCTTGTACTTGCTGGGGACTCCAAGAAAGAAGGAGTCCGTGGTCTTAAAGCTTGCACGTGGTCGTGTCAGTAAGTTTTCTACTGGTGGGTAGCAATAGGATGTTAGTGGTTTAAGTCACTATTGTAAAACTTTGATTCTTTCATAGTGGATTCAGGTTTACCTTGAAGATAGCTAGGTTAAATCCTCCCCAGGTTTTTTACTGGTTTGGTTTTCCTAGGTTACAAATCGTGTGTTCTTTATTTTCCGCACTTTGCATAATATGATTTATATGTGTTAACCTAGAACTTGATAATTTGACTAAGTTAATCACTTGGCTAATTAACTAGGTTAATCTGGTTGTGTTTTAAGAGGTCTAAAAATAAACATATATAATCAATTTCCAAGTTAGTGTTCAAGAATTAAACCAAAATTCTAACTGTGCAATCATAAAAATACTATTATTAGTGTGAATTTTATGGAGTTGCGGAGTTCAAGATTTAAACCAAAACTCTTTTAAGTTATCTATAATATTTTGTCCTCAGTAAATTTCCTATCTCTTTAATTTTAGTATATTGTGTTTCTTAAGTTATAGAGAGTTTTTATATATATATATTTTAAATTTTATGGGATGTAAAGAGATCTTTGATTTTGTGAAATAGTTTATACTCTCCTTCTTTGATTTGATTTACTCACTATCTTTGGCACTTGCCATCGGCAATTACTCAAGCCACTCTTATGGAACAAATCAACTAATTCTCCAATCACCATCATTGATAAATGAGAAGTCAAATCAAGGTTATAGTTATTCTATTTGGTCCAAAAATTTATTTGCCTATTTTTTTTAAGCAAAAAAGAAAGTATGATATTGGTTTCTAGGGTTTTCGTTCATGATTTGATTAATTAATCTAGGAAAAAATTTAGGAAAAATATTAGATTATCTTTTTTCTCAATAAGTATTAAAAATTTCTATTGTCCATGAAATTGCTATTGTCTATTAAAAAATTGCATCTGTAGATCAATATTTATAGTTCTTAACTTGGCATTTTGCACCTATGCTGAAATTTGTGTGGAACTTTGGAAGCTTAGAAATCTTTTCTTTCATTCACCATGGTTTTTCATTGAGTAATTTCTTTCCCTTTTGCTCCTCTTGATGAGTTTTGTATTTGACTAGAAGAAAGAGTTTTTGCTTTGAAGGTCATGAAGCATCTGTCTCATTTTATTTGTCCTCACCACAAGGAAAACATTTAGGTAAGACACATAATCTATTTTAAAGTTTGAAAATGGAAATAACCATATCATACAAGTGCAAGAGATAAAATTTTAAGGGATGAGCTTAATTGTTTCTTATTTTCACTAATAAATCATTTTACTGTAATACTGGTAATTGTTTGAGAAATCCGATATGTTCATATTGCTATAGGATAGAGAATGGTAGAAGCCAACTTTATTACAACTACTTAAATTGAGTTGACTTAATTCCATACAATTACAAAGTATAGCACGAAAAATAATGGAATTAATTGTTGTAATTTTTATTTTCTTTCCATGTTTTGAATTTTCTCTATATTATTTTTACAACTGAGCAAAGATTGAGAAAGTGATATTTTTACTCTAATTTGAAGTTTAATGCATCCCTCTCAAGTCATGGTCTTTATTTATATATTTGTAGTTTATACTTTTAACTGTTGTTGAGAAATTAAGGCTTAGTTGCACAATATGTGTAAATTCTAATGACAGCATAAGCCCATATTTTTGAAATTAATAGTTTATAAATCCTTTGCATGACAACAATGAGATTTGTACAGGCAATCATGTTTTTCAGAAGGCGACTTTAAATAGTAAGTCAATGTGTTTCTTACATTTGGGTATTAGTTAGAATTGTTTTCAAATTAATGTACCAATAAAAGTGAATGTGTATAAATTTTGTTTAACTATCCTGTGCATCGCACAGGATGGCGACTAGTTTATATATAAAACAAAGGTTTAACTACTTTAAAATCTTCAAAACTAATACGGTCTTCAACTATAATAAATGAATATTTAAAATATATTTTGGTGATTGGTAATACATCTGTAAGGACTAGATTCGAATTCCCAGCCCAAAGATATGAATGGACTTAAACCCAAAAAACCCAACACAATGAATTTTTAGAGAATGGGTTAGAAGAACTGGGTTTTAGTTAATCAAACAACGAGTTAAGTAGGTTGGTGATAAAAGAGTAAAAATAGACAAGCTTGAAATGAAGAAAAAATGTCGGCAAAGTCCGATGATACTGGTTCTTGTATAATGCTCTCAAATATGGTTACAGATTTAGTTCTAGATTGCTACAGTGTTTTTCTCTTCATCCTTCTTCCCCCTTCTCCCTGGAGTGTTTTCTCTATGATATAGTTCTTTTTAAACAATCTTGGCCCTCCACTTGTTGATCATCCAAATTACTACTTGAGTGCTTGTCTCATCGGACACTCTTTCAGGCCTTCGCGCATTGGGGCAGCCAATGCTGCATTGTTCAAGGGTCTTCTCCACATAAATGCATCCAGGAAGTTAGTTGCTAAGCATTTAATGCGGTGGTAGCAGCTTTCCCTTAAGATATTTTAGGACTTCTCCCTGCTTGATGTCTCTGCAATGTTTATCTGCACTAACGGAACTCCTCAAGACGTTCCCCTGAACTGCAGGTCGTTCCTTCTGAAGGTTAATTTTTGTAATTTGCATTGAAATAGTAATTTTAGATCAACAGCTCAATTGCCAAACCGCAATTTTATCAAATTTTTAATTGTGATTTTTAAAATTGTGTTTTCAAAAGGCATATTTTAAAATTGCTATTTTTTAAAAATAAAACACATTTTTTTCAAATAGCTAATCTATTAGTATTTGCTTTAGTCTTTAACTGAACTAGTTTGTAACCCCAAGCATATGCATGGTGTGGGGGCGAGCCCAACGCTGCGAATTGGGCTCAGGGCCCAATTTGTCTATCACAGTTTTTCCGAAGAGGCAAAAGGGATCAGGGCCGGCCCGTTTGGTGAAAACACGCTCAGAGAGGAACACTGAGATATGTCCGAAGATTATCCTGCTTGTCCGAAGAGACCCCAACGTTGGATCATCGTAGTGCTTAATCAATCAAATACGCTGAGGGCAAAAGTGACATTCCTAACTGATTTCATGGAGAAGAGCAAATCCTGGGCGTGCCTGGGGATGAGGAGGACATAATAATATCTTAAAGGAAAAGCTGCTACCACCGCATTTAATGCACTGCAGCAGCTTTCCTGGCCGCATTTATGTGGAGAAGACACCTAAACAGTTCAGCCTTAGCTACCACCACTCAAGGCATACTAGAGCAGATGTCTGATGTGACGTATACTGAAGTGGACGCTTAGATGAAAAACAAATGTACGGTGAAGATGAAGGAGGAAGGGGATATATAAAGGGAAGAAGCCTCTGAAAAATGAGGGGGGGAGAAAAATTGTATTGAGAAAGTTGAAAATACCAAATCTCTTCGGACCGAAGAGAATTTTTATTGAATATCAGGCTGAACATCGTTTTATCCTTACCTGCATGCATGAACTGTTGCTAAATCCATAACCAGCCCAGCTGTTTAATCCATTCTCTACAAATTTATTGTTGGGGATTTGTTGAGCTCATAATACGCAAAGTTTGTGCTTAGCCCATCAAATTTAAACCCTACACATGGATACACTTAAAAATATATAACAAGATGCATAATATAAGTCTTATATATATAATTTAAATACTATTGATAGTCATTTTTATATTTTGTTAACTCATTAAAAATTTTTGTATGGATATTATTAGGTATAAAATGTAAATTGTCCATGTTTATTTATTTATTTATTGTTGTGAAGTACTTTTTTTTTTTTTTTTACAATTCATTTATTCTAGACTCTTTGGTTTTTGTATTTAATAACTCATTTGGATGAATATTTATAACGTGGTCTCACGTTTGATTCTAAAATTAAGAAATAAAACTCTTTAAGAATAAATATTTAGGACATATGGCACAAAATTGAAACTCTAATTTGGAATTCTCATTTGAGTTTCTCTTAATTTTACCTACTATTATATATATAGAGACACAAAAGGCAGTTAGATGGGAAGCTATGTTTAGTAAAAACATATTTGGGTACTTTAGGAAGACAATGACTACAGATAAAATGTATAGTTGCAGCATTTCAAACCGTTCTTAACATGGATGACAAGATCTTCTTGGAGGTTTGTGAACTTTTAGAAGATGAAAGAAAGGCCAAGATGTTCGTGGCCATGGATGTCACAGCACGGAGGAAGTGGTTACTAAAAAATCTTCATCTATTTTTCTTGTTAATGTCAGATATAATTTTGGTAATGCATTTTTTTTTTTTTTTTTTTTTTGTGTGTGTGTGGAGTTTTTCCAATGTAAATCAGATCTGATATTAATGTAAAGGCAAATTTCAATGCAATATCTGGTATGATTTTGTTGTTGAAATTGGAAAAAAAAAAAAAAAAAAGGAATTGAATTGAATTTGTCTTTGCTGGGAGGCCCTACTCATGGTGATGGTTGGTTGTAGCTGGATCTATGGTTGATTGCCTTGAATGTTGATGAAAACATTCTCAATTGATATTTGTCCCCCCACCCCCCAAAAAAAAAGAGAATTGCTACGTCCACAACATTTTCACAACAAATTATAGGTGGTTAGTTATTATTGGTTATAATTTGAATCTATCACTAAAATTAGTTTTTTGCCCCACCAAAAACAACATGTAACAACCAGCTACTTAAGAATTGTTGTGAAAATATTGTGGACATAACATTTCTCAAAAAGAATAGATTGAATCTCGTGTGTTGCCCGTCTTATATATATATATATATATATAGACTCATCACACGCGTTTTGCGAGTGCAATAATGCTCTTTCTTATTTTTTATTTTAGGTTTAATGAAAAAGAAATACTATGTCCATAACATTTTTACAATAAATTATTTTTAATTTATATTTTTCTTATAATTAGAGTTGTATATAATCTAATAAAGAAGGTTAATTCTGTTTACCAAAAAAAAGAAAGAAAGAAGGTTAATTTAGTTATTTTAATATATATATATATATATATATATATATATTAATTTGTGCATATATTAATTGTAGAAAAAAAAATATTCCGAAAAACGACAATTTTTATGGTCGTTTGACGTGTAATGATATGAACACAATGCTATTATGCCTTGATTGGTGTGGTTAAATTTTGAACTATGAATGGAAATTATGGTGGGAGTCTCAAATGTATTTTTTGACTCTCTCAATTTGAAATAAATTCATTTTGTCATTTAGATTAAATATGACAAATTCAAAGGTAGCTTTATGACACTTGTGGTCATATTAGTAGTTTTAAATATGCAGTTTTTTGTGAAAAAACATATAAACCTCATATTAGAATGAGTGAAAAATTATGACACTAAACCAAAAAAAAAAGAAGCTTCATATGCGCATGTGATGAGGCTCAACCATGAGGTGTGATGAGGCTTTTTTTTTTTCTTTAATATGCAATTTTTGTGAAAAAAACATATAATATCATCCATTTTTGTGTTTGGATTGTAAGTAAATTTTGAAGTTTTCTCTCTCTTTTAAAGGTTAATAATTTTAATTCAGGGTTGTTGCATTTTTCAATCACAAAAATACCTAAGCATGTGATGAGATTTATATACTTAAAATTTATTTCACTTATATCATTTCAACGCTATTTTGGTGCATGTGATGAGATTTATATACTTAAAATTTATTTCACCTATATCATTTCAACGATGTTTTGGTGTTCATTTTTTGGAGCTAACCTTATGAAATTTTTGGTTGTATCAATAATTTGCAAATGCATAATATTAGTGGACAAACGTATAAGTCTCAAATTGGATTAAATATTTTAAATTCCAATCACAAAATATCTAGGAGTGTGATGAGTGTTATGCGTTTGTGGATGAAATATTTTTTTCATCACACCCCTAGGTATTTTGTGATTGGAAAACATAGTAATTCCAAATTATAATGGATTCAAATTATTAACCTTTACCAAAAAAATAGAAGAGCCACTGAGCAATTTATAAGTGGATAAAGCAATTTGAAAATCAATAGGAAAGTGACCCTATTTTGTAAGCAATGTTTTAGTGGGAGTTAAAGTTGTATTTTTACCATATTGTCCTTTAGTTTTGCTCCTACTTAAACGTAGGCTGTAAGGGTATTTTGGGAAAAAAATCAAGTACAAAATAGGGGAAGCCCCTTTTTTTTAGTAGTATAGATAATGTTTAAAAGTGAGATAAAGATAATATTCGAATTTTTAGGATTTTGATAAAAGTTTAAAAGTCTAAAACTAAGGAACTTTTTAAAAATAATTAATTACTCTTTTTAATCATATTATGTTTTTAAATTTAAAATTAAATAGGTTGAAACTCTCTCAAAAGAATTTAAAATTATTGAACTAAAAGATAGAGGTATTTTAAAGAGTTTAAGAATTTGGCTTACTTTCATTACTTTTTTTAATTAGAAAACACGTTTTATATCTTTTAATATATTAAAGAAAATTGACAAACCGAAATGGGTGACCAAAACTGGCCAAATTAGTTTCAAATTTTCAGTTTAAATTTTTTAAAAACCGAAATTGATAGGTTTGAGTGATAATTATACTAATTTTGTGGCGTTTGGTACTGGGGAATCCACATTACTCCTGGCATCTAGATTCCTAAGAATGTGATTTCTTGCAATCTGGATGCCTAGGAATGTAACTATTTCTATGTTTGGTTTCATTGGGAATCTCTTAAGATTCCTTAGGGATGTAAGATGATAATGTTTGATTTATTCTCAGGAATCTTAAATGAATTATTTATTTTTTCTATTTTATCCTTAGATTTGAATGTGAACTACCAAGTACTTTTTATGAGTTTCACTGGTTTGTTATGATAACTGATTTTATTGTTAAACAACAATTACCACTAATTTATCAGTGTTAGGTTTTTGGCCAAATTATGAATGAATTTTTTTCTTCATACCTATAGAAGGGTTTTTTTTTTTTTTTTTTTGTTGAGAAAACACTACTATAGAAGTTAGCTGGCAATGTAGAAATAGAAAGATTTGAAAAATAAAATAAAAAATTACCTTGCCAATTAAATAGGTGTTTGTCCCACATATTATTTATTTAAAAAACTTTTCCCAAAAACATCCTTAATAATTTAGTTCTAGTATTAAAAATGAATTGTAAGTTGTAACAAGTTTCAATTGTCAGTAACTAGATTTTCATTGCAACTCACACTCAAAAAAAAGAAAAAGATTTTCATTGCAACTTTATGCTAAATGTATAGTTATCATAATCGTTTTTTTTTTTTGAGAGTCAAAAAATGGTTGAACCATCAAATTGGTAAACAAAATATGAAAATCCGGACGTTATGACAGAAACGGTAGTTTCACAACCAAAAAGCTGATTAAATCATGAAAATTGATGGTTTAAAAAAAAAAAAAATTACTGAATCACATGGTTTTATTCAAATCGTTTGGTCTTTAAATTTTTTTTTTTTTTTTTTTTTTTTTTTATCAAATTAGTTACCATACTTTCCTTCAATTATGCACGTTTATATTTATGGTCTTTTAAGTCTTTAGCTTTTAAACTTTGAAATGAGCAGTCAAATGATCGATTCAAGTAACTTATTACTTAGTCATTATTTATATAAACATATATAAATTCAATATATGAACAATAATATCCTATTAATTTCAATCTGTGTGATGCCTACATATTTATGTTTAAATTGAATGTAAGTTCATCTTTTTATAATTTATCTTCTTTTTGTATTTTTTTTTAATTTATTTTAATTTGTTCATATTTAAAATAAATTTATCATTAGTACAACGGTTGAGTCAATCATCTAATGGTTGAACCAATGAACTACCATACCACCTCGATGATTGAATGCTCAATACGTCATGACAACTATGTCTAGATCCCTAAAACTAATATATATATATATATATATGCTAACATAACGATAGTTATAGATTTATGAATTTTTACATGCCACTTACTTTATTTGATAATTATTCAAATTTAATTCACAAGCCGAACATCTTAAATTTAGTTCATTTTCATATTTCTATTTTCTTTTCTAAATTTTGTGTGTGTGTATATATATGATAAAAATCTAAATCGTATATTGTTTTCATATTCTATGAATGACAGTTGCAGCGAGTTTGAATTTATCCAAGGAATTGTTGAAGAGATCTCAAATTTTAAATTAAATTGCTCACCGTTATTTGTCGCACGATACCCAGTTGGAATAAATTATCGTGTAAAGACCATACTTTCAGATATTGAGTCAAATGATGGTCATATAATAGGTATCTATGGCCCTAGTGGAATTGGTAAGACAACAATTGCAAAATCTATTTTTAATAGAATTTGTGATGATTTTGATGGATTTTGTTATCTAGAAAATTTAAGAGAAAGATCGGGGACAAATGCTGGTGTAATCGAACTACAAGAGACACTTCTTCTTGAGATCTTAAGGAATACAAATTTAAAGGTGGGTAACAAATCTAGAGGTGTCAATATGATAAAGGAAAGACTTTCATTTATGAGGATCCTTTTAGTTCTTGATGATGTGGATAAATGGATCCAAATAGAAAATTTGCTTGGAAGATGTGATTGGTTTGCTTCTGGAAGCAAAATCATTATAACAACAAGAGACAAACACTTGGTAGCTGCTCTTAGAAAATGTTGTTCAACCTACAAGGTTAAGGAATTAGATCAAGATGAAGCTCTGGAACTTTTTAGTATGCATGCCTTCCAAAGCAACAAACCTAAAGAAGATTATTTGGAGCTTGCAAATAGAGTTGTACAATATACCAGGGGACTCCCATTAGCTCTAGTAATAATGGGTGCTAATTTGAATGGAAGAACTAAACCTCAATGGAAAAGTGCAGTAGATAAGTATGAAAGAATTCCTAAAGAAGAAATTCAAAAAATACTTGTGTTAGGTTCTAAGTATTTAGGAACTAATGTATTAGAACTCTAATTTGTATTGTTGGCAAACCATGATCAAAACAGGTTGTTTAGTCTTGTTTTAGACTTGCTCAAAGTATGTGATTTATGTAAAGTTAGAATCGAGCTGCTGTAGAATTCATTGTGCAATTCGGTCTGGCTTGATCGATCGAGAATTTGACTCGACCGATCGAATGTCGGACAAAATGTTTTTTTCTGCAGAATTTCCAACTCAGCCCTTAGCCCATATGACATGTAGGATTTTATGTTTTGCCCTAGGTATAAAAGGGAACCCTAGTCACGTTTTTGAGGTTGCTCTGCTTGCTATGTGTGTGAATCTCTTGTGAGATCTGAGAGGTGGTTGCCTTCACACATGCTTAGGATTATCAAGAAGGAGATTTCATTGAGAGTTTGATGATCATTCAGTTGTTGCACAAAAGAGCTTAAAGATACACAAGCGGGAGTACTTGTACTTGCTAGAGAATCCAAGAAGGAAGGAGTCAGTGGTCTCGGAGCTTGCACGTGGTCGTGTCAGTAAGTTTTCTACATGAGGTAGCAATAGGATGTTAGTAGTCTAAGTCGCTATTGTAAAACTTCGACTCTTTCATAGTGGATTCAGTTTTACCTTGAGGATAGCTAGGTTAAATCCTCCCAAGGTTTTTTACTAGTTTGGTTTTCCTGGGTCATCATATCTTTGTGTTCTTTATATTCCGCACTTTACATTGATATGAATGTATGATTGTGTTAACCTAGATCTGGAATTTGGACTAAGTAATAACTTGGCTTGTTAACTAAGTTAATCCAATTGTGTTTTAAGGGGTCTAAAAACTTACAACTTGAAATAAGTTATGAAGGATTGGATGAAACTGAAAAAGATATTTTCCTTGATATTGCAGGCTTCTTTAAGGGATTTTCTAAGGAGTATATCATGGATATATTGAATGCTTGCGATTTACATCCAATTTATGGAATTGAAAATCTTATCGATAAGCGTCTAATAACTATTGATCAAGATGATAGATTGTTGATGCATGACTTGCTACAACAAATGGGTAGGGAAATTATTTGGCGGGAATCACCATGAATGCCCGGAGAGCGTAGTAGGCTATGGTGTTATGAGGATGTTCATAATGTACTAACACAAAATACGGTATGCATTATCTTGGTTCATTTCTACCTTTTCAAATGGCAAATGTAGTGATTATTTTTCATTTAAATGTTGAAGAAATTTAAGTTTATTAGTTTAGTTCTTGTTTAAATTAACCGTCATTACACTTTAGTGAATTTTATTGTATACTGTGATTGACTTGATGCTTTGTCTAATTAGGAGTTGGAAAAAATTCAAGGCATAAGAATATGCTCACCTGAACCGTCAAAGATGAAATTAGAACCTGAATGTCTTTAAAAGATGAAAAATCTCAAGTTCCTCATAGTTAGTGATGTAGATATTTGTAGAGGTCTCAAATATCTTCCTAACGAATTAAAGGTTCTTGATTGGTCCGGATTTCCTTTGTCTTCCTTACCATCCAATTTTGATCCTCAAAAACTCATTGCACTCAACATGCCAGAAAGTTGGGTTACATTGGACAAGCTTTTCTAGGTATAATCATTTTAAACTTTTTATAAATTATTATTACTTTATTAAACTATATATTAATAACGTTTGTTGGAGTTAAAAATTTTGATTTTCTTTTTTCTACAGAGGATACAATGCAAAAACTTGACATATATGAATTTCAATTCCAATCAATACATTAGGGAATTACCTGACTTATCGAGTGCCACCCTAAACATAAAAAAAATTGGATCTCCGTCACTGTAGAAGATTAGTCAATGTTCCTAACTCTATTGGATATCTTGATAAGCTTGAAAGCTGGGACCTTTGGAATTGCGTTGAACTTCAAACTCTTCCAAGCTGTATTGTGATGAAATCTCTTAAACATTTAAGTCTTCATGAATGCGCAAGGGTTAAGAGGTTCCCTTATATTCCACAAGAAATGGAAAATTTAAAGTTTCTATGTCTGGGACTCACGGCCATTAGAGAGCTTCCTCCATCAATTAGGAATCTCATTGGGCTTGAGCGATTAGAGCTAGGTTCCAATTTCTATTCGCGTCATCTTCCAAGTATCATTTATAAATTGCAACAACTTCGCATGCTCTTACTTTATGGTAATGTCAAATTTCCAAAGGACGTAGGGATTGGTAGACAAGCAGCAGCGTGCAATTCTTACGGTGGCTTTTCAAAATATTGTTTTCCAAAATTGAATTTTCTAAAAAAGTTGACTTCTTGCTTCACCCACTCAGGGACTAAATATTTGAACCTCCGAGAAAGCATTATCAGATTCAATAGATTAAATTCGCTTGTATTTATGGGTTCCAAGTTCCTTAAGAAAATTCCAAAGCTTCTAGAAAGTATAAGAGAAGTAGATGCAAGAAACTGCATCTCATTGAATTCAGAATCGTTCAGGTACCCCTCTCTCTCTCTTAAAGTAATACTAGAAACAATTTTGGTTACCTTTGCAAATACATTTACTAGATTTGCTAAACTTCAATTTCTTAAAATTTCTAATTTCATGCAGTTTGGAAGAATTTTTGGGCTTTCACCAAATATGAAATGTTCAGGTGTGAAAGACAAAGTATTAATGGATTTGCATTCACATTGCAAATTATCGAATTAGATTGATTGCTCTTCCCGGGTCTCCCTCTCCAAGTTCTTCACAATTGAAGGTGAGTCCTTTCCCACTCTAGATGCATATCTAATTAATTATGGAGAGAGATATGATGTTAGAGTACCAGGGAAGAAGATTCCAAATTGGATCAATCATCAAAGCATAGAAAGTTCCATATCATTCTGGGTTAGTCTTGAGTTTCCATCAATTGTTGTTTGTGTTGCTTTTCATCTAATTCCGTTGAAGGATAGTTAAGCTAATAATGATAAGTACGGTTCTTTTCGTGATGATATAATCGATTATGTTTGTGATATCCACATTTTTACCGATAGTCATAAGCGACGTCGCATGTTTAGGGCAAATTTTTATAGATTGAAGTATGATCATCTGTGGTTTTACGGTGAACCTTACAGCCAATTACAGAGGGATTTTGGAGACTTGATGCAAGGTGATCGGAATCATGTTGAGATTTCATGTAAAATTGATCATTGGACAAGTGAAACCGGAAAATACGCTCCTGCGATTGTAAAGATGGGAGTACATGTGGAATGCATATGTCCTCCTCAGAATTCCGTTATCATCCAACACAATTCTCAAAATGTTGATGATGACACAGAGCTGCTCGCACCTTTACTATCTCAAAATGGTTCACAAACGGACTCAGACGCAGGAGACCCCTTCAAACTCCTCTAGTCCCTGATGACATATGATTCAAGGCGTCCAGTGGATATAGCAAATGGGCTTGACTTATGTTTAGGTATTGACTCAGCAGATGGTAATGGGTTTGATTTGGGTTCTTCTTCAATAGCCAATCCCTTTATAAAAAGATGACTCCATTTTCAATCTATATTCACCATCAAAGAAACTAAGTCTAATGCAAAGAAATATGCCCAGGTATTATTTTTACATTGAAACTAATTTCCGCTAGAAGACTTAATTCAAAACAATGCACTGTATATTATGAATATATATATATATATATATATATATATATAAGAAAAATTCAGAAGTCGGAGTAGGAGTGGATAGCTGAGTTGAAATTTTAGAATTATATAGTTTGCTCATAAAGTCATTGCCCTATTAAATTTGGTACATTTTTATATTCTGCTCATAAAGTCGTTACCCTGTTAATTTTAAGCATTTCATTAGGAGTGACTTAAAATCTCAGGAATAGATATTGTTCCCTTCAAAAGGGGGAAAATTGTGGTTTCTTATTTTATTTGAATAGTTTGTGATTTTAATTGTCTTCAATGGGTAGGCTATACAATACCGAGTGGCAAAATCGGAGTACTTTTCATATAATGACTCAGCTGTAACACAATTTCAACCTCCTCTAGTCTCTCACGAAACTGGGCACCTCTCTTTGCCAATTGATTCAAGGCTTCAATTAGATGTGACAAATGGGCTTGACTTGGGTTTGGGATCTGACTCAATTGTTGGAGGTGGGTTTGATTTAGCTCCCTCTTTAGTGGCCTATTCCTCTGTAAACTCTGATTCAGACTTCAATACATATTCACAGTTGAAGAAAAAGATCCTTTTGATCAAATTCCTAGAAAACATGACAAGGTATTGTTACTAAATTGAATGGCCTAGATTGTCCTTAATGACATTGTGCACCTTCCTTTGCCATCTGATTCAGGGCTTCCAATAGATGTGACAAGTGGGTCTGACTTTGATATGGGATTTTCTTTAACTGTTGAACATTGGTTTATTTTGGGTTCCTCTTCACTGGCCTATCCCCCGATGAACGATGATTCCAATTTCAATTCATAGCCACAGTCAAAGAAAATTAAAACCTCTTAATCAAATTTCAAGGAAACATGGCAAGGCACTCTTATTACTTTGAAATTATTTTCCTTTGCATCATCTTTGTTTGATTTCTTTTGAGTTGTTGAATGCCAGAGTATGTCTCCCTATTTAGTTGTATTGTTTGATTTACATCTTTGTCACTTCGCACTCTTTTTCATTATATTAACACGCTCATCATTAAAGGGGTATTAAGCCAATTTGAAAGGATACAGTAATGCAAACAAAAGAACAGAACTAATGAAAAAAATTAGTAATATGATCTATTACTGAGTTGCATTCCTTTTAATGGAAAAGAAGTTTTCAAAATTCTTTTAGCTAAAAGTAAAGCCAAAATGAAAATAATATTTTATATTGATGAAGATCAACATTGCTTAGACATATTGAAGAGATTACTTGTACTGAATTGGAATTATTGGTTTAATTAGTTGAGCATAGTTTCTTATGGGATTTGAAGGGGCAGAGTGGTAGTTGCCAAATGAGGCCTGATGAATTTGGCAATAGTAAGCATTTAGCTAGGAAGGATACAATAAGTGGTTGTGCAGTTATCGTCTCGTCCTCTTCTAAAATACAATAAGAATTGATAAGGATAATTTTGTAGTTAAAACCATTACGAAAGAAAAGGCGACGGACACAATAATCTCGTCGGCATTGCTTATTGCAGAATACTACATCATAGAGTGTATAGCTTCATACTGAGGCTGACGACCCTACGTTGGTGACGACGCCGAAAGCTGACGAGAACAAGCTGAAGAGGATAAGCAAACCTCCGTTGGGATCCATTAGTAAGTGACGATGTTAGGGAGTCCACGAAGCTCACCGCATAGCCGACGAGTTGACCTTAGGCAATGAAGATGGGTAGCCGACACCAATAAAGCTGAAGGGAGTAGGCGAAGCTAACGACCCTAACGTGGTTTATCTTGGTCCCCATGTTTGTGTATATAAGGAAATGTCTTACGCTTCACGTTTAGTGCTAATCAAAAGGACTCCTACAAGGAAAGGATTCTACTAAATACGCTTATAAAGACTCCTATAAGGAAAAGACTTCTGACTCAAGAAAATGATGTTAACCCTCTACTACTATAAAAGCCCCAATACCCTCACTAGCCAAGGTACGCATAATTTACCCCAGCTCTGGCACTCTAGAGCTGTGAAGAATTCTCTAACTTAAACTTTAGAGGGTATTTGGCTGGTACCACACCGGTATTCTCTGTAAGGTCTTCTTCTTTTTCTATTTTGTGTAGGTCTGGTATTGAGTACATGAGGACCGTGCGACTAACTGATGATTTTTTGGCATCATCAAGAATAATATTTAAAGAGTTAAAACAAATTATTTTCAATATTTTATATGTATGGATTAATGGGTAGAAAGTTGGACATTTGAGATAGGAAATGGCTTATGGAAGAAAAATCCTACTTTGGAGATGGTGAAAGAAGTTGCACATAAGCCATTTTTCAAGGTTAATGAGGGAAGAGAGAGATGTGTATTTGTATTTGGTGTTAACGAAACAAGAACTGTATTAGGAATTCTTAAATTTACTACAGCACATCAACCCATTTACATACCCTTATAGGTTTTCATAGCTTGCTGAAAAATATTATTATAGAATAGTCTGTTAAGCATATGACTTATATTTCTGATGTGCACTCTACACAAGTCTTACAATTTTTTTTTTTTTTTTGGGATAATCTGGACAAGTCTTACATTAACGCTAACCAATAGATATGCCAAATGAGCTTGACTTAAGTTTGGGTAGGCTAAATTTGGGTATTGACTCAGCAGATGTTAATGGGTTTGATTTGGGTTCTTCTTCAGTGTCCCATTCCTTTATAAAAAAAAATGACTCCATCTTCAATCCATATCCACCGTCAAAGAAACTGACATCTTAATCAAATTTCGAAGTAAAATGCCCACGTACTATTATTACATTGAAACTATTTTCCTTTGCATCATCTTCGTTTTATTTCTTTTACGTTGTTAAATGCCAGAGTATGTCTCCCTTTTTGCAGTGTTTGATTTGCATCTTTGGGGGTTTTTGTCACTTCCCATTCTCTTTCTCTAAATTAATGGGTTCTTTCATGCGGGGTACTAATTTAATTTGAAAGGACATTTATGCAAAGTAAAAGTATAATTGATGGTCATATAATTTGTTTTTGAATTCAATATCTTGTAAATTTGTAATGGTTAAAGAGCCTTCAAAATTATTCGAGAAAAAACATTAATTTGTCTAGTTAATGGACCAGTAAAGTCAGAAGCCCTACGCTTTTTCAGACTCACTAAGGTACACATCTAATTGGCCATTGTCAAGAGATTTCTTGAAATGATTAGAATTACTGGTTTTAATTAGTTTAGCATATTGTCATGGTGTTTTGAGAAGGCTCAGTGGTATTAGTTCTGAAACAGATAACTTAAGTGAATGTTGTTAGGAATTTAAGGTTTGCTTAATGGATTTGTCATGGTGCCATAAATTTTCAGATAGAAGACTTTTTTTTTTTTTGAGAATCTTCAGATAGAAGACTTAGTTCAACCACAATGCACTGTGTATTATGGAAAATAAAAAAATATACAGATTCAACCAACCAAAAAGAAAAATTTAGAAGTAGGTGTAAGAGTGAATCCTTGAGCTTAAATTTTTGGGCTCTTTAGTCTACTGACAAAATCATTGCTTGTAAAATTTGGTGCATTTTTAAAATCATTTGAGAGTTAAACAATTTTACAAAGTGATTAGGTTTGGTGGGTTTGGCAAAACTTAGTATTTAAATAGGAGTGACTTAAACTCAGGAATAGATATTGCTCCCTTCAAAAAATGGGGGAAAATAATGGTTCTTATCTTATTTGAATAGTTTATGATCTTAATGGTCTTAAAATGCAGTTGAATTGGATGATTGTGATAAAAGATGGGTTTGAATTTGATTTGGTATCTGAGGCCTTAATGCTACGATCACCTGCCTAGACTATGGCATTGTAGAAAGCCATTTCCCAATGCTGATTTCCCTCCAGGTGTTTGTGTGAAGTTGACTAGTAGTTATGTTTATCTTGGTTGTACTTTTTGAACTACAACTTGTTGGGACATAATAATTCAATACCATCATCTTTGTTTGAGGAAAATCCTATATCATGATTTGTTAGACAAATTATGTTCTTGCATTTACATGATAAATATTTAAATAACTGGGCAATAATGCTTCTACCTAGTGAGACTTCTTATGCATGGATTGGTCTTTTGGTAGTTGCCATGGGCATGTTTTTACTACATTTCTGCATAAGATGTTTGCCTTAGAACTCCTGGCTGCACCCTTTCATTTTATTCAAACTTTGCAGTCTCGGAACTAGCTATTTTTTTCATAACTGTGTTTTGATATATTCTTTTTTGCTATGCTCACCTGCTGTTGTTATTTTGTAGGGATTTATATGTTCTCCTGGCTCTTGACTTTTAATGTAACAGTCTTTCTTTGTGTTTGCATGCTGAGGACTTGAAATTAAATTTTTATGGTCTAAGGGACAATTTTATTGGCTTGATCTAGTCAAAGAAGATAACCCCAAAAAAAAAAAAAAAGGGACAAGCATTTGCGCAATTGGTGAGTCTTCTTCTTTCTATTCAATATTTATGTTTTTGCTTCTTACTGATTAGATTTTTGAGAAATTCAAAAGTTTTCAATTTAGCACAGTTTAAAGAATCTGATTTAGATACCAAAAGATATTTACTATTGTTTATTTAAGCATTAATGTATGATTGTATATGCTGAAATATAATAGTGGGGCATCATATTACATTAGGTTATCTGTCTCATACACTCCTGTTTATGTATCAACCATTCTATTTTATAACCCCTAAAACAAGACAAATTCTTGATGAGAACATAATATATATGTAAGCACAACTATAACAAAAACAAAGAGGCAATTGTACTGATTTGTTTTTATTAGTCATTGGTCCCTGCATAAAGAGTAGCAATGTTTCAATTCAAGAATGGAAGAAAAACATAAAATACATTGGCAATGCTTGGCATATGTTCTTGCAATTCAGAAGTCAGGAAGTCATCCCATAAAATGTGCTTCTAAACAAAAGATGACATGTAGTGATAATATTGAATAGATGTAAAAACCGGAAGCATCAATCACATAATATTAGAACATTTGGAAGTCCGTGACTAGAACCAGATCAAAAATTCACTTTTGTCCATGAGACGGCTTGCATCCCTGATACCATTAATTACTTGTTAGACCAAAAATTTTCTTTGATCTTTGCTTTGAGAGATTTCTGAAATATTAAACATGAATATGGGTTCAAGTGAAATGGTTTGAGAAGAAGTTGAATTGGCAGGTGTTCTAGGTTGTAAGGCAGGTTTTCTTCCTATGTTGATAAGGGTTTTATTAACGTATACCCTTAGGGCATATGTTTGTAAACTATTTTAGGAATTATTTTATTTTATTTTATGGAAAAGCAAAAAAGTTAAGAAAATTCCAAAGCTTCCAGAAAGTATAAGACAAGTACATTCAACCAATTGTATCTTGTTGAATTCAAAATCTTTAAGAATATTATTCCTTCAGGTAACTCTCTCTTTCTTAAAGCAATAATAGAAATAATTTTGGTTACCTTTGCAAATGCTTTACTAGATTTGCTAAACTTCAATTTCTCAAAATTCATAATAAATTGCATGCAATTTGGAAGAAAGTTAGGGCCTTCACAAAATAAGAAATGTTCAAGTGTGAAAGGCAACGTATTAATGGATTCGCATTCACATTGCAAATTATCGCATCAAATTGATTACTCTTCCCACCTCTCCCTCTCCAAGTTTAACGCAATTCAACATGAGTCCTTTCCCACTCTAGATGCATATTTGATTGATTTGGGAGAGAGATATAGTATTATAGTACCAGGAAAGAAGATTTTGAATTGGATCAATCATCAAAGCATTCAAAGTTCCATATCATTTTGGGTTGGTCTGGAGTTCCCAACAATCGCTATTTGTGTTGCTTTTCATCTAATTCCATTGAAGGGTAGTTATGCTAATAATGATAAGTACAGTTCTATTCGTGATGATAAAATCAATTGGGTTTGTGATATCCACATTTTTACAAATAGTCGTAAGCAACATCGCATAGGTAGGACACATTTATATGATTTGAAGTGTGATCATCTATGGTTTATGGTGTACCTCACAGCCTATTACAAAGGGAATTCGGAGATATGCAAGGTGATCAGAATCATGTTGAGATTTCATGTAAAATCTATCATTAGACAAGTAGAAATGGAAGATATGCGCCTATGATTGCAAGGACGGGGGTACATGTGGAATGCATATGTCCTCCTTAGAATTCCATTATCATCCAAGACAATTCTCAAAATGTTGATGACAACACACAGCTCACACCTTTACTACCTCCTTGCTCCACTTCTAGTGTCTCAACAAACTTAGATGCAGGAGACCCTTCAACCTCTAATTATATAGCAAATGGGTTGACTTACATTTGGGTATTGGTGGTATGGGTTTGATTTGGGTTCTTCTTTAATAGTCAATCTCTTTTTAAAAAGATGACACCATTTTCAATCTATATCCACCGTCAAAGAAACTAAGAATCTCTTTATTAAAATTTCGAAGAAATATGCCTAGGTATTATTTTACATTAAAACTATTTTCTATTAAGTCATCTTTACATTGAAAATTCACTCCTGTGTTTTGCATTGTTTGATTTGCATCTTTAGGGGTCTTTCTCACTTTCCATTCTCTTTCTCTTTAGTGCTTTTTCATACAGGGTACTAATTCAGAGAAAGAGAATGGGAAGTCATATTTTTGTTGAATTCTATTTCTTGTGATGGAAAAAGAGATTTCAACATTATCTAAAAGAAAAAGTATTTAATTTATCAAGTTAATGGACAAATAAAGTCCAAAGGCCTATACTTTTTTAGACTTACAAAGTGCAACATCTATTTGGCCATAGTCTGGAGATTACTTGTAGTGATTAGAATTATTGATTTTAATTAGTTAAGCATTTTAGTTATGGGTTTTTGAAGGGGCTCAATGGTGTTAGTTCTAAAATAGATAGCTTGAATGAGTGTTGCTTGGAAGTTAAGGTTTGATTGATGGAATGGACCTAGGCAGTACGAGTTCAGGTGCGTGTGCGGGTGCAGTATGGCGACATGGCAATTTTGAAAAAATTGGATACGGGTGCGGCGGGATACGTTTATTAATAAAAATTAATATATATATATATATATTTATATTTTCTATATATTGCTAATCATTTTTTTTTTCATATAATGGTAAACATATACCAATTTAAGAGCATTAGTAGATAATAAAGTGAGAGATGGAGGGAGTTTGAGGGAGAGTTCGATTGCTAGAGCCGTGGGTTAGAGAATGAGAGAGACTTTGAGATGATTTTAGGATTATTTCTTTAAAGTAGGTTGTCAAAATGGTGTGTTTTGATGAAATGTTTTACGTTTTTTTTAAACAATTATTTCGGCCCATATCAGACTGATTTGGGGCTTGTTTCAGCCTGTTTTAGACTGAATCGGCCTAAATCAGGCCATATTGCGCTGAATAGGAAACCATAAAAAAAAAAATTAAAAAAAAATCTACCACTGGTGCACAGGCCCAATCGGCACACCCGTGCTTCCTTTGATTTTCCTCTATAAGACTTTTTTTTTTTTTTTTAGTAAACTATAATACTTATTAAAACACACACAAAAGTAATAATAAAATTTTAAACTAAATTTATAATACATTACATAATCAGAGCACAACTCCAAAAAGACATTGAGTTGAAATTTTAGAATTATATACCCGACTCATAAAGTCATTACCCAGTTAACAGTACTTTTCATCGACACAGGTCCTTAGTAGCAAGGAGCTGCTCTTGTTTCTGTGGAGCTCCAACTCGTTGCTAGTGTTTAAAGGTGGTGGGCTCCACTTATTCAGTGGGGCCATCTTCAGTGCATTCAAGCAATGATGGCTGTGATTTGGTTTTGTCATCAATTGCCAATCCCTTTGAACGCATTGCATATAATGACTCAGCTGCAACCCAATGTCCACCATGAAACTTCGCACTTCTCTTTGCCAACTGATTCAGGGCTTCAATTAGATGTGAAAAATGGGTCTGACTTGGGTTTGGGATTTGACTCAACTGTTGGAGATGGGTTTGATTTAGCTCCCTCTTTAATGGTCTATCCTTCTGTAAACTGTGATTCACACTTCAATCCATATCCACAGTTGAAGAAAATGTGAACCTCTTGATCAAATTCCTAGAAAACATTACAAGGTACTGTTATTAAATTGAAACTATTTTCCTTCGCATTGTTTTAGTTCAATTTTTTTTGCCTTGTTGAATGAACAAAGTATGTCACCCACTTTAGTTGAATTGTTTGATTTGCATCTTTGGGTATCTTATTAACTTTTCAGTCTGTCTCACTAAATTAACGCCCTCATTCATAAAGGGGTACCAACCCAATTTGAAAGGATATGGTCATGCGAAGAAAATAATATTATTAGTGAAAGGAAATTAGTAATTTGATGAACAAATATCATCTCATGGTTTATAGCTTTGCAGGGTAAGAATACTTGACGTGTTTTCTCTACTTTTTTGTTCCTAGTTGGACATGTTTTTAGTATGAATAAAATGTGCTCTAAAGTTTCCTGCATTAAGTTAAGGTTTAGTTGCATTTGCTTCTAGTTGAATTTGAAAATAAATCTAGTTCTTTCACACGCTCTTTATTTTTTTGCTACACTAGATTGCTTTTCTTTCTCATTCAATACTAGGCTGTACAACATTTTAATTGAAGGAGCTGAGTTTTGTATATGAATGACCTTTGATTATCAACGCACAGATTGCGACATCTATTTTTGGGTCAAATTATTTGTGGGTTTTGTGTAGTTCTTCTTATCATGGTGTTTTTGCAGCATATAGAAAGTGTCAGAATTTGATTCAGTTAAGACAAGGCTTATTGCAAATGACTTACCTTGAAAAGAAAAGGAGAGGAGATTACTAGTAAATCACGGGATCAATAGAGGTACGTAGAATATTCTTGTTCTTTTTTCATTCAGGTGGAACTCAGTATGAAAGACAATTGATGGCATCTAAACAAATATATATTGTTTTTTATTTTATTATGACTTTTCAAAATAATTTGTAATTGTATTTGAATGGGTTTTTTTTTTTTTTTTTTTTAATTTTTTTTTTAGTGGAGAGAGAGAAGAGGCAGCAGTGCAAAGGTCTTGAAAAGTCATTAACTAATTTGAGTCTATTGGTGTGTTTTTATATCATGTCATTCAATGCGTGAATATGGTGTGGGGTGGGGGTACAACATGTGCTGATTGAACAAATGTGGACATTATGATTGCCAAAAATTATATTCAGCAAAAGGAAACTGGATTTCTCTTCTTAGAGTAGTTTAGAGTTTGCCGACCCATTTTCCTTGTCTCTTGAGTGTGCTGATCCATGTGGTAGATATGTAAGATAACTGAACTGCAATTTCCTTTTTTTTTTTCTTTTTTTTTTTTTGATTCATTTGATAGTTATATTTTGTTCTTTCTAAGAATCATATCAAATAGTTGTAAAATCGAAAAAAAAAATCTTTATTAGTTTTCCTGTCTTTCCCTGAATTTAAAATCAAATTTGTCATCCCTAGTTATTTTGAAGCTTTAGCTATTGCTTTGTTGACATGTATTTTTGATCATTTTAGTTTGTTAGTGATAAAAACTACTTTTGCCAATTAGGTGTTGCAATGAATAGCCCTGTCCCAGCAAGTGCATTCTCAAATGCTTTGTTAAATGAATTGTTATCCCCCCATAAATAAATTTTATCATTTCTGTTGGTGCATAAAAGAAGGCCATTCCTGTGGCTAACAGTGGATGTCCGAGAATAAATCCTACATAAAAAATGGATCATTACCTCATTGAATTGTTATGATCACAAAGATGCTCCAAGGCATAGATACAGATATTTGAGGAAGCAATGTAATGATAGAAAGGTAAATGGTAACCTCTGAGATTTTGTCTAGGATTCTTATTTTCTCTATTTTGTTGCTTATTTATAAAATATCCAGGTGCATCCTTATTTTTTGTCATATAGAAATAAATATGTGTCAAGCTGTCTGAAATTATTTGTTATAGATGGTGAAGAGGTTACTAACAGAGAAAACATTTCTGTATGGAGTGCAGATTTCAACAGTGAAGATCCAGATCTGATGATTGGTATGTTCATTCATCATCAAGTGCTTTCAAAATAATTCTCATATTATAGATGGTGAAGAGGTTACTAACAGAGAAAACATTTTGTTGGGTTCTAAGAAATTAGGAATTAATGTATTAGAACTTCAATTTGTATATTGTTGGCAAACCATAATCAAAACATTTAGTCTAGATTTAGGCTTGCTCAAAGTATGTTTATTTGTAAAATTGGAATTGAGTGATTGCAGAATTTATTGAACTAAATCTGCAAGGCTCAATCGATCGAAAATTAGACTCGATCGATCGAACCACGTGTAGGTTTATTTTTCTGCAGAGTTCTAGTTCAGCCAAAACTCTATTTAAACGTCTTGGGGTTCAAGTAAAACACTCGTATATATAAGGGAAACCCTAGAACGTTTTTGAGAACTTTTAAAGAGAGAAGAGAGTGCCTCTTTTGTATCTAGGGTTTTGTACCCAAACCTCTCTAAGTTTTTGTTGCCCATATTTTCTGTTTTGTGTAAATCTCTTATGAGATCTAGAGGAGCTTTCCTTTACACAAAACTTAGGGTTTTCAAGGTAGAGATAATATCAACATCTTGATGATCAACTCAATTGTTGTCATTGGAGCTTAAAGAATAACAAGCGTGGGTGCTTGTAGCTGATTGGAGAATCCAAGAAAGAAGAAGTCTGTGAATTCGGAGCTTGCACGTGATCGTGTCAGTAAGTTCTACTGGTGGGTAGCATTAGGAAGTCGAGCGGGGAGCTTGTAAGTCCTTTTGTATGAACTTCGATTCTTTCATAGTGGATTCAGGTTTACCTTGAGGATAGCTAGGTTAAATCCTCCCCAGGTTTTCACCGTGTGGTTTCCTAGGTCATCATATCATTGTGTTTTTTATATTTCCGCTGCTATATGTTTTATATTCTTGATATGATTGTTTGATTGTGTTAACCTAGATTTGCATGAATTTGACTAAGTAAATCACTTGGCTAATTTACTAGGTTAATCCAATTGTTGTTTTAAGGGGTCTAAAAACCAACAAGTGGTATCAGAGCAGGTAGCTCTTTTTGTTTTAGATCTTTTGATCTAAGAGCTGATCCTTGACCCCTGTTATCATGGATAATTTGAAGTGTCTTTCTGCTCATGTTTGTGATGTTTTGAATAAAAAGGACACTATTGTTTCTGTTGATTTTTTTGATGCTTTTGAAACTCTTCGTAAGGAATTATCTAAATCTTTGAAAATTTCTAAGAAATTCAAGGAAGAGTTAAAATTGGCTAATCTTGAAAAAGAGGAATTGCTTGTTAGATTAGATAAATCTAATAAAAAGAATGAATTTTTGAGAAATCAAATTTCCTCTCAAGATGAGAAGATGAAAAACTTGGAACAAGAGTTAATTGAATCTAAAACTAAAATTGAAAATTTGACTAGTACCAAGCCTGCTGATGATAACAGAAGTGTTTCTGTTTCTCTTAAGCCTAAAACTGAGAAAGTTTATATCCCTCCTTTCAAGAGGAATAATAAAGAAAATGCTTATTTTGCTAGGTTAGACAAAGGTAAAAGTTCTGATGTAGACGCTGAAGTTTCTAAACCTATGTCTAAACCTACTGTTAGAGAGCATAATAAATCTGTTTTTGTGCCTACCTGTCACCTTTGTGGTGTTGTTGGTCATATTAAACCATATTGTTCTTTGTTGAGGCAAAAACCAAAATCTGAGACTAGATTTGCTATTAGGAATACTGATGTTCCTAAATTTGTTCTTGTTTGCCACTTTTGTGGTGTCCGTGGTCACATTCGTCCTAATTGTCATAAGTTGAAACTTAAGCATTCTGTATGTCAATCTAGGATATGTAAATCGTCCTAATTGTCATAAGTCTATATAAATTGTTTCATATTCTTTTGAAAAATTTGAGCTTGTTGGTTTGTGAAAGGAATTTGCAGGATTTTAGTCTTTCTCAGAAGATTTGTGTAATTCCTCAAATACACTTTGATTCTCATGGGTTTTCACCTACAAAGTCGAAGACTCGTGCTAGATGGGTGAGAAAAGATTCTCCAAGGTGAGTGTTGCTAATTTGTCCCTGATTTAATTCTTTCAATTAATTGTGGACATGTTTTGTTTTTGTTTTTGGTTATTTTGCTTTTTAGGTTTTTTTTTTAATTTAAAAAAAAAATCCAAAAGCATTGAAAAATTTCAAAAAGACAAAAATATTTTATTTTGTGACTTGTTTTATTTGTTTTGAGGATTACATGAGTTATGATATCTCTCTCTTGATTTAGAACATGCTTGACATTGTGGAGAAACTTGAATAGTTTGTGCTAAGCTATTTCTGATTTTGTGTGAGTATATACTAATTTGTACATGTACTCATGGGTTAATTAAGAAATTGATATTTCTTGTTTGTGTACCCTCTATAGCTTAGTTTTGCACTATCATGCATTGCTTTTGCATTGTTCATTTAGCATAATATGTGCTTTTTGTTTTTGGTCATAAATTTTCTTTTAGAACCAAAAGGATTTTTGTGTTTTGAATTTCACATCTTGGATTTATAATCAAGGATTGGCCATATTATCTTTACATAACAAGTTTATGTACCTTGTTTAGTTTTGATGCGCTTATTTATTGCACTTGACTTATTGAAGCTGTGTAATGCATGTTGTGTGGGAAAGATGTTTATGGTATTTATCACTTTGTCTTAATCTTGAAGTCACATGTTATTTGACTGTCGGACTTAATCCTTTTGAGAAAGGCATAAATAACCATCTCATCACTGTTCATTAGCCAATCATGAACACCTTAGTGCATATCATAAGATTTTGTGCTTGAGAAAATGTAGCACATGCACAAAAAGAACATAAGGTGTAGCCTCGGTTTAATTGTTTAATACTTAAAATTGGTGTGTACTATTAGGCTTGATGCCAAATCACATAATTAAAATTGGTGTGTATATTATGAGGCAAAATCAAGAAACTTACATGATTGCAAGCTTTTGTTCTAGGAGATGTGAGAATTATATGATGTAACTCTTTAGGTGATAGTCTCTTTTAAATTCTATGTGATGAGTTTTGTAAAGATTGTGATTGATTATTATTTACTTATCACCTCACATATATCTCAAGTTTTTACTAATTGCACACACTATACAAGTTACTCTTTGCTAAACTTGGTATATTTTATTGTGTGTGATCTTGTTGTGGCCATCCAATATTAAAAGTTTTTTTGATCTTAATGCAAAATGTGTTTAAAGTTTCAGAATTTGAATTTTTTAGGGCTTGAATGTACCCGAATTGGGGATTTTGTTCAAATTGGGTTCAATTGATGCAATTGGCTTGTTGAATTGATGTAATTGATCATTATATTGTGTATTCTAGCCTGTGTGATGATCAATTGGTCAATTTTTTCTAAAATCTTAACAAGTGGTTTTTTCAATTTTGGGGTTTTTGTTAGAAACTCTATGCTCAAGTCAATTTTGTGAATTTGAACTTATATTGAACTTAGTTTTACTGCATTAGAGCATGATCATGACATATTTTTTTATGCATTATTTGTGTTTAGGATTCACATGCATTGCATTGATTTTTGTATCCATCTTGCAGTTTTGCAGTTATATCTCTCATTGTTTTCACACATAGCATGCATACACTTTGCTACATTGGGTACTCAACTTGATCAAAAAATTGATTGATTAATTTTTGAGCTATGTACTTTCTAGTATATGCCTTTTTTATGTGTGAACTGTAAAAAATATTTTTCTTAAGAGATATGATGGATAATCAATGTGCAAATATTTTCTCTACTCATGCAACTGTTTATGGGTCACATAGTGCCATGTTTACATTTTTTGAAAGAGAGAATATTTTTTCTTCATGTGTATCCTCAACTTAGTTTTTTTTTTTTTTTTTTTTTTTTTTTTTAAACTTGGTTTGTGTCTTTTTATTTACCCCCACCCCTTTATTTTTCCCCAAAACTATTTTTCCTAAAACTTGTTTTGTTTTTCCTATTTCTATAGGGGGAGAAATTTTTTTTAACCTTTGTGGTTCTTAGGGGGAGTTGTTGCTCTTTAGAGGGGGAGCTGTCTCTTTTTTTCCTTACTCTGTTGCGTATGTTTTCTGTCTACCTTCTGATTAAGTAGTCTTTGTCAATACGTGACAAAAAGGGGGAGACATAGATCACCTGTTTGTTTTGTTTAAGGGGAGAATATAAAAACTTTTTGATGTATCTAACTTAGGGGGAGAGTTAGAATTTATTTTGCTATATATATTTCTTGTTTCACTGCTTATTGGGTTATATTTATGATGTTATTCATTGGTATATCTCTTTATTTTTTGTTTTGTGAAATCAAGATCTTATTTTGTTTACTTGTATTATTTCCACACATGCGTTTATGCGTTTTGTTTAGTGTTTCAGGAAATATACAGGTTGATTCAATTGAGCTGCTGTCTACACTTGCAACTGATAGATAGTTGTTAGGTTGAATTTGTTTTTATTAGGCAATATTGTTTTTGGGCTATTTGTAACTTTGAGCATTTCATGTTTGTGATGTGTTTTGTCACGGATTGCCAAAGGAGGAGATTGTTGGGTTCTAAGAAATTAGGAATTAATGTATTAGAACTTCAATTTGTATTTTATTGGCAAACCATGATCAAAACATTTAGTCTAGATTTAGGCTTGCTTAAAGTATGTTTATTTGTAAAATTGGAATCGAGTGATTGCAGAATTTATTGAACTAAATCTACAAGGCTCGATCGATCGAAAATTAGACTTGATCGATCGAATCACGCGCAGGTTTATTTTTCTGCAGAGTTCCAGTTCAGCCCAAACTCTATTTAAACGTCTTGGGGTTCAAGTAAAACACTCATATATATAAGAGAAACCCTAGAACGTTTTTGAGAACTTTTAGAGAGAGAAGAGAGTGCCTCTTTTGTATCTAGGGTTTTGTACCCAAACCTCTCTAAGTCTTTGTTACCCATATTTTCTGTTTTGTGTAAATCTCTTATGAGATCTAGAGGAACTTTCTTTTACACAAAGCTTAGGGTTTTCAAGGTATAGATAATATCAACATCTTGATGATCAACTCAATTGCGGCCATTAGAGCTTAAAGAATAACAAGCGTGGGTGCTTGTAGCTAATTGGAGAATCCAAGAAAGAAGGAGTCCGTGGATTTGGAGCTTGCACGTGGTCGTGTCAGTAAGTTCTATTGGTGGGTAGCATTAGGAAGTCAAGCGGGGAGCTTGTAAGTCCTTTTGTATGAACTTCGATTCTTTCATAGTGGATTCAGGTTTACCTTAAGGATAGCTGGGTCAAATCCTCCTCAGGTTTTTACCGTGTGGTTTTCTGGGTCATCATATCTTTGTGTTATTTATTTTTCCACTGCTTTATATATTTGATATGATTGTTTGATTGTGTTTAACCTAGATTTACATAATTTGACTAAGTTAATCACTTGGCTAATTCACTAGGTTAATCCAATTGTTGTTTTAAGGGATCTAAAAACCGTTCACATATCTGTATGGAGTGCAGATTTCAACAGTGGAAGATCTAGATCTGATGATTGGTATGTTTGTTCAGCATCAAGTGCTTTCAAAATAATTCTCATATTGTTGTATTTTCGTAGTATTGTTTCTTAACCTACAATATCAGAGTCCTTTCAGAGTCATTATCTCAGTTTTTGTCATCCAAAATCTGATGTTGTAGAACCCACAATTTTCAGTCTAAATGAAGTTTATTTGTGCTTGATTTATGGAAATCCAACTTCTTATAGAGGGTATAACCAAGTGGGTCAAGATATCAGCTGTAATGTTGTAAGTGTGAGTTTCTTTTGTCAGCCTTCCACTCCACCAAAAAAAAAAAAGTTTATATTGACTGTAGTTAATGAGCAATTTGGTGAAAGTGCTCAATGTGTCTAAATATATGTGTGCTTGTTCAGATTGCATTGATTACAGTAGCATTTTGTCAAGTCACTCTGGACAGTAGTCAGTGAGCAAATACTAAAATCACTCTCAGGACATGGAGGACTATGAGCTGGGAGTAATGATCTCTCTCTCTCTCTCTCTCTCTCTCTCTCTCAATACTACATATAGGTAGACAAGATTGGTATGATCAATTTACGACTCTACATAATTTATGAATACATGCAGATTTATAGATGAAGGCCATGTGAAAACTATACTAGCATGTTTAAAATACAGGAGCATTAGTTGTCCACTTGCTATTATGGTTAGTGTACGAATTTGTCTAAGTAGTGTTGTGATAAGTTTTAACTTCACCATAATGCAATGACTACATTAGGTTTTCCTGAAAGTGTCATGTAAAAGTAGTGATATCTCCCAATTTCTGGTAATGTTCGAGATTATTGATTTTTTTAAAGCTATATGAAATGAAATAAGTGTACCATTTTTTCTTTGGTACCTTATACATTTAGAATAAATTCTCTCATAATAATGAGAGTTATTTTGAAGTTTTAGATGAAGAGGATGACCAATTATTTGCTAATAGTCATTCTCGTGGTCCATTATTTTATTGACCTTATGTTAGAGCAGTTGCACAGAGAAATAAATTGGACCTGCATAAAATGCGCAAGATTTGACTTGGATGATTGCATTATTCAATAAAAAATTTAGACTTCTTGGTGGCAAAATGTACTAGAAGATTAGTATTTAAGCTTAATGAAAGAGTATACATACATCAAGGATCACCTGATTCACCTCAAATAGATTGGCTTTGCTGGGATGAAATTTTCCAAACACTGACAGAAGATTATGATCTTTAGGAAACTTATATCAAGGTATCATTCTTTTTGATTAGTAATCTTGCTAAGACAAAAAGTTTTCCTATATCATTTCCTCTGGTTATCACTGAAGTGTAGCCCACAGCATGGCATGCACGCACACACACACTCTTTTCTTTCTTTCACTTGTATTATTCCCTTAAAGAAATGATGTTAATACTATCTACTTGAAGTAAACTGGGTGTTAGTGGGTAACAACGGCTGCACAACATAATCATATTTATTGTTGAACATTTAAAAATGACATTTTGTTGGAGCACCAGATGCAATTGCATACAGACATATATAGGATCTTAAATTTGTGATTTGGGCTTTATTTCTGTTAATGAATGTCAAAATGATAGGCCAAGTTGTTTGGACATAAAATTGGAGATCAACAATGGTGTCCTTCAGATGGGGGATTGATGATAGTTGGGGATATGCAATATGCTTCTGCAGAGTTTGAAGATATTATTTCAGGAAAAACAAAAATTTGCTACTTCATAATCCTCAACATGTTCTCAAAAGTTCAGAGAACCATCAAGGAAGAAATACAAGTATTTGAGGAGAAGCCACGTGTAGTCAAAACTCAAAAGACTCGAAACATGTTAGTATTGGGGAGGAGTTGGGAAGCCTATTAGTTGGTATAACCCATGAGGCAAGTAGAAATACAAGTAGATGATTGTAGTGTTTATAGGCTTATAACATGTGTTATGAGTTTGTTATGGGCATATTTGTCGCTGATATGGCCATTGCAAAAGCCCCCAGGGGGGAAATGGGTTTTTGCCCTTATTTTTAAAAGAATATAGCACAATGTCCATATTTTGAAACTATTTAACAGAATGTCACTTTTTTTGAAACTCAATTTTAAAAAAATCGAGTTATATGTAAATTTTTAAGTGAAACTCAACATTATTAATGTCAAGTTTCACTTAAATTTTCAAAAAAAATTAAGTGGAAAAATATGTATAGAACTCGACTTTGTTAAAGTCGAGTTCCACCTATAACTCGATTTTATTAAAATCGAGTTTCAAAATAGGAACACGGTACTTAATATTTTCAAAACATAGACGTTGTGCTAGATTTTTTTTTTAAATAAGGACAAAAGCTCATTTTCCCACCAAAAAAAGCAAGTCAGCCAACAATGACCAATGTTTGGCTTATTAGACATTCTTTTTGGGTGATAAAAACAACCAATATTCATCCAAATACTTATGGGAATGGTGACTTCGGTCCGTTTGGGATACGCTTACTTTGCTAAAATTGAAAATTTTTTACTAAAAATATTATAGATAAAGATAAAAGTTATCTGAAATAGTATAGTGAAACTCATAAATAGTACCAAAAAGTGCAGTAGGACCTATGAATAGTAGCAAAAATAAGCTGAATAATAAAATAAGTTGGTAAAAATAATCTTTGCCAAACAGGCACTTCATTTGTCTTCTTGATATTCAGCTTGATGGGTCTATAGTACTGAGTGAGATGAGACTAAGGGTACGTTTGGTACACTGAATGAGAATTACGACAGGAATTGTAATCTTTATTATTAGTAATAAAATATGTTGCAATGTAATAACTAAACATATTCATTAGTTTGGTTGTAACTTATAACATTAAAATGAAACTTAACATTTATTTTAGGAAATATCTTACTCATACAATTATATCTCCTTAAAAATTGTTATTTTTAAATTTAAGAGAGACATGTGCTATTTTTTATGATTTTTTATTTTTACAATTGTTAGATGTATATAGAAAGTTTGTTTATTTAGAAATATATTAAGTATAAAAATTATTGCACTTACTAAGGAATAACTAATACCACATTTTAAAGAGGAATAGTTATTCCTCATTTTGAAAAATAGCTATTCATAAGGAATGATTATTCATAGTAATTAAAACATAACCAAACTAAAGAATAACTAAATCTTAGGAATAACCATTACATTACAACGCCTATTACAGTCTACCAAACATGCCCTAAGTGAATAAGCATTAACTTTGTTAAAGATAGATCATCGAGCATTCTCAACTCTGATGCTGATCTCAACCAAGAAGGTGGTGACAAAACGCCATCGCTTTATGCCAGAGATCCTCACGTTTTATAAAAGGAACAAGTGCAAAAACGGTGCTGCTTTACTTAAGTGATACATGCTGAAGTCACGTGAAGAAGAAACGAGTTTATTTTTTTTTTTTTTGTCTGCTATAATTAAGCCTGATTACGTGTCAAGATTCTGTTAGTAGACGTTGAGTTCTGTTACAGATTTTTTACTTCTTCCGACTTTTTACTATATTGTATAGAACAGAGGTGTAATCTATTGACTGTACTCTCATTTTATTTCCTCATTCAATGAAATGGAGCAGCTCTATTATAAACTCTTTCGTTTCTTCTGTTAGTGTGGCATTGAGTTGAACAAATTATCAATCATCTTATAAGAAACAAAGAGACAGAAGATAATATAATATGCAGAACTGGTTCAAAGTAAGGTGCATCTAAAATTTTCATTTATTACTTAACTTTAAAGAAAAATTGAACAGGAGTTCTCTCACCTTTGAATTGATTATTGCATTGATTGCTAAACGTATAAATTTCACCAATCTTTTTTCTTGAAAAAGACGATAGCACCCTAACTATGACAATGACAAACGCATAAACCTCCAGTTGCAATATGTGGAAAATTTTGACATTGAAAAAATTAAAATAAAAAAGCCTATGAGCACACATTGCATGTACAATAATGCTAGTTATCAACTTATTATTAAGAGAATAAGAATCCATTGCCATTATTTTTTAAACGATCCAAAATACCCTCAATTGTCGATCACAATAAAATTTTGTAAAAAATCAAATAATATGATCAAAATAAGAAAAATTATATATTTCAAACATTTAAATTTTCTCTAAAAAAATGCCTAAATTTAGGTGACATTTAAAATTCAAAAGCGAAACTACATGGTTGGTCTTTGAAATTTACCCTATAAGCATAATTGGTTCCTCAAATTGCAAGTAAGTATTACTGGTCTCTCAAATTTTATAAATGAGTAGTATTAGTAGTACTTATGTTAATAGCCATTAATGATATTGCTTACGTGTCTAATGGAATATTAACCTGATTTTTTTTTATTAATAATGTGGCATTTTTATAATAAAAATATTACAAAAATTATTTTACGTGTCAGAAATTAATTAATACAAAAATACTTGGCCCAGTAAGTAACAGGTAATACCAAGTCAAAATCTGAAATCCCTATCTAAAGGATTGAAAAAATTATTATTGTTTGAGAGAGAGAGAGTACCTACATAGAAAAGCAGAGCCGCAATAGCATTGAGCATTTTGGATTTTTTTTTTTTTTTTTTTGTAGCTATTATTTACGTGTAGGTATTTAAAAAAAAAAAAAATTAAGGTTAAAAGGTTATAGAACAGCAATCACAACAATTTTGGTAAATAATAGTTATTCTTTATTTCAAGAAATTGTTATACCTTGTAATAAAAATACAACCAAATTACTATATTGATTATGGGCTAAAATGCAAAACTCACCTTTTAAGTTTCACTAGAATTTATTTCAATTTTCTAAATCTACTTTCATTTAATTCAGTCGTCTAAGTTTAAAAAAATGTTCAATTCAATCCTCCGTTAAACCTCTGTTTATATCTACACTTAATTCCCTACAAAACGAAGTAGTTTTAGTGTTTTCAAAATATTTTATTATTAAATTATTTATTAAAAAAAAAACAGAAATAAATATCTTTTTCTTAAAGAACAAAAATAAAGATCTGGTTCCTCTCCAGTTGCTTCAATGTCTTCTTCTTACTATTTTCAATTCTCACATACCCATTGTGTGTTTGAAACCAAAAAAGATAAGTATGATCATTCATTAATAGTGGTAAATCAAGTAATCTCATTCTTGGGTCTCATTCTCTTTCACATTCTAGTGTTCGTGTAATGAACATAGAAGGAGCATTGTACCCAACTGAGCCTAAATCTGAAGAAAAAAAACCCTACTCCCACCAATCCCCTAAACCCTACAACTAAGGGCCTGTTTGGATTGAGGGGGGAAGGAGGGGGGAGTAGGAATGAGTAAAGTAAAGTTGGCTGAAAATATACTAATTTTGAGTCAATTTTACTCTACTCTACTTTATTCCTTTTTCCGCCCTCTCAATCCAAACGTAGAGAGAGAGATATTGAGAACTTCATATCACATTAATACTGCTTTTCTACATCCAAACTTATGCCAACACATAAGAATCTTAGTTATTATATGATATTTTATTTTTTCAGTAAGCACCATTAAAATTAAATTTACATTTTCTTCCAACATAAGAGGGACACCATAAAAGGGTCAAAACCTCCACTTCTAAGGAAGAGCTTTGACGTAGGACAGATTTGAAACCTCAAAGAGCCTAAATTTTCCCAAACTTTGGAACTTCATATCACCTTTTAAAAATATCCCTTAAATCCTTAATTCTGTTGCTACCCCCAAAAGTCATCCTACCTATCCTTCTTTGTTTTAGCCACTCTTCATCCATTGAACCCTATCTTTTCCAAACCCGACTCAATTGACAAACTCTAGATATCCTTCTCTCTCTCTCTCTCTCTCTCTCTCTAAGATTTAGGCTTGGTTTGGTATGATATCCTTTTTAATTTATGGGTTCTGTCTTTTTTTATTTTTTTTATTTAATTAGCATTTTTTTAAGTTTAGAAATAAATAATAAATCTAATAATAAATTAAAAAAAAAAAAAGTTAACGGCAAAGATAAACAAAGGTCTAAATAAGGATTTAATTGAACAGTTTTGAAAATTAGAAGATTGAATTGAACGAATGAAAGTTAGAGAATTAAAATGAATTTTATTGAAAGTTCAAAAGTAAGTTTTATATTTTAGCCTTTATTATATTCTTATGTAATAACTATTCTATTATAGGGTCTATTATAGTATACTAAACATGGTTTTATTTATGAATTTCTAAGTAACACATTCCCTTAATTGTAATATACACTCGCCCAAGCAGGGGCGAAGCCATGTAGTGGCTTGGGGGGGCCGTGGCCCCTGCAAAAAAAAAAAAAAAATCCATTAGACTATGAAGAAAAAATAAATGGGCCCCCCCAACATTGGACAGCCGGCCCCCCTACCCATTTCTCAACATTTCTCCCAGCCCAGCCCCAGCTTTAGTTTTAAGTACTCCAAATAAAACAAAAAGCTGCTGGCCCACTTTATTTAAATACTCTAAGTCCAAATAACAACAAAATTACACTTTCTCTCCATCTCAAAAAACCCACCCTAACCCACGGAATCCCTTATCCCTTTTTACTTCTTATTCTTTTGTTTTGGCTTCTTTGATACACTTTCAGCACTGGTACCACTGCCTATCAGCCCCCAAAACTCCAGTCCTCTGTCCTCACAGTCCGAAAAAGAAAAAAAAAAATTCTAACCAATTTTTTCTTTCTTCATCAGCTGATTCAGTTTTAGTTTTGGAACTTGGTTGTTTTGTCTTCTTTGATATACTTTCAGCACTGGTACCGCTGCCTATCAGCCCCCAAAACTCCAGTCCTCAGTCCTCACAGTTCAGAAAAAAAAAATAAATAAATAAATAAATCTGACCAATTTTTTCTTTCTTCATCAACTGATTCAGCTTTAGTTTTGGAACTTGGTGATTGCCTGGTGAGTTTTCTTCTCTTTCTTAAGCATTAGACATTCATGATTCATCTTTTTTTTTTTTTTTTCTCAACTATCTACACCTAAATATTTACATGCTCTTTATATTTTCATAGATTTTTAGAGAAATACGCGATTGAAGGCATGGGGAGATTATTTGTGATGAGTCTTGAAGGGAAGATCTTTTGGAGGCAGAGGCAGTAGGCATTGCCACACGAGTGACCCATCTTTGCACTTTGTGAAGACAAAGTTTCTAAGGTAAAATTGTTTTGATTTATTACCTATTTTTGATTAGTTAGATATCATGTTGCTATGGATGTAGCTGTGGGTGTTGTTAAATTGTTTGGTTTATGTTGTATACCAATACTTGTGTGTTTAATTTTTATTTTTGTTTGAGGGGTTATTATTAATTAAAGTCGTATTAAAAATGGGTTGATTGTTTAAATTATAGTAGAAATTTTGTTTTTTCTTGAGTATAAATAACATTCATATAACTAAGTAAAAATTTTTAATTAAAATTTTATTTTTTAAGTTCTTTTCAGGTTAATTTTTTAGTCATATTCTTAAAGCTAAAAGAATTATGAGCAAACGAAAAACAATTGATGCATTATTTTTAAAAAAAAATGTTAGCAATTCAGAAATTAGGATACCTGTGGCTGTGGCTGTAGAAACAAATGTTGATACTTCAATGCCTAATGAACACCCTTCCAAATGTTCAAGAATTCAATCTGAAGAGATAGATTGTGATCTAGGATCACGTAAACAAATATGTGAATTCTCTATCAACAAACAAAATAAAATCCGACAAGCTTATCTCAAAGAAGGTCAATATCAACCTAAAAATATAGACTATCCATACAACGATGATACTCATTGTCATCGATTTCAAGCTTCATGGTTTGAATCACATAGGGATTGGTTGGAATACTCACCTTCAATGGATGCGATATATAATCTACCTTGCTACCTTTTTGGTAAGAAACTAATAGGTCGTCCCGGATTAGATGCATTCATTTCAACAGGTTTTAATAATTGGAAAAAGGTGAATAATGGAATGAATTGTCATTTAATTCGTCATGCAGGGAAAGATCCAAACTCCCCACATAAAATTGCTGTGAAATGTTGCGAGGATTTAAAGAATTATTCACGACATATTGACAAGCTAATTGAGAAACAAACGTCAAAAGAATTAAAGAATAATCGGCTGCGGCTCAAAACCTCAATAGAATGTGCTCGATGGCTAGCATTCCAAGTTTGTACTTTTAGAGGTCATGATGAAAGTCTTGATTCAAAAAATAGAGGTAATTTTATTAAATTGATAAAATTCACATCAACTTTTAATGACAAAGTAGCTAGTGTTGTTTTGGAAAATGCTCCAGGAAATTCCAAATATACATCACCCACAATTCAAAAGGAGATTTTGCATATTCTTGCTAGTAATGTGCGAAATGCTATTCGTGAAGAAATTGGGGATGCAAAATTTTGCATTCTTGTTGATGAAGCCCGGGATGAGTCGAAGAGAGAGCAAATGGCCATTATTTTGAGGTTTGTTGATAAAAATGGTTTCATTAAAGAATGTTTCTTTCATGTTGTGCATGTTAGAGATACTACTGCGTTGACCTTAAAGAATGAGATATGTGCTGTCTTTTCTCGTTACAACCTTCACATTGAGAATATTCGAGGTCAAGGGTATGATGAAGCTAGTAATGTGCGTGGTGAATGAAATGGATTACAATTTCTATTTCTTAAAAAATGTCCATATGCTTATTATGTATATTGCATTGCTCATAGGTTGCAATTGGCTTTAGTTACAACATCTAGAGAAGTGAAAGTTGTTCATCAATTCTTTGATCATTTAACTAATATTATCAATATTGTCGTTAGTTCTAGTAAGCGTAATGATGAATTGCAATATGCTCAAGGGGAACAAATTGAGAAAATGATTGCTTCTAATGAAATTGAGACTGGAAGAGGGGCAAACCAAATTGGTACTTTGCAACGGGCTGGAGATACACGTTGGGGATCTCATTTTCAATCTATTTGTAGTTTGATAAAAATGTTTGATGCAACTTGCAAAGTTATCAATACTATCTCTGAGGAAGGGGCTAATTATAAACAACGTATTGATACCGAGGGAGCTTATCAGGTATTAACATTATTTGAATTTGTTTTAGTTTTGCATATGATGAAAGAGATTATGGGAATTACTAATATTCTTGCCAAGCTTTGCAACAACATTCTTAGGATCTTTGAAATGCCATGCATTTAGTTTCAACTACAAAATCACTTATTCAAAAGTTGAGAGATGATGGATGGGAGCCTTTACTTGATAGTGTTACATCATTTTGTGGAGAACATGAAATTGATATTCCTGATTTAAATGCTCGTTACACTAAACCTCGAGGTAGATACTGTCATCAAGATGAAGCTTTGACTACAATAGAACATCATTTAGGAATTGACATATTTACAGTTGCAATAGATTTTCAATTGCAAGAATTGAATAGTAGATTTTGTGAGCTAACAGCAGATCTTCTCACTCTTAGTTCAGCATTAAATCCTAAGGATGCTTTTAGATCATTCAAAATTGGTGATATTTGCAATTTGGCTGAAAATTATTATCCTCAAGATTTCACTGAGCAGGAAATTTGTCTTTTGAAGCATCAATTGCAACATTATGAGCTTGATGTGACAAAGCATCCAGATTTTCAGAATATGGGTACAATATCTGAGCTATGTAGGGGATTAGAAATTTCAGGGAAGTCTAAATTCTATCATTTAATTGATAGACTGATTCGTCTTGTGTTGACTCTTCCAGTTTCTACAGCAACTACAGAACGAGCTTTTTTAGCTATGAAACTATTAAAAACAAGACTTCGCAATAGAATGGAGGATGAACTTTTGGCAGATAATATGATAGTTTATATAGAAAAGGAAATTGCTGGGAATTTCACCATGGAAATGATTATGGATGAATTCTATTCCATGAAAAATTGTCGTCAGACATGATTTTGATGTGAAATGTTTATTGTGTGGATATTTTTGTATAAGTCTATAGTGAACTAGACAGTTTTTGTATGTTCATTAATGTTTAAGATATATCAAAATTGAAATTTCATATTCAATAGACTTATGATTTATGTTTTTTATATCAATACTTCGAATCGGCCCCCCCATGTAAAAATTCCTGGCTACGCCCCTGCACCCAAGAGCTGTACATCCTTGACATTCTCAAAGTCAAAGTTTGTACCGGGTCATTTCAACTTGAGTAGGACCAATTAAAATTTCTGCTTGTTACTTTCAGAAATTATATATACTACCATTCTCAAAGCATCATTCTTTTCTTTCACATATAATCACAATAAGGTCAACGGTTTATTATTATTTGATAATGCGTGAGGAATATTAAAAAGCTACTAGGAAGTTGCAGTTTATATTTATTAAGATCAACGGCCATTAGAAAGTTTGAAGGGAAAAATAACATTTTAGCCTCTACATTTTAGGATCATTCGTAAATTTGCTCCATACTGTTATTTTAGTGTGCTAACGGATTGCACAGTTGGCATATTTAAAGTTTACATGGCTTATAAAATAATATTAACTAATATTTTTTTTTTATTAATTCATTTCATTTTAGTGCTAGATTGTGTGGGTATTGCATGTAAAAGTATTGTTGAGGTTTTAACTCATTTCATTTTTTAATGTGATCTCGGCAAGCCTATTTCTCTTTGTTTATTTGTGTGTGTTTGGATAGCAAGATAATGATAGGAAATTTTGAATTTTTCTTTTTTATTTTATTTATTTTCAGCCAGATTTTTTAGTTTTTCGAGGTTTTTTTTTTTTCGAATGTGGCTTTTTTAATATATACAAATGCTGAGGTGGCTTTTAAAATATCATTTTATAAGCCACATAATCTTTAAGTATGTCAACTATACAATCCATTAGCAATGTATAAGTTTCAAGTATGCCAACTGTGCAATCCATAAGCATTTTTCATTAGTAAGTTAACGATAAAGACCAAATTGACTACATGTTGAAAATAACATGTATCAAATTGACTGCTACCAAAATGTCAAAACCAAAATCACTATGAGATCCAAATTGTAGAAACCAAAATAATATTTTTACCAATATTAAAAAGTCATTCAAATCCATCTCATTTACGAGTTTAATACATATCCATTTATACCAGGAATTATGTGAGCATTGACTTTCCTCATCCAAACTGACATGAAAATAATGCGTGAGGAATATTTAGAAGTTGGATCATGCTAACGAGTGCTCTTAGAGTAATGGTTAATAATCCATTTTAGGAAAGTTTTGACATCACTTTTATGGGAAATGAAAAAAATATTAGGGTATGTTTGGTAACTATTTTTTCCTCTTATTTTCTATTTTCAAAAACAATTTTCTATTTTTGAGACAAAAAAACTTGTTTGGCAACTCAAAATTGACAAAAAACAAAAACTGTTTTCAAAACTCAATTTGTGAAAGAAACTGAAAACATGTAAAACACTGTTTTCAGTTTCTAATTTTCAAAAGTCAATGAAAACACGCATTTAATTTAATGAATCTATCTAATTTAATAAGTTAGCAATTATAGTTCAAATCCTAGGAACAACATATTTTAGTATTTTCTATTTTTTTCTTCAAAACTCTTTCTTTTTAATTTCAATAAACCAAACATGTTTTTGATTTCAAAAATACAAGAAAATTGTTTTTTCTTTATATTCCTCAAAACAAGTTTTTGAAAATAAAAAACAAAACATGTTACCAAACATAGTCTTAATTACTTTTTTTTCTTTTCCCATAAAAATTTTCTTTAAATGGATTGTTAACCAATGCCCTAAGAGTATCCGTTAGCATTTCCCTTAGAAGTTACAAGGAAATTGCAATTATATTTTGGTCAACAGCGCCTCAAAAATTCGAAAAGTCATTTAAAAGGTTATATATAATTTAGTTCCAGGAATCATTTAATTTGCACATCCACTTTCATCCACGTCTATCTTTCTTTCTTAGTTTCTCCTCCTTTCAACTTTTCTCGACCATCTGCTCCTAACTTCAATGGCTCTTGTGACCTGCAATGAAGCCTTCTCTTCTACTTTCATTTACTAGCCCAAGAACTTTGATGTCTTCTTAAGTTTTAGAGGTGAAGATACCCACCTTGGTTTTATAAGCCATTTGTATAACGCTTTGACTCAACGGGGTATTCACACTTTCATTGATGATAATCACCCCAGTGGAGAACAAATTTCTACTGAACTTCTCAAAACTATTGAGAGGTCAATGATTTCAATAATTGTATTATCTGAAAACTATGTATCATCCACTTGGTGTTTGGATGAGCTCGCCAAGATTGTTGAGTGTAAGAAGTATGACCAATTAGTGCGGCCAATTTTCTATCATGTAGATCCATCAGAAGTTCTTAGGGTCCGTTTGGATATAGCTGAAAACTGAAAACTGAAAACTGAAAACACTGTAGCAAAATAATTTTTAAATGTGTGAATAGTACCGTGGGACCCATTTTTAATAAAAAAGTTGCTGAAAAGTAAAAATTGTGGGTCCGTGAACAGTAAAATTTGTGTGGAAAAGTCAAAAATTGCGGCTACTGTTCATGAACAGTAGCCGCAACAGTGACTGCACAGGTCCATTCCGCTGGAAACGCGTGGAAAAAAAAAAAAAAAAAGGGAAAACGTGAAACGCAAAACGTGTTCAGCCCAATCCAAACGGAGACTTAATCGAAAGGGAAAGTTTGGGAAAGCACTAGCTAAACATGAAGAAAAATTTAAGGATAACAAGAAGGTGCAAAGGTGGAGAGAAGCTTTATGTGAAGCAGCCAATATATCTGGCTGGCACTACAATCATGGGTATGTATTTAAGGAAAACATTTGGCTTCAAATATGTTTGGAACCTTAGGCTCCAACCATCAATGGGAAGATGACATATGTTTCATTATGCACATAACTTTCTAAATTTGTTAAATTAGGTGACTCATGTGCAATGCACATGACAATGATTAATATCAATTTCCTATTGATGGTTGGAGTTCAAGGATTCAAAATGTTTAGAGTCATACTTTGTCTTTTATTTAAAAACATATCCTATACTTTTTATGAGTCATAGTGTTTATGGGGCCCAATAATTCAAATAAGGTACCTGTGCCACGTGTCGTATCCTTAGCCGAGGAGCCCATTATCGTGCCAAGGAGGCCACACACTCAGACAGTAAGGCCACGTCAGTGGCACATTGCTAGAGGAGGTCCTGTTAAGAAAAAGCTTCGGAGGGGGGGGATTAGCCTTGACATGACTGGAGGGATGATGGCTACCCCCACATTCAATGCATCCCACCAAACCTTCTGGCTGCATTTATGTGAAGAATACCCCTGAACAATGCTATCTTGGCCGTCGCAACTCACAAGGGGTTTGGGAAGGTGTCTGATGAGACAAGCACTCAAGTGATGGGCTGGACTGGGCAATCAACAAATAAAGGGCTAAGATCGCCTGAAAGGAGCTATATAATGTGAGAAACCCTCCAAAGGGAGGGGAGGAGGGAAAAATCTATAAAGAAAACATTGGAGGATTAAGAGAAGTAACTATAATCAAATCCTAGAGCAATATATTCAAGAACCACTCTCCTTGAACATTGTTGAGGAAGAATTTATGTGCATCACATTTGTCTATTCATTGCTTTTCCTAGCTCTCTTACCATCTTTAGCCCATTAAAGGCATTGTCCACTTCATTGAAGCCTAGCTTTTCAAGCCCACTCTCTACAAATTTATTGTATTGGGCTCTTTGGGCCTTAATCCATTAATCTTTTGGACCTAAGTACCAAAGCCCGCCTTTACGATGCTTGTTATGACCACTAATTTTAAGTTGGACAAAATTTGACTACAAACTTGGTTGGACCTTTAGGCTTCAAAGTATGTACTATAAAATATTCAATGTGTAGTTTTCAAGTGCAATGCAAATGACTCACTTTTAGAGCATTTGTATTGGTGGAGGCATATAGTTAAAATGCTAAATTTAGCAACTAAATTTAATGAAAGTGGCGCAAAAAAACACATTGGTGGAGCTATAGCCATACCATTTGGTTGTAATGCTACAATGCATAGAGATGGCTGTGCACTATAGCTAAGAAGGTAAAAAAAAAAACATTTTTTATTAAAAGATATATTATTTTATTGTGTTAGTGGTGGTGGTTGTTGTATATTGTAGTAGATATATTATTTTATTGTGTTATTTATATTATTTTATTGTGTTCAATACTAAAATAAAATCACTGATGTTGGGTATTTTGTAAAATGAAGTGGTAAAATAGATAAAGTGGCTTTTTATGATGTTAAATTGCTAAATTTATGCCTCCACCAATGTGGATGCTCTTAGTGAGTCATGTTATATAGTTGGGTTAAGTGAATCATATGCATTATACACATGACAAGTAAACATGCCAGCTTCTTATAGTAGTTTAAAGCCTATCCAACTAAGTTTGTTGCCAAATTTTGTTATTTTAGGGTTAAATAACAACCCAACTATCACTGTTTTGGGTGTGTGTGTGTGTGAGAGAGAGACCGCGCCCCCGGCCCCTTTTTTAGGATGTTGGGCCAAACTCACGTGAATGGGTGGAGTCGTGTTATTACCTCTCAAAATGGAGGTTCGACTAGTTATATTTTCCCCTTTAGATTAAGGGTTTTACAATGGAGGTACCACTTATTTAATTATTGGGATAAATAAGAAAATCAAAATTGAAAAATTCTTCATTTTATTAATTTTCTATTGAATTTACATTGATCATAGGAAAATTACATGGCTTTGGTCCTAGATACAATCCAAAATAAAGTACATAGCTTTGTTTCCTAGTTACAATCTAAAAATTGAAAATTACAAGGATAAACATTGGTCTATCAACCCTTGATCTAAGTTCAGAGGCTATGTTACAAGGTGAGAAGGCGTTAGGCACCTACCTTGCTCGGTAAACCGGCTTTCTAGACTATGGTAGCCAACATTCATATCATATCATCCAATATGTTATCCATCAATTTACATGTTGAATTCATTGTGTGTGTATGTGATAAACCCTAATTCCATTTTTTAAGCATTTCATTTGGATTGAAAAATAAATTCTAGTGAATGTGTGTGGATTGTGATATCCTAGATTCAAGAATTTGAAAGAATTATTAAACAAACATGTTTTTCATTTTTTTTTATGTGGATTTAAGATTAAAATAAGTATTATGCATGAACATGTAATGAACAACCAAGAACATGTGAATAACATATAAGAACATTCAAATATATTCAAGGAAATTTAAATGATTACTATCATGCTTTAATCTTAAACTCTCATCATGGCAACACAAAAAACAATTAGGGAAATAGATTATACCTTCATGCAAGATCGATATAGTGGAGGAGGAGACTCTTGAGGAAGGTCCTAAGGGTAGAAGAAAAGAAGAGCTAGGAGAGAAAGAATGAGTCTCACTCAATACCTTGAGTCTTAGGAAGACCAAGATATGACAAGACTACTTAACTTCACTAGAACTCAAGAAAGGAGAAGAGAAGGAGGTTTTTTGTGTGTCTTGGAATGAATGAGGGGGGAGGTTTATATAGTAGTTGTGCAGGAAATATGAATGAAAGGTCATTTAATGAGGGTTGACAAAGAATCATAAACCTGGACCTCATTTTAGGCTTGGGGGAAATCTGGTGCATTAAATGTAGAGATTGGTGGGAGTGAAGAGTAAGCCAAAATTCGGTTTTCCCATAGCTACTGTAACAGCCTATAGAACCAACTTCAAAAAATCATATCTTACTTAATTATGATCGGAATTGTCTCGTTCTTGTACTCAAATTGAAGTCCTGAATGTCTAATTTCTGGGAAAATTAACCTCATTCACAGATTCAAAATATTTGGAGAGATATCAATGACATGGTGAGCAGAGGTCATTTGTTAGAAAATGATTTCAGCACAATTAACATTAATAGGTCCCAAATTAGCTCCCAATTAACATTAAATGGCTCCAATTACTCCCATTTAAAACTTAATTAGTTCCAAATTGATTATGACATATCATTAATCTCAAATTTATTATAATTATAACCAATTGGAATCAATTGTTTATAATCACATATAGTCGGACTCAATTTATGATAGTGCATCTCGGCTATTAAAACTTGATTTAATGATAAATTTCAATCTAATAGTCCGATTAGGGCTTATGACCAGTCGATTTGATCGTTACAACATCAAGATCATTTTGGTGAAATAAGATTAAGGATCTAGTGATCAGAATCAAAATGCATATTCCAAGGTGAAATTACCCTTTTACCCTCCATATGAGATTAAATGCGGGTTACAAAATGGGATGTCAACAGTATGTTATTTTTATTGCTAATATAAATGTTAAATTATTTCTTTTAGTAGCTTTTTTTTTTTTTTCCAAATTTTAGTTGTGTTTTCAGGAAAAATATATAGCAATTAATAAAGAAACTGATATTTTTGTACAAAAAGAAAAGAAAAATAAAGAAGATTATATTTCATATATGTCTCCATTCAAATACATAGCAAACAAAAAGGCAAAATAACAAAAAGTATTATTTTCTTGTATTACTATAATTTAAAATATTTTTTTATTTAAAATATAATATAAACACACACATTAATGTTTCAGAACTTGGATTTTAACCCCTAAAGTTTAGGTTGTATGGATTTTACATTCCCAAATTCTGAAACTTTAGGGTGCAAAATCCAAACACCCCAAAACTTTAGGGACTAAAATCCAAAAACTTCTAAAATATAGAGGGTAAAATCCAAGTTCTGAAACGTTAGGGTGTGAAATCCAAACATCACCAAACTTCAGGAGGTAAAATTCAAATTTTGAAACTTCGGGGTGTAAAATCCAGTCACACCCAAACTTCAAGGGGTAAAATCCAAATTTTGAAACTTCAGGGTGTAAAATCCAATCACCCCCAAACATTAGGGGTGTAAATTACAATTTACCCAAGTATTAAAGTTAAGTTACAGTTTTTTTTTTTAAAAAGAAGAAGTTTAGTTGAAGTATTCTTGTAAAAGTACATAATACATGAAATATTTAATATATCTTTTATACATTCAATTTTGAAAAATATTTTCAAGAACCTTGTAGTTAAGAGGCATTGAGTGATCTACCTTAAAAGAATATCCAACGTTTGAATGCCTACTCCACTTGCAACTTTCGTAACAATTGAATTATAAAAAATAAAAAATTATAGAAAATTTTATTTTTTTGTAGTATTTTGCTTCATATAGTAAACATCAATTTTTAAAAAATCCTTACATAAAAATACATGTAATTTGCAGTATTATTAGACCTGGAAGTCGGGACCTGCCAACCCAACCCAAACCCAAATTATTTGACCTAAAGTAAAAATGGTTTGGCAAGTTACCCAACCAATTTTTTGCAGGTCAACTTGTTTTTTTAATTTAATTTAATTTTTTGTAGGAAAAAAACAAATAAAATTAAGACATGATTGGTTTACTTGTTTGTTTTGGACTTTACAATGCGCAGGTCAAACTTAATTGACAAACATAATTTTTTTTTTTTTTTGAGAAACGACAAACATAATGTTAGTGGTACGTGATTAATAATATTATTTTTGAAAAAAATTTAACTTTTTTAGATAACACCATTCATATATATATATATATATATATACGAGATGGGTTCAAGTTACACCTTTTTTAAATTGTTGGATTTAAGTATATCCAACAGTTAAAAAAAGACCCTCATTATTATAAATATTTTTATTAGAATTTCATTAATTACCCTCATTTATTACATTTTAAACCTATCTCTAAACCCAACAAAATTTGACGTCTGACCCTCTCTCTCTCCATTTGTATCTCCGTTTGTCTCTCTCTCTATATTCTAAACCTACGTTTCTCTCTCTCTATCTCCTCCTCCATTGCTCCTCCACCATTGTTCTACCTCCACAGGTTGCCAACAGAAAAAAAAAATAAATAAATAACCAAGCCGAACACTATTCCTCTCACTTTTTTCCAGTTGGGTGGATGCGACTAATCTGGCCGAGAATTATTACCTTGTAAATGCAATGTCATCAAGGGTATTAATGTACTGTTTTCTATCATTTTGCTAAATAATCAAGCTCTTTAAATACTCTTTTATTGTATATGTAAGAGAGTTGGAATGTAAAGGAGTTCTGAGGGCAAGATAAATAGACCTTGCTTCGATATCGCAATAGTAACGAATGTATATATATAGAGGTGGGTTCAAGTTACACCTGATGTAACTCTATAAGAGTTACACCTTTTTTAGACCATTGATTTTCATTAGATCTAATGGTTAAAAAAACACTAGTGCCATGTCAGACTTAATATCATTAATTCATTAAATTTTCTTCTAAAAATAAACAAAATGTCATTAAAGTCTTACCTTCCACGTTGTCTTCTTCTTCTACCTCTCTCTCTCATTTGCCTGGACATGAACTCCTCCAACGAACCAAATAGATCAACAAGGGAATCGATACATTGTACTTTTATTGTGGTACAAGTAGCAGATCTGAAAACATGCAACATCTAGAAGATCCTTTTAAAAGACTTATTAGAAGTACCAGCTATCCAAATCTCAGATTTAACATCGTCTACCATGCAACAACCACTAGACTGCAACATCTTCTCTACAGTATATTCATATGGGATTTTGGGTAGAGGGCATAATTATACGTTTTTAGACCCCTTAAAACACAAGTTGTTTAACTTAGTTATTTAGCCAAGTGATTACTTAGATAAATTATTCAGATCTAGGTTAACACAATCAAATCATCTCATGTAAATAATGCGAAAATATAAAGAACACATGATATGATAACTCAGGAAAACCAAACCGGTAAAAACCTAGGGAGGATTTAACCTAGCTATCCTCAAGGTAAAACAAATCCACTATGAAAGAATTGAAGTTTGTACAATAAGACTTAGGCCACTAACATCCTATTGCTATCTCGAGTAAAAAACTTACTATCATGACCACGTGACATCTTCGAGTCCACGGACTACTTATTTCCTTGATCCACTGCAACCACAAGTACTCCCACTTGTGACTTTGAGACTCCAGTCAAAGGTTTCAGATCTCCTTGAATTCTTTATGCAGTAATTGAAACAATCACCAAGTTCTTGACATGAATCTTGATAACCCTAAGTGTGTATTAAGGTAAACACCTCTAGATCTCACAAGAGATTCAACACACAGCATATCAACAACCTCTAAAAAGTGGCTAGGGTTTTTCCTTTTATACTTGGATTAAAATATAAACCCCTACACGTCATACCGGGCTTGGGTTGAGTTGGAAAATTTTGCAAAAAAACAATATGCACTAGGTTTGATCAATCGAGTCTAATTTTTTATCGATCAAGACGATCGATGGAGCCTTGCAGATTTAGTCTAGTAAATTCTGCAATCACTCAATTCCAACTTTACAACTAAACACACTTTAATCAGCCTAAATCTGGACTTTAAGTTTTGATCATGGTTTGCCAACACATTACACATTGAAGTTCTAATACATTTAGTTCATAATTTCTTAGAACCTAACAATAACTTCTCTATTAGGAATACAAAAGAGTCAACAAACAGTATGAGCCCATCACAACAAAATAAAGTTAATAAATCAGTTAGTCTGCTAATGTATTGAAGGTTGTTTATTACTCATATCTGTTTGCTTCAGTAGAATTGTCAAATAACAAATTAATTCAATCGTTGCCTATTCCCATGAAATCTATTTACACAGATGCATATCATTCACATCTAATTGAAAAGATGAAAAATGCTAATGCCTTATCACTTGTTGAGTTATTTGGTTCCTTGGAAGAGTTCATGGACGTCCTAGCGTATGAGAGAGAGAAGAAGAAGACAGCGGTGGAAGGTGAGAGTTTAATGAGCTTTTGTTTATTTTTGGAAGGGAATTTAATGACTTAATAATATTAAATTTGACATGGCACTAGTGTGTTTTTAACCATTAGATCTAATGGAAATCAATGGTTTAAAAAATGTGTAACTTTTATAGAGTTACACCAGGTGTAACTTGAACCCATCTCATATATATATATATATATATATATATATATATATTTGACGTTCATATACAATGGCCTTAAAAAAAACCAATTGAAACTTTATCTAATTATAACTTATACAAGTCAAACTTAATTGACAAACATAATGTTAGTGGTACGTGATTAATATTATTATTTTTGAAAAAGTTATTTCTTTATAATCAACACTTGTATAATCTAGTATATTATAGTAGTCATTAGGAAACCATAAATCAATTAACACCCTTTTCATTCTTTGCCAAGAGTAGAGTGGATGCTTACCTCGCCGCTTTCTATTGATTTGAATGTCTTCTCACCATTCCTCTGCTTCATTGTCCAATTTATTAGATGCAAACTGCACTTTTTTTTCATCACAAATATTCCAAAAATTAAAATACTCTTCCAAATCAAGAAGCGAATCAATAAAATCCGACTGACACTTATCTCCATCAAAGAATGTAATTTTCTTGTAGTTAGGAGTGTGTCTTCAATATATTGATCATTGTTGTTGTGAGATGATTTCCTAGCAAGAAAAGTAGCAATCTTTTGCTTGATTTCACCAATCTTTTTACGAAATTGGTGATTCTCATCATGAGTCTAGCTCTTCACGCAACTTGAGGAACTCAGCCCTATTGAGGACTGTGTTGTTGACGCTGTTGTTGTGGTGGTCACCGTCTCGCTGGTTAGTTATCAGACCAGGGCATGTCAAGGCTCTGATACAAACTGAAGTCACGGAAGTCTAAAGAAAGCACACATGATACTCTCTTTGATGGACAGAAACTAAATTATTTGTTTCTGGTAGTAAACCTCGAATCCAAGAGAGGTTCCTTGAATCCACAAGGTGATAAACTGGAATTCACTAGAGAAAGAAATTGACAAAACGTCTGTATTTTATTGATAATAATCTTTGAAAAAAAGTTTACAGACTTAGGGGCCTATTTAAGGGCTCCGTAAAACTTGATAGATAAGAAAATATATTCTAAAATAAGTACTAATTAATATCTAACCATAACAAGAACCCAAATTTGACCTAAAACACATTAAAAACACCTAAAAACAAAGAAATAAATGCCCTAAACCTAAAATAACGAAATTACATAAAAATACTAAAAATAACAAATTACATAAATTAATTTGAAAATTTTGTCCTAAATCAGTCGGAATATGTTTAATGCTTTCTTGAACCATGGGAAAGTCGGAATATGTTTAATGCTTTCTTGAACCAATAACAACGAGGTGGTATCTCATGTATCATATACATGCAATATCTCTTTCAAATAAAACAATCTCAAAAATAAAAGTTTTACTATAACACTTTAGAATGAAATTGAATGGTGTAGGGGCTTTTTTTTTTGCCAAAATACATGTGTCGGAATATTTGTGGACACTTCTTGAACAAAGGCTTGTGGGGTTCAAAATTGGGCTTGGTTCATTTTGCAGAATAAGCCCAGCTAGAAATGGTCTTGATATGTCCTGTAGAATTGGCTCCGCTGAACCAGTCGATAGCAAAACAAACACTCCAAACAAATAATAAAATACAACCCAGTAATTTGTTAGCTCATAGCAAAATCAACATATTAGTAAGTGTTTAATGACTATATTTTGTAGCATATATATATAGACAAAGGACTGTTATTTGCTGAATAGAACTTAGCCAAGACAGATCTTTGCTCCAACTCTCATAGTCTTATTGCTTAAAGTCAACACAAAACTATGGATTTTGGAACTTGAGTCAACCTTGGCTGTGGAGAAGAAGCCCAAAGAGCAGTGTCTTTTTGGGAGAGAGGGAATACTTTAGTGGTGCATGCCAAGATATTCTACTAAGGGTTTTCTCTACAACCCTCTTAAAAACCTATTCTGCCACTATTCTTTGTCTATTCTCTCTAATATGTTTACTGCTCTACTAATGCCTTTCGTTGATGTTCCCCCATGTGGCTGAGTTCTATTCCTATTTATACACAGATTTTGGGACATTCCCGCTGACTCTCTTCCTCCCTCTTTGGAAATTCTTATTACAAAAGAGGTTTTGATTTCTTTCTATATTTGGTAAACAGACTAATCTTAATGCAAACTCTCAAATCACAGCAACACTTCTTTTCAGACGAGGATTCCTAGAAAGTAATTGATGGAAATTAATTATCTTATTTAACCAAGGTTTAATCTTAAGATTTTTTAAACCATGCACCTTATGGTCCACCATGTTCTCCATCCATTCAATCAAAACACTTCCCAGCAAGTATTTTTTCCAAAGGAACCACGACAGAATACCAAAAACCAAAAGACTCCCTCCCCTCCATCAAGCCACAACTCCCGAGTTTCAATTAGTGGTAAGTCCTCCTCTCTTTTCGGGTTTGGGATGCGAAGGAGCAGGATTCATCCTTTTCTTCACATTGCTCGATGTCTGAAATTACGGAATGTTTTTACTTACCTTCGTGTTCAGTCAGCAGCTCTCTCTGTTTTCCCTTCCCCTTTTCACGAAGTGCTCAGAGCCTGCAATTCTCTTATATAAGGAGTTTGGGAAGTGCTCAGAGCCTCCAATTCACTTATATAAGGAGTTTGGGGCATACTGGGCTTATTTCAATTCTTTGGATCGTTTTGCAGAAGCTCTTTTTGTGGGCCTCTTATTTTCTTTAGCATGTTTGGGCCATCTCTTGGGCCTATTTTTGCTTTTCCAGCGGGCTTCTTAATGAGAGCTGCTCTCTCTCTCTCTCTCTCTCTCTCTCTCTCTTTTCTCAGCTGTGGATAACCAGGCCTCTACTGATTTCCTCATTTTAAGATATATTGCAACAAACCCTTTTCTTTGGTTACTTAGCTAGCTTGGTTAGGACGTGGGTCTAGTAATAGGTTTTTCAAGCCCTTTCTTCCTTGCTTTTCTTTAGTGGGCTTGGGACTTTATTTGCCAGCCCATAGCGTAAAAAAATGGGCATCAACAAATGAAATGGATAAGTCATAAAAGAATGGAATAAAATTGAATTGAATAAAACGTATTTCAGTAATGGAAAATAAATGAATTAAATAGAATTATTAAACCTTGTTTGGAAGTTATAGAATAAAAGAATGAAAGTTAATCGTATTTAGGAGTTATGTAAAGGAAAATAAATTGAATCATTAATCACAATATTATTATTAGACTCTAATTTTAAAAGGGTAAGACTTAGTTACAGTACTTATGTGCTGTTCTTTAGGTTTCCATCTTAAGATTTTGTCATGTGATTTTTTTCTCATGGGATTGATGCATATTTTTTAGTTAAATAGTCACATGGCAGAATTTTAAAAAGGGAACCTAAGGTACTGTATATAAGTTTTTTCCGTTTTAAAATAAAAGACTAAATATATATAATAGTATTTTTGGAGTTTTAGTGAAAATTTAAGGTTTTGACGGAATAAAAAAGAATATGTATTTCCTTAAATCCCTCCTACCCGTTCCATTTCTCAAGTTCTCTCTCACTTAAACTTTCAAACAATAGAATAGACTCTCTATTCTATCCATTAAAACTCCCAAATAAATTCCATTTTATTATTTTCCCTCCCCTCAAACGAAAAGATTTTCCATTGACGTATATATAGTTTTCCTTTTGCCTATTTTTTTCAATACTACCTACAACACACAGAACGCCGAAATACAAAAAAAAATTACGATTAGAATAAACCCCAATATTGTTCCTTTCTAATAGTAAAAAACTCACCGAGTGCCAATCAGCATTACTTTTTTTTACAACACAGTCGCCATTATAGTTCTCTTGACATTTCCTTTCGGTTTTCGAGCAGGTAAACCCTCAAATGAATGCTAAAAACACCATTCATGTCTTAGGATTTTTTTTTTTTTTAATGATATTTTTGATATGGGTATTTACGAATTTACGTTGGTGTTATGCTATTAAAGCTTTACATCGTCTCTCTTTAAGCAAAGTCTTTCAAATTAGTGTCATTGTTACTGCAAAACGCTTTGGATATATGTTCTTAACACTGTTACTAATTCAAAGTTAATCTCAGAGGTGAATACTACAGAGCATACATTTTTTGGGGGGTATTTGGTTGGTAAACTTGTATGTTTTTTCAATTTTGTAGTGGCTGATAGAAAAAGGATACCAGAATATTTTCACATGGCAAATGTCAACTGTATTTTGTTGGGGGGACTTTGTTAAATTACTAATTGTCTACAAGCTTAAACTCCCTTTTAACATTCCCCTTCACTTGTGGGGTTCAAACTCCCTTTTAATATGTGACTCTTAATACATGAGATTTTAAATGTGAGGTAGAGTAGAGAAGGCAGAGATCGAACTTTAAATTTTCGATTGTTCTAAAAGTTTAAGCTATTGGGATATAGTAAATTTAATCATTTAACCACATATTTTTAACATGCTTTTTTGTAATCATTAGGAGTTCTTGACTTCCTTGTGTGCGATTAGTTTATTTATGTAATCTTTGGCTTGATTAATTTAATTATGATTGGTAAATTACGTAGCTGATGGGTCTTGAAGCCTTGTCCTCACCATCCACCTTACACTGGAGGAGGTGCCACAAAAGCTAGAGCTCATTGGCTAGTTGTGCATATTTTTTCAATACAAATTTAACTAACTTTATAAGTATTAAAGTAATCTCAAGCTACCAGAATTGGCGTTATGAAAACATGAAGTGCCAACATTGGAATTAGTGACTATTGTTATTCTCATCTTCAGGCTCCTCTGTGATCATTTGCCCTTGTATCCTTCTTAATAGTTACAAGGAAAAGGCTTATAAGTCTTACTGTTCAACTTACTTTTCTTGTTCATTATCATGTTTTCTATAATGCTTGTTTTGAGGGTGTCTTGATTGTGAAGTAACGTAGTTCCTAATCTAATGTGATGATGTGAATTATTCTATTCTTTCGTTGTTTTTGACACACATGTGAACGTATGATTAACATAACTAAGTATTATGTTAACCAGAACAGCATGGTGCTGCAAAGAGTGGAAAAAACTTTATTTTGCTACTGTCATTTTGGGGGAGAGCTAGTGGTGAAGAAAGATAGATCTGTTTTATATAAAGGTGGTTTGGTAGATGGCTTAGTGATTGATCAAGACACCGCATATGAAACATTTGTGGGTGAGATATGTGAACAACTTTGTATAACTCCTATGGGAAAGTTATTTCAGTACTCAGTTAAATTTGACAAATCATGTCTATTGCCCCTCAAAGATCAAAATGGCTTGAATAACTTGTTATATTTCAATGAGGATGTTGGATATGTATACGTGATTGAAGCAGCAGAAGCTGCAAACCCTGCACTTATAAGCAACAGGTATATTAATTTGTTGTATTGATTTTTCCATGTATGTCAATTTTGTCTATCTGACTTGAATTTGGAAAAACATTTTATTTTTAGGTCATCTAACAAAGAGAGCCCATTAACGTCAGATCAGGATGCTGAAGTTGAGTATGCTGATAGAGATCCAGTCAGGTCCTCCAACACTGAGAGCCAAGATCAACATGATGAGGCTGAGTATGCTGATAGAGATTTAGTCGGGTGCTCTGACACAGAGAACCATTTAACTTCAGACCAACATGGTGATGAGCAACATACTGATGCTGATGATAACTACGCCCATAGAGCTCAACCAGTGTCAGTGCAGTGCACAACTAGTGAGAAATCACCACTTTTGCTTAATGAGTGGGAAAGAGAGCTAATTGGAGGAGGTCAGCAATTTCAGAGTCCTGCTGCTTTCCGTTTAGCTTTATACAAGTATTCTGTTGCAAAATGCTTTAAATACAAGTTTAAAAGAAATACTTCTAAAAAAATACTTGTGAGGTGTGCAGTTGATGGGTGCCCATGGAAAGTGACAGCTTATGGCGTGAGAAACACTAACTTAATTAGAGTAAATACATTAATTGATAAGCATGAACACTTGGTACAAGGTCAAACCAATTTGAAGCCTTCGTTGAAAACTAGGTTGGTTGCAGAAATGATTAAAGAGAATATGAAAGAAAGTCCAGATCATGTATCTAGACAAACTTGCATGGATTTCCTAGGTGACCTTTCTGTACCATCGACTTATTTCCACTCATCTAGAAAGGAACAGTTGATTCATGGAATGAGGAACGTTGCATACAAGTTAATACCATCGATGTGCCAACATATAATGGATGTAATGCCAGGGTCAATTGCTACATGGTCATCAACTGAAGATAATCAATTTAGGCAGTTGTTTGTTGCTTATGGTTGTTCAATTCGAGGATTTCAGCTTGGATGTAGGCCGCTGCTATTTATAGATGACTATCATTTAAGTATACCATTTAGAGGCACTTTATGGTCTGTGACTGCACTTGATGCAAATGATGGAATATATCCAGTAGCTTATTGGATAGTTGCTACAGATAATGATGTTGATTGGTCATGGTTCTTTGAGAAACTTAAGTTGATTGTCGGTATGCGTGAGATTGCAATAATATCAGACAGAAATCAAAGCCTGCTAAATAGGCTCAATAAGGTGTTTGGTTTTGAAACTCATTCTTACTGTTATCGCCGCCTAAAGCAAAGTTTCAGCTCTTACTTCCAATTGCAATCCAATTGGGAGCAAACTGCACTTCAACTTTTGGATGATATTGCTTTTGCAAGATTAGGTGCAGAATATGAAAAGGCCTTAGTTACCCAGCATCGGTATTGTAAGGAAATGTATGAGTGGGTTATGGCCAATCACCCAGAGCATTGGGCTAATGCACAATTTAAAAGAAAGCGATGGGACAAGTTGAATGCTGATGAAACAGATGTGTTTTATTCATGGATGTGGAAAGAGTGTCAAAAGCCAATTTTAGAATTTATTAAAGCACATCAATGCAAGTTGTCGAATTTGCTACTTGGTAGGCAAAGGGATGTTATGACTTGGAAAAGTCCAGTTGGCTACAAAATTGAACAGAAAATAAGAGAGAATATGTCTAAAGCACAGAGTCTAGTGGGCAGTCAAATGTCTGAGTTTGTATTTGAGTTTGAACTGCAAAGCTGTAAGTTTGAGGTGGACTTGTCAAGAATGGATTGCACATGCCTTGAATGGCAGATGACAGGCATCCCTTGTCTACATGCATGTAGTGCACTTCAACATGCAAATCGTGATGTGTACGAGTTTGTTGAGAAGTGGTATCATAGAGACACTCAGCAGACTTTATACACAGAGGTAATGCCTGATTTTTCAACCCATGATATGCCTATTTTAAGGCCTAATTTTCAGCCTATTGATAGCAAAGGACCACAACCTGGGTTTTCACACAAAGGGCAAACTGAGTCACAATTGAAGCAAATATCGCAAATCAAGTTCAAGAAATCAACATGCTGTTCTCGTTGTAATAAAAGTGGCCACAATCGGAAAACTTGTAAGAGCACATAGCAAGAGTAATTAAATTGAATGCTTCTAACTATGGCATCATTTTCTCTCTTTCTTTTGTATCTGGGGGGGGGGTGGGGTTGTTTGCACCCTTTTTAAGTTGAGTAGATTATTGCATAATTCTCTCCTTATACCTGCATTAGTCTAGTAGAATGCCTATGGCATAATTACATTTTTCTAAAAAAATTGCATTTTTTTATTATATTGAAACTTTTAGTGAAAGGTTGCAAATGCTTTTTTTTTTTTTGTCAATAATAAAGTGATTTCCCAATTTTTATTTTCTTATATAAATACTTAATTTTACATGCATATAATCCTATTTCAAGTGATTTCCCAATTTTTATTTTCTTATATAAATACTTAATTTTACATGCATATAATCCTATTTCAAATCATATATGTATAATATATTAAAAAGGAAGCTTAATAATCTAAATTAGATTCTAATTGCATCCCAATTTTGTACAAAGTGTTTTTTAAATTGACTATAATTTGATGCCAAATGTCTTTTGATTTTAAGTGCGCTCAAATTTCTTTTTTGGTAGAATGTGCGCTCCAACTTCATACCAAGTATCATTCAAATTTGTATCAATTATATTTATATACAAATTCATGCATCTAAAATTATAAAATATAAACAAACTCAATTTGGATTTATTATGCTTCTGCGTAATACTATGAATGTATGTTACTTATTAGGTAGAAACGTTTTATATATAGGTAAATTTAAGGTATAAAGGAACTGTACCTTAATTTTACCTTTATTTCAAATCTTTTTGTAAGCTTTTTCCAAACATTGCAATATTTACTAATTTAAAAATCCAAAATTTTCCATGCCATCATTCTAAAATGTATTTCTAATTTGGTTTTCAGAGTTACAAATAATGCTAAATTATGCTAGTTTAAATTAATTAAAATCACTATATTAAATCATGTTTAAACTTCTTTAATTAAATTAGGTGTGATCTTTTATAATCAAATTATAATTAGGTAGGTTATTTTCTACAAGTTATCTAATTTTACCTTTTCATTTGTTAATTCTGATTAATTTCACATGTATTTTATGAATTAGTGACTAATTTTATATAGAATTTAGATCCAAAAATAAGGATACACATCATTGTGAGTCATGTCCTTTTATTGTTGTGACATGTGTCATTTAAAATGTCTTCAAAACTACCTCATCTTGATGTATCTTTTATCTCAGATAAGCATCGTTGTTTACTTAAAAATATTAATGGTCTGTAGGTTTCAATTTGCTCAACTGGGAAGTCTTTGATGGTGGAATAAGAGATCAAGGTTTAATTCCTGTTTACACCAAAATCGATTGGTATCTTGATTTGATGATAAAAAGTTATCATTAAGAGCGAGTGTCATAAGTTAAAACTCTTTAAAAAAAATGGTCTATTTGGTTGGGTAGAAAAGGGGAAAGTGGAAAATGAGAGCTTTCCATTATTTAGTGTTTTGAAAATGAGGGATGTTGGGAAAGGAGGTTGGTAGAATTTTCCACTCGGGTCCACCAAAAACCATCCTCTTATATTATGAGGAAAATAGGGAGAGAAAATGGTTCTTAAATGGAATCTACTATTTTGCCCCTCTTAAGTCTGTTTTTTCTAGGAGAATATTTTCTTTTAATGTAATAAATGTATAACAGTAAATTTATTCAAATAAATATTTTTTTTTCCACCTTTTCATCTTCCCTGCCAAACACACGCAAGAGAAGCTACAAAATTTTCTATCATTCCTACATTTCTATTCTCTAACTTTCCATATCCATCCTCCCAACCAAACCTACCTAAAAACTTAGAAAACTTCAATGATTCAAATTCTCCAATGTTAATGCACTTCAAATTCCCTTCAACTTCTCCACCGCAAAAAATGCCAACTTTAAATTATTTTATTAGTGTAATTTTTCACTAAACATTATTTTATTTTATTTTTATCTTATTTAGTACTTTCTAGAAAGGATCCATCCTATTTAAATCCTCTTATTTTAATCCAGATATAAGATACATGATATTTGAACAATCAAGTGTTCATGAAACGTCCAAATTTCAAGTCACTCACCATCCATTTGTGCATGTTTATGTATATAAAGTGATCATAAAACACCCAAATAAACCACAAAATCAAATAACTCTCACGTGTAGCTCATTTAACAAATAATTGGAGGGAATTAAAAGATTTAAATGATTAGAGATCATATTCTAATACTTTTTATCTCAAAAAATCTACAAAAATATAAATGTTGAGATCTTATTCTAGTACTTTTTACCACAAAAACTCTACTACAACAATCTCATACAAACTTTAAGTAAATGAAAGATATGAATGAATAAAGCTTATGGATACTAGTCCAAACTTACCACAAAATGACTACATTGAGCCTCTAACTCATAGTTTAGACACTTGTCTAAATTGAGACACTTATAATCACATATCCTCACTTGCCTCTTAGCCGAGACTTCATTTTGTTTTATTTATTTATTTATTTTTATTTTTATTTTTTTAAGTTTACCTCTAAGCTGCTTTTTTCATCTTACTACGTGGTGGTTTAAAAGATTAACCACATGTATTTTTAATTACATAACATTTTTAGTGAGTTATATAATTAATTTAATTAATATACATGGATATTTTGCCCCACATGGTTGGAGGAAATTCCTTCAAACCAATTCGAAGGAAAACCTTGTCCTAAAAATATACATATTAGGATTTCATATTTATAATAATTTTTAAAACAATATGCTACATATGTGATATTGAAGTTTCAAATATCTAGTCTAGCATATTGTTGGTATGCTCCCTAAAAGTAAGGTTTGAATCCCCTTGGCTGCAAACAATTTTCTAGGGGCCACGTCCCTGAAGCCGAGAACTTACTTCATCCATGTGAATCGTGATGTGGGCATGCTACGTGAAAAAAAATTTAAATATTGAAGGACTTAAAATCAAGGATTTATATGGAATGCAGCCCGCCTACCAAAACCAACCAACCTGATCCAACCCAACCTACTATGTTAAGTCAGTTTTTAGGGATTGGTGGGCTGGGTTGGGTTGTGAGAATTTTTTTTTAATGGGTCGGGTTGGGTTCGGGTCATAAGATTCACAAATCCATCTAACCCGACCCAACCTGCCTATATTTAATATATATATTTAAAATTTAAAAAATATATTAAAAAAGATATTATGTAATTTTGTTATTTACTTTTTTTCCCATTTTCCTAAATAAAACCCAAATGCTAAAAGTTTTTCTTGTATAGTTTGTGTTAGTTTGGTGTTATGCTCAAGATTATTTGGTTATAAATTTAATCTTATATGTGGTGGGGTTGTTCTAATGCTCAATTTAATAATAATAATAGTAACTAGTCGCTAACCCGTGCAATGCACGGGTTTATCTCTTCTTTGAGTAGTTTTTGTTATAGACATGTGAGTTCAAGCTAATAAAGTATGTTCTTAGTGTCCATAAATCTACCAATAAGAAACATTACATACAAATCTCTGCACTGAAATAGACATTAAACATGTAATATGATTTTAGCTAATACGAAGTTGGCGGATGAAAATTGTGTGAGGCGTTTATAGATTGAAAGAAAGGAAGAAGAGAGTTGATAGTAAAATTTGAATAGAATAGAACTTCTCTGTTTGTGGTCTACTCTCATAAAAAATAAAAAATAAAAATAATGAGAAAGTTGATATTACATTTTAAGCTTCTCTAACAAACTTATCATTAGCCCACACAGTAGAGAGCACACAATTATATTCTTGACCAAATACTTGCACAAACTCCAACAATAAATCTTACAAACCTCAAAGTTCATGAATATATTCTAACATAAAAATTGATAAGTAAAAATTTTAGTTTAAAAGTTTTTTTGTTTTAAATTCAATACTTACAACGGAGAAATGAGGATGTTCTGACATAAAAAGCAAACAAAAACCTACCCTTTAAACTATAGAAACTTATTACCACAAATAGGAATCATAAACATGCACATGTTTTTGAAACCAAACTAAAGAATTAGAAAACATAGAATTAGACAAACTCATATGAAAAAAAAAACACACACACACACACACACATACCAAGTTCTTTGTAGTTGTAGATTTAGATTCTAATAGTTGTAAGACACCACCTTTGGAAGGTTTAGATTTTGATGGTTGTAGAACACCTTCAATTATCTACTCTCTATATACCAGATTATATGTGACATTAAGTGAAGAATATTCTAAAACATCATTGTACCTAAAAGAAAAATTAGATAAAAACAATTACTAATTCTCTTACTTGCTAGGTTGTGTTCCTAGGAAACCTGCAAAATTAAAAGGAAAAAAAAAAAAAAATGAAGAACCGTCAAAAAAATGAAAAGAGGAGTTATTAATAACATATTTCATAATTTGAATCAAAATTCAAATCTACAGAGACGCGTAATAAAAAAATTATAACCAAATACTTTCACCAACTTCAACAATAAATCTTACAAACCTTAAAGTTCATGAATATATTCTAACATAAATTTATAAGTAAAAATTTTAGTTTAAAAGATATATATATTTTTAATTTTAAATTCAATACTTACATAAAACAATTAGATGAAAACAATTACTACAAAGAATTAGAAAAACTCATATGAAAAAAAAAAAAATAACGTTCCAAGATCAAGGTTTGTAGTTGTATGTTATAAAAAAAAAAGGTTTGTAGTTGTAAAACAACTACTAATTCTCTTACCTGCTAGGCTGTGTTCTTAGGAAACTTGTAAAATCAAAAGGAAAACAAAAAAAGAAAAACATGAAGAGCAATCAAACAATCGATTTTTTATTCTTTAGATTAGATCATACGAGGTTTAATGGTTAGAATGGTTGGTGAGTTCTTCAAACATACGTGAAAGTCCATTAAGGCATTAATAGCATTAGTGTACACACAAGTATCATGCAAGAGTCAGTTTAAGCAATTGTCTTCTTCTTTATGGGATATAGTACAAACGTTGGACAAATTTGCAGATGGGTATATGAAATCAAAGAAGCCCTACGTAGGTTCTTAAGGGAAGGGAAGAGTTCTAGGGTTTTTATGTTTTAGTAGTAGTATAATAGCGTGTAGTTTTAGTACCGTGTCTTTTTTTAATTGAAAAGAATAAATTAGATTTATAAATTATAAATAAAAAATGTTGATGTGTAAAATTGTGGAGAGGTCAACCAAAAGTCAAAAGCTTGAGAGAGTTTGAGTTTAAGTTGGACTTGTTAGAGAGATAAAGTTTCACTCCTTGTTAAGTTTGGACTAAACAAAAATAATTTTATTTAAAAAAATGATAATGATTTATTTTTTATTCTTTAAATATTGTGCTGATGTGGAAAATTGTGGGAGCTTCAGAGGCTTTGGTTTTATATATAATATTGTGCTGACGTAGCAAATTGTGGGAGATTCAGAAATTTCGGTTATATATATATATATATATATATATCATGGATCCAACTTGATCCACTTTGGGTTGAGTTGAACCATTGTGATGGATTGGGTTGAGTTGAATTGTTCTTAACTCACTATTGTGGATTGGGTTGAAAAAACCATCATCCTCTATCTAAACTTTATAAATTAATAAAAAAATCCTTAAATTTTAGCTAAATTATATAATTTGCCCATGAAAAAGTTACATTTTCTTGGATGAAGCCCCTGGATCGGTCCCTGCTCGGAGTAACTTCTTTTCTTTATTTATATAAAGGCAACTAAAAGCTGTCCATTCCTTCCATCGTCTTCGGTTGGGTTTTAGGGCAACCTCGTCAGACAGACAGAACTACACGAAGAAGCGCCTCAGTAAAAACATCCTGCTCTAAACCCATAGCGTAAACCCAGGTCTCTTTCTCTCTCTCTCTCCCCGAAACCTATGAATTGAAATAATTAACGTTAACTTATAGATCCGATTGCTACGAAATACTGCGTTTTCTATTTGTCTCTACCCAGTCTTAGGATTATAATAATAATAATAAAAATCTACGGATTCGTTCATGATAAACATGCCCTCTATATCATCAACTAGTTCTTTGTTTGTTTGTGTGTGTTTTGTTTTGTTTCGGATTTCAAAGAATTGTAATTTTTATTTATTTATTTATTTTTATATAGAAATCTAATTCTGTGAAATCTACAACACTCTCATCCCAATTGATATGTGGAGAAAACACAACATTTATTGTGTTCTTTAATTTATGTCTTTCAATCAAAAAGATATTCTAGATGTTAACTTAGCTATCTCATAATGGACGTGAAGTCACAGATCTTTGGGAAAAAGGATTTTGTTTGTGTTTTATTTGTATTTGATTATTTTTAGTTATATTCACTTGCAATGTTAGGCCATGATTTGATTCTGAAAATTGAGTCTAGTAGTGGAGTGTGATGATGATCCCACTTTAGTTGGATGCGTTGGGTGCACATAATAAAAATGGACTAAATAGTTAAATTATCTAACACCAAAGATTTAGGATTTGGAGTCAAAAAGTTTTTTTTTTCTTGCATATGCTAGTTTTTCAAGCAACAGTGACTGGCATTGTTTGCACAATGTATCATTTAGGGTATGCCTAGTGCAGGCTTTGGTAAACGCAATGCTACATGATCATTCATTATTACAAATGGCCAGACCTAGTCGATGCTATATGTACTCATTTGTTGGTTAATTCACTTAAATAAAAATTAATGGTTTGTTTTACTTTATAAGAAATTGTTGTAGTGATGACATCTTTTATGCAGTTTTGCACAAAATTGACACTACAACAAAATAATTTAACTATTAAGTCCATTTTTATTATGTGCACCCAAAGCGCATTCTTTGCGGGAACCAACTAAAGTGGGATCATCGTCGCACTCCACTTCTAGACTCAATTTTCAGAATCAAATCATGGCCTAACATTGCAAGTGAATATAATTAAGAATAATCAAATACTAATAAAACACAAACAAAATCCTTTTTCCCAAAGATCTGTGACTTCACGTCCATTATAAGATAGCTAAGTTAACATCTAGAATATCTTTTTGATTGAAAGACATAAATTAAAGAACACAATAAATGTTGTGTTTTCTCCACAAAACTGCATATAGCATCTTTTATGCAGTTTTATGTAGTGATGACATCTGTCCCCTGCTTGCCTGGGGGTACATGGTCTGGGCAGAAATCCTCTATATGAATTTTTTCCTCTCTCACTTATGTTTTAATTTTCTGCCACTTGTTTCTACTTAAGTTCACATTGCTAAAGAAGTTTTTATGTTCTTTTGTACATAATTCTTTTGTATTTTTTTTGTAATTCTTTACTGTAGTTTATGTACATTGAACATGATGTAGTCTCTGTTTAATAAAATTATTCTTACTTATCAAAAAAAAAAAAAAAAAAAAAAATGCTAAAGAAGTTTTTGTAAAAGAAAACAAGAAAAAGAGACTCCAATAGTATACAATCAATTTCCCAAAATTTTCTTAGCCACCAATGAAGTAACATATTCTTAAAGTGGTCTTGGTACTTCACTGATTTTAGTTACAGTAATATTTTTATTCATCCATGTCAAAGATGGGGGTAAATGGATCGCATAAATCAATTGTCTGGAGCCCCCTTTTGCGTGTGAATATTGATGTCATCAACTTGGCCTTTTAAACCAGACAATTCTTTCCTTTCTCAGGGGTAACAGTGCAGATGCTTTGTTTTTTTTTTTTTTTTTTCTTTGGTAGATCATGAGTTTGGTTGACTTGAAGTAATAATGTAATTTACATGATTTAGATCTTTTATTAATTTGATGTTCCATGCTGTCCTTTGAGCAGGCAAGGAATCTGATCTGCTCGATTTGATTGATATGTCGAATTTTGCGAAACCAGAAAATGCTTTGAAACGAGCTGAAGGTAAGTGGCAGATATTATTTTGCGTTTGCTATGTGGTAGTACCTTGTTTTGGGATAATTTCTTTAAATGATGGATCTTTATCTTGAAGTGTCACTGCATTGCTTGGAACTATAGGTAAATATTCAAAATCAAAAGAACAAGACTATTTATGATATGTTTTATGGTGTAATTCATGGGATGTCATTTTCCCCTTATCATCATTTATATACCTTGGCATAGGACAAGGAGGATTCCAAATCAGATTTTGAGGTTATGGATATCTAGGATTTTGAAGAATTAGGGTTAGGGATTGGTAGGAAAAAAGCTGGTAAGTAGTAAGGAATGCAGGGTTTCTAATGGTGAAAAAGAATAGTCAGATTTGGGGATGAAACAAAGGGGAAGGTCTCGGTTGCCATTCCAGGGCTGTGAACATTAACATCTGAACAGTACTTTGTCTTCTGTGGTTTTTTGATGGGTAGTTTAGGATTTTGAAGTTTTGAATATTAGGGTTTTAAAAATGACAAATCAATGTTTGGTTGCTAGGGGTCCAGTTGCTGATTAAGGGATAAAAAATAAAAAAAGCTTCTAGACTTCCTAAGCATTGCACCTAGCATCACACCTCAAAGAAGATTTTATCACACAAATCTTAGACAGAGCTTTATAGCCTCTGAGAATTTAGAAAACATATTATTTCCCCCCTAAAGAGAAAGCTTACATACACATAAATAGATGACTAATACCTAACCCTAATAGGTCGTACTCCTTGGGCTTTGATTACTTAGTCCAAACTAAATGACTAAACTCACAAGTAAAATCCAATAAAATATTCAAACCCCAAAATAAGACCTACTAGACCAATATTACAACCCGCATCCAGGTACCAGAAAATTATAGAACTGCTCTTGACACTTAAACATAAATAATATAAAATAAAAGTGAAATTGGATTCACGCTACCTGCGTTACCTTTCTTTTGGCCTGACTGCAAGCTTAAAATAACTTCTACTTGTGTTTCTGAATACCACATGGGTTGGCAATTTTTCCTTTTTTAGTTGATAGACTCTTCAGCTCTTTTTTGTCATGTTCCTGTAGATTGAAATTGGAGATATGCATCTTTTCTTCTTCTCTAGTGCATTAGTTCTTCTGCTATGTATGCATTTTAGCACTTGATGTAGTGCCTCCACTGAACAAATAAGGACTCATTTGTGGCTTGGTCATATTTTATATTCTCAAACTGATTCACTTTGGTATTCACGGTGCAGAGTTAATAAATGTTGGACAAAAGCAAGATGCATTGCAAACACTTCATGGCCTTTTCACCTCAAGGAGACACAGAGCATGGCAAAAGCCACTTGAAAGGAGTATGTTTAAGTATATAGAGCTGTGTGTAGACTTGCGGAGAGGTCGGTTTGCCAAGGATGGACTCATTCAGTATCGTATCATATGTCAGCAAGTAAATGTTAGTTCTTTGGAGGAGGTAATCAAGCATTTCATGCATCTATCAACTGAGCGAGCGGAGCAAGCTCGTAGCCAGGCACAGGCTTTAGAAGAAGCTCTTGATGTTGAAGATCTAGAAGCAGATAAAAGACCAGAAGACTTAATGCTAAGCTACGTGAGTGGAGAGAAAGGGAAAGATAGATCTGATCGAGAGCTTGTGACCCCATGGTTTAAATTTCTATGGGAAACGTATAGAACAGTGCTTGAAATCTTGCGGAACAATTCAAAATTGGAAGCACTATATGCGGTGAGCAAATAGAATCCTTCTTTTTGTTAGTGTTGTTGCTAGGAGTTGCATTTTGCTAATTTTTAATGGGGAAGGGGAAAAAAAGGGGGGTGGGGGAGAGGGGCAGCTCATTTGTTTATAACTGCTACATCTTGACTTATTTTATATATAACTGCATCATGTGGATTATTATTATGTTTGCTGCTATAGATTTTGATAATCATATAGTCTTTCAATCGTGAAATAGTGTCTCATATTCATAGTCTTCCTTCTTGTGAATGTGATCATATTCAAGTTTAGTTTTATTTTTCCTCTCTTTATTGCTAAGAATGTCACAGTTGTGCTTGCGATACATGATGGCATGGTTACTTATTTAGCACTTCTTCTTTTATTGTTTTGGCATTAGACAAAGTAATAGTGTGGTATGTGTTATTAAAGGTCTTGTTGACTTGGTAAAAGTGCTTAATGGCTGGTTAAACAGCAAGTAAAAGATGGAGTCCCCATGGACTGTTCTTTTTTATTTATTGATTTTTTTTTAAATGCCAGTGATTTAGTATGCTTCTATCATCAGCAGTCATGAACTGTTCAAATTCAAGAAAGAGGGAAGTGGTTAATATACCTGATAAACCACCAGTTTGCTCTTTGGCGTATGTGGAAAAGAAATTTTATATTGAATTGAATGTTGTGATTTTCTTTTTTCCCACTATATCTAGCAGCACTCAGAAAAGCAACAAATTCAAACTTTTTGGAGGAAAGTATCTGCTATACTACTTGCTTTTGTCATTTTTTTCATATGTTATATGGTTAGTTTTAATTTAATTTTATGTTTACGCAAATCATATTGGTACACACAGTGCCCTGAACTATAACTATATCAGTGGATTGTATGGGCTTTATAAAACTTCATATGTTTTGTGTAGATGACAGCGCATCGAGCTTTCCAGTTTTGTAAGCAATACAAACGAACAACAGAGTTTCGCAGGCTGTGTGAGATTATAAGAAATCATTTGGCAAATCTCAACAAATATCGAGACCAGAGGGACCGACCTGATCTCTCAGCTCCTGAAAGCTTGCAACTGTATCTTGACACGAGATTTGAGCAGCTAAAAGTTGCCACTGAACTTCAACTCTGGCAGGTTTGCCTTTTTGTTTGTTTGTTTGTTTGTTTGTTAACTATTATGTGTTTTTATACGTTTTTGTTAAGTGTAAGCAAAGAAGTACTAGCACACAGTTCACCTATTTGTCATGGTCAAAAAACCATGTCTCTTTTGTAATAATTTTTCTGGTATTTTCTGCAGGAAGCCTTTCGATCAGTTGAGGACATTCATGGATTGATGTTCATGGTCAAGAAAACGCCCAAGGCATCCTTGATGGTTGTTTATTATGCTAAGCTAACTGAAATATTTTGGATTTCTGCTAGCCATCTTTATCATGCTTATGCATGGTTCAGGCTTTTCTTATTACAGAAAAGCTTCAATAAGAACTTGAGCCAGAAGGATTTGCAATTGATAGCATCATCTGTTGTTTTGGCTGCTCTTTCAGCGATGCCTTATGATCGCATCCACAGTGGATCTCATTCAGATCTTGAGAATGAGAAAGAGAGAAACCTGAAGATGGCTAATCTCATAGGATTTAATCTTGAGTCTAAACTTGAGAGCAGAGAAGTGGTAATGTAAATTAAGTAATTGAATTTTGTCTCATATTAGTTGATACATACAGTTTTCCAGTTCTGACTACTTGCTTTCTGTTCCTTTATTGTTCTTCCAGCTTTCAAGGTCATCCCTTCTCTCCGAACTGGTAGGTAGCTTTTCTTTGTTCCTTTTTAATTATTAGTTGTCTGCTTGTGGTAAATGTTACATACTTTCTGATGCGGATGAAGTGAAGTTTTAAATATTCTTGTGCACTACTTTGTTTGTTATTGTTGTTCAGTCTTAGAATGTCAGTTTTATGGATTCTTATAATGTTATTTTATATATATATATATATATAGGGTTTTTTTCCAAGAATTTTTTTTTGGGCGGGGGGGGGGGGGGGTGTGGGAGTGGGGAATAGGGACTGCTTGTTATCAATTGATGCTCTGCTTGTTCCAGCTGACATTGATAAAGTAATAGTTGTCCCACATTACCACATACATCTTTATCCTATTTGTTATGATCTTTGTTTTGTTTCAGTGGGTTGGACTTGTCCCTGCTTAAATGTCCGCTTGATCATGCTTGAATATGTGATGTGATATGATGTTTGTACCTTTCTTTGATCTGCCTCCAATACATCCTCCAGTTATAAAGAGGAAAAAATCTAGGCTGTAACTAATCTAATTCTTTTCAATTATTTTTCACATGATTTTGTTCTCAATTAAGTTCTTTATTATGGGTTTCATTGCAGGTGGCCAAAGGTGTAATGTCTTGTGTAATTCAAGAAGTGAAAGACCTTTACCATCTTCTAGAACATGACTTTTTCCCTCTAGATCTTGCATCGAAAGTTCAGCCTTTGTTAACCAAAATTGCAAAATTTGGTGGCAAGCTTTCTTCAGCTTCTTCTGTCCCAGAAGTACAATTTTCTCAATATGTTCCTGCCCTGGAAAAGCTTACAACTTTGAGATTGTTACAGCAGGTGCATTGTTTTGTTTCCTCTTTTTTTTTTGGGATATATTTGCCATTTTTTGTGCATCTCATCATGCTTGTGACTGTACTGCCCTTTTGCTTTCCAGGTATCTCAAGTGTACCAAGCGATGAAGATTGAGAGTTTGTCTAGGATGATCCCTTTCTTTGATTTTTCTGTTGTGGAAAGGATATCTGTGGATGCAGTCAAGAATAAATTTTTGGCCTCAAAAGTTGACCATATGAAGGGTATTGTTACGTTTGATAATACAGTAAGCTTCTACTTGTGCTCTCAAGTTTTGTGCTTATTTGATTCCCCAGTTAGTTGAATACAAGTGTCCACATTGTGATGATGGGAGAAATGGTTAACTTTTTAATGTGGCTAGGTTGAAATTTCTTAAAACAGTATAGATGGTGATGTTTTGTGGGTGGTAGTTTGGATAAAATTTATTTGTTTTCTCTTTTCTATTTGTCATCTTCATTGTAATGATCAATGTACCACCATACATACTAGTTTCTGAAGTGTCATTCATTTATAATTTTCAATTTAATTTCTTGAAGTCCCTTGTTTTAGGTATTCAGAAGAGAAAGAATTGACAAATAATTAAAATTTGTAACAATGCTGGTATAATTTGATGTGGGTTCAGCAAAGTTTAGGTTCACTTGGGAACCCAATGGTTTTCACCCAATTTGATTTTGTGAAAACCATTGTGGATTGGATGGATTTGCTAATATTTGTAGGACCATACTCCTTTTGTCGTTAGGGAAGTTGAGGACTTTGTGTTTCTTGCTCACATTATGGGCCGTAGGTGTAACTCCTGCAGTCTTATGTTAAAGGTTCAACAGTTGGAACTACTGTTCAAACCAGGTTGTACTTGATTGGACTCTTTTGGGTTAGGAGTTGACTTAAGTAGCCTTACTCTCATGATTTCGAAAATATTAGTCTATTTTAAGGTTTAAGGTATTATTTAGGCTTTAGTGAGTTTAATTTTGATTATTCCCTGATGCCTTGATTTATAGGCCTTTTTTTTCATCAACTGCATCTTGTTAGGCCCTAATAGGTGGGGCTTTTCCAGGGGTGCTTCAGCTTTTAGGAAGCAGAAGTTACCCATGTCATTAGGTAAAACAATGGTGCTTCAGCTTTTTTCAAAATCTTTAAGTGGCTCGTTCTTTTTAGGAGGCTTTTGAGAAGTCATCCAAGGGTTGCTTAGTATTTTAAAAAGGATGCAGTTAGGAATGTATATAACAGTTGAGCTTTAGCTCAGCAACAAACTAGATCATATGTTCAAGCTTGGTTCATCATCTTGTCAAACAAGCTAGAGCTTGATCACGAGTTATTTAATTAATTAATTTCTTTTTCTTGATATGGTAAACAACACACATATAATTTTTTTTACCTCCGTGATAGTGAGTTTGTTCATGGGAAGAAGGCTAGGTATACCTTTAGTGTGCTGCTAGCCTCCTAGCTCCCAGGCAATAGTCGAAGAGGGTTTCCCTGGTCTAATGAATAACTAAATAATGGCTGAAATTATATTTTTGGAATTAATAAGATAAAATGATTTTCATTTATGAACTTATAAGAACTAGATTCACCAACCTTGTAATGTTAAAAATTATAAATAATCTTTACTACCATTTATGTTATCAATAAATTACAATAATAATTTAATATCTTATGAACTTATTATCTCACACAATCCAATATCAAGTATGTTAGTATATTTTTATACATGTATACATATAAACATATTACAACATATATACTTAAAATTGAGCCTTTTTACTCATGAGCTTATTCATGAACAGGTTATTATGTTTGAACTTGGCTCGTTTAATAGTTGGGCCTAACTTGGGCTTGAGTTTGGCTCATTTTCTAAATAAAGAACATAAACATGTTTTTTCCGGAGTTGAGTCGGATCTGTTTAAACAGCCTGGTTCATTTGCAGTCCTAGATTGACCCTTAGGATTGGGTTCAAGATGGGTCTTTTGTAACCTCTAAAAAATTGCTCTATTATGCTTTTGCATTTTGCATGCACCAGTTCTTGTTCACCATTCAGACTACGTTTCCATGTTGCATCTACACCTCCAGCTGAGATACACCAGACATTCTGTTGTGCCTTTTGTCTTTTGCATTGGGATGAATTCTGTTAAGCAATCTTATCATGTGAACAAATGTATTGTTTGTAACCCAAGCTACATTCCTCTGGGTTTTGACTGTTCCAAGTTACAATTGATTCTATGTATCAAGTATAGTCGATATTACTTGAGTAATTCCAGGGTTGGATTTTGTGTTGACATTAATTTTTCGTGTCTATCTGGAATAAAATCCATTCTAGGTGGATCATTCACTAAGAAAAACAGATGAACTTCACAAAGGTGGGAAAATAATTACTATGTTAGTCATGCATCTACCGTTAAATACACTCTGTACACAGGTTGTGCTTCTGGTAGTGTTAGTGGCCTAGTTAGCAGATTTAGGGTTATGACAGAAGTTAATGGAACTGATTTTTAAATAATTGTTCTTCAATCAGAGGTTTTTGGGGGCCTTTCTATAATACAAATATTTGTACGTTTACCTCTGTAAATGAAGGTGGCTTTCTATTGTTCATCTTGTGGATCTGGATTACATGTGTCTGTTTTTGCTTTCAGGGCCTTGAGTCTGAGATTCTAAGGGATCACCTGACCATCCTCGCGCAAACTTTGAATAAAGCTAGGGCAATGATTTATCCTCCTAGTAGGAATGCCTCAAAACTTGGTGAATTGCTTCCCAGTTTAGCTGAAACTGTGGATAAGGAACATAAGAGAGTTCTTGCTCGAAAATCCATAATTGAGAAACGCAAAGAAGAAGAAGAACGCAAACTTCTTGAGAAGGTAATCTGTAAACTAATATTCTGGCTTATGGCTTACTACATGATATCTTTTAAAGTGAATAAATTTGAACCTTTTTTTTCGTCTTTGAAGGAACGTCTGGAAGAGTCAAAGAGGATAGAACTACAGAAGATAACTGAGGAAGCAGAAAGAAAAAGACTGGCTTTTGAGTTTGAGGAGAGGAAGAATGAAAGGATCCGCAGGGAAATAGAGGAGCGGGACCTTGCAGAAGCCCAAGCTTTGCTTCAGGAAGCTTCACAACGAATTAAGTGGAAAGGAAAGAAGACAGGCATAGAGGGAGTGAGTTGAACAATTGTTTTGTTTTATGTCTCATTAGGATATGATGGGGTAAGTATTGACATTTTCTGTATGCAGGAAAAACTTACGAAGCAGAGTGTGATGGAGTTGACTTTGACTGAGCAACTCCGAGAAAGGCAGGAAATGGAAAAGAAATTGCAGAAACTTGCAAAGACTATGGATTATTTGGAGAGAGCGAAAAGAGAAGAGGCTGCTCCCCTGGTTGAAGCTGCATATCAACAGCGTTTAGTGGAAGAGAGGGCTCTACATGAGCACGAGCAACAGGTAATTTTAAATTCTCTAAAGTATCTTAACTGATTGCTTACTTGCATATTTGTGGCACCTGAAATGAAGAATTTTTTAAAGATAGGGGTTACCCTTATTGAGGAAAAGAGGAGAGAGAGTCACTTGAGTGGGTATGGTCATGTGCAGAGGAGAGGAATTAATGACAATAATGAGGAAGAGTGAATGTGCTGATTCAAGTTGAGAAATGAACAAAACAGAGGAAGACCTAAAATAACATTAGTATAGGTAGTTAAAAAACGACATTCTAATTAAGGGGGTAACAGAGTATAATTTTGGATATATGATAGAATTGTGGAAAAGAATACATATAGACTATATAGTTGACTCTGATTAGTTCGTTGGGAATAGCCATCCCCAGAGTTTTGGGAGTAAGGCTTGGATGTTATTTCTTTTGGTATCCTTTATTTAATATGTGAAATAGTAACATTTGTATCATGTGCTTGAAATTGGTTGGCACCTCTCGTTTTTGTTCAACAAAAGAAACTTATATTGAACCCCAGACGTTAAACTTACTGGGTGTTCTGTTCTACTCTGCAGCAAGAGATTGAGCTTAGCAAACAGCGCCATGATAAAGAGGTAAAGGAGAAGGAGAGGCTGGCTTGCATGAAGAACAATAAGGTCAGTACTTGGTTGTCTTAACTTGCAATCATTTGCCAAATCCCATGAGTGCATTATTATGCCTTTTTCAGAGAATAGGAAAGTACAGAAAATGACATATCTGGAGAACTTTAACTTGAAACATTCAAAGACTGCTCAACATATCACTTATAAACAGAGTGGGTCTTGGAAGTGATTTTGAGGACTCCTAATTATCAGCTCCCATAGTTTACCATGGAATTTTTTTCAGATCATGTTTCTTATGTTCTTATTTGATCTTCTGTTTCATGACATGGTTTACAGTCTTTACCTGGACAGACTTGGCTGACAATGTGTCTACTCGATGACATTTGGGCAGTTTTCAGCTGTACCTTCGACTAACTACGGAATCTTAAATTGTTTGTGCAGGAAATATTTCAAGAAAGAGTTGTAAGTCGCCGGCAGGATGAATTTACCAGATTGAGAAGGGAGAGAGAGGAGCAGATCGCACAAATTTTGATGTCCAGGAGACAAGAAAGAGAGAAGATGAGGAAAATGAAATTTTATTTGAGTTTAGAAGAGGAGAGACAGAAAAAATTGCATGAGGAGGAGGAAGCACAGAAGCGTGAAGGTGAGAGACTTTTGTTCAAATCATACAACTTTCTTCTCTTCTCTTCTTTTCTCTCTCTCTCTCTCTCTCTGTGTTTTCTTCCAATTTTAAGATAAAAAAAGGGCATCATTCCAGTCACCATCAGATAATATGTGAATTGCTTTGATATTTTAGCCAAATGGTAAAGAAACTAACAAATTTTTTGATGTTGTAATTTTTGATTACCTAGTTATTTCCTGATGCAAAGAATTATTGGATCCTACATTTCATTTGTTTGTGCATGCGCAAATGTTTTATTTATCTTTCTTAGTATATTCTAATGGTATGTTTCTTGCTGTTTTGGAACTTCCAGAAGCTGAGAGGCAAAGGAAAGAGCAGGCTGAACGCCAAGCAAAGTTGGATGAGATTGCTGAAAAACAGAGACAAAGAGAAAGAGAGCTGGAAGAAAAAGAGAGGTTAAGGAGAGAAGCACTTTTGGGGAGACCCGCTGAGGGACCTTTAAGGCCTTCTCAACCTCCTACTTCACCCCGCCCATTGGATACAGGATCTGCTGCTGTTCCGGCTCCTGCTGCAGCAGCAGCAGCAGCAGCTGCACCATCCTCTGGAAGATATGTCCCCAGGTTTAGGCGGGGATCAGAGAGCTCAGGCCAGGCCCCACCCTCAGAATCTGATCGGTGGGGTAGCAGCAGCAGCAGACAGGATGATCGAATGTCTCAAGCAGGTGACAGGTGGCGCAGTGATGACCGCAGATCCTCTGGTGGATCCTCCTTTGGTGGGGGTGGTGGCTCAAGGTCAACATGGTCATCATCCAGGATCCCTACTCGTGGCTCTGAACGTTGAATTTAAATTTAAGCAGCTTTGGAGGTTTTAACAGTTGCATTTTTGCTGCCGAAATGTGGTTGTGGTTCTAGCTGGGCATTCTGGTTCTTTTTGCAACTTTTGGTTGTTTTTTTGTTTGTTTGTTTCCCTCCCATTTAGATTTATTTTTAATTAAATATAACTTGTTCCCATCATGCCCAATGCATACTATTCCTCGGATAATTGCGGGATCTAATTTTGAAGCGTGGCAATGAGAACTCCATGTGAGCTTGATGAGGAAATAGTTGTCCAGAATATCTTATACATCGTGATGCTAATTGGGGTTGTAGCTGTGACTCTTGTTAAAGGTTGTATTTTGATTGTTGGGACTCGTTGTTTGACTTCTTTAAATGGTTGTTTATTTAGAGCAGTTTTACTATTGTTCAAGGTTTCAATTTTGACCCGGTCAGATTGGCGTATTTTAAGATGGCATATTAGCCTTATGTATACAATATTTTTAAAACATTTTCACAAAAAATTTTAAATAGTAAGTTGTTATGCATGGACAAAAAAGTAATTTAAGTTGTATATTTAAATTAGAACCAATAAATTTACCACCTATGATTTGTGGTGAAAGTGTTGTGAAAATATTGTGGGTATAGCACTCTTTTGCTAAAATGTAAGATTATTTTTTGGTTAAGTAAGGATATCTAGACCTCGACTATTTTCTTGGATATTGAAAGTGGTGCAATTAATTTAGTAGTATTTTGACCTAATATCATCTTAGAAGAATTAATAAGCAAATTATACTTTTAGATAATTCACACATCTCAGAAATTCAAATCAAAAGTATGCATATGCATAACCGAGCTCAATGCATCTGTTTCATCCAATGATTTGTGTACCAACGACAGGAAAAATTATCTCACCATGTGTAAGTGGTATAGGCACGTGAGGTCTACTAAATGTGAGGGACACTATATAGTTTAGTTTATTACTTTTAAAACCATAAGGTTTAACTTGTAGTATTAATTATAGGTTATTACTTTTAAAACTATAAGGTCTACTAAATGTGAGGGACACTATTTTCAGGAGCGGATGCTATAAGTTAAAACTCTCAAAAAATAAGGTTTAACTTGTAGTATTAATTATAAGGTTTAACTTGTAATATTCCTACTGATTAATAAAATTTTTTATACCCTTAAACTATGGGTTTGAATTGTATTTTCCTAGAGAAATATATATATATATATATATATTTTCAGTAAATGACTTATTACAATATAGAGGTCTTGATAGACTTTAATTTTTATAGATGTGCAATATTTTATATATACGTATTCTATTTAATCCTCCAGTTTTTCTTTTATTTTCATTTTAGATGTAAGACACATGGTATTCAAAAATCAAATTAATACCATGTGTCATAGATCCGACTTAAAATGAGAGGGAATTGGAGTAGTATCTGTAGGGACTCAAATTGAATTGGACCCAGAATAGGGATGGGTTTCTAACCCAACAAGCCCAAACAATAAATTTTTAGAGTGTGGGTGAAAGAACTAGTTCTACTGGATAGAAAAGGTCATGGTTATTGTGCAATAAAAGTCATTTCAAGCTAACTGTATGATAAAAACTCTCATCGGCTAGGTCCCAGGGGGTATCTTTTTGAGTTTTATCGTTCTTCTCTCTTTTTTCTCCAAAAGTCCTCTCTAATGGCACCCACTTTCTTGTTATATACTACACTCATCACTCTCTTTTCATCGTACACATGTAGCCTCTAGTCTTAGGACTCCTTTCTGTCCCATCCAGCACCTCCCGGAACCTTCACTTAGTAGCCATAAGGCTGCTTGATTACTGTTCAGGTATCACTTCCACATTAATGCGGCCAGAGAGTTAGCTGGGAAGCATTTAATGTGGAGGTAGCAACTCCAGAAGATATTTGTTATCTTCCCCGGTTCGTCCCTTGTTCCACGTTCACTTTCCAGTTCTAATATAACTTTGCGGGGTACCCTGAATAGTCAGATAGTTACACCCACCTCGGACCATAGTATCCGAGATGAGTCTTATCCTCGGACGCGGTTTGGGCCACTACTCATGACCTCCATCCCTTTTTCTTATACTAGTCCACAATGACTCTCTTTAACTATCCTCGAACAGGTGAGTTTCCTCGGATTGGGCCGATGGGCCACGAGCCCATTTCTTACAATTTTTACATCATTATTTTGGATAACCGGCCCCACAGTATCCTTTCCCAAACAATTTATATATATATATATATATGTATGTATGTATAATATTGTAAATTACATATCATGTGTTCAATGATTTATAAGTCATGTGAGTATTATATAAAATACTTTCTTTAGCAATTTGTTTGACAACATATTAGACAATGATTGAAATAAAAAAATAAAGTGGAGAAATGTGATAAAAAAACAATTGAAAAGCAAATGGCATAATGAGAAAGGAATAAAATTTGGGGAGGTATTGTTATATTTTACTCAAAAGCAGTTTATACTAAATTTATACCCAATTATATTTTTCAATTTCTTTATGTGATGCCCCAATTTAATTGATTTGTGTGATGTGTGTGGGTATGTGATGAGTCCCACATCGGGCATATATTGGGTTGAACTATGCTTTATTAACAACTACAAAGAGTCTTAATTGTGATTAGTTCTTTTGAGTAGGGATGGCAATTTTTGCCCGACCCATGGGTACCCGGCCCGGTTTGACCCTAATGGGCCTGGTTTTATCCGGTCCGATTAGGAATAGGGTCAGGTATGGGTTTAAAAAAAAAAACCCAAAGCGGGTTCCGGTTTTATCAAAAAAACCCGAAACCCGACCCGAATAAAACCCGGTTTCCCTGAAATTACAAAAATACCCCCCATATATATATATATATATATAGTTATAATCTAACCCTAAATCCCATTTCTCCTCAGCAGCAGCTCACGCCTCCCTCAGTCCTCACTGCATCACTTTCCTCTCCCACTGTCACTCACTCACTCTCCTCTCCTCTGTCCACCACAGCCATAACCAAGCCTCACTCACTCTCCTCTCTTCTCACCACGACAGCCCCAACCAAGCCCAGAAAACCCGTACACTAGCGATGCAGGTGCAGCATCATTCGACGGCATTTTGCACTCAACATTTCCTTCACCATCTAATCGAAACCCCCACTGTTCCTCAGTGAATTCAAAGCCACCAAACCCCCAAGCAACTTGTCATTGAAGAACATCCGTCGAACCGCTGTACTGTCTCTGCAATTCAACCGAGAAAAGAAGCTGAGAAAATGGGTTGGTTTGTTAGATCTTGGATCAGTTTGGACGGCAAGAAAATAGCCGAGAAAATGTTTTAATTATTTTTATTTGAACATGTATATTCAATGATTTATGTGTTTGTGATTTTGGGATTTCTGTGTTTGTGATTTTGGGTTTGTTAATTATGTACTGTCTCTGCACTTTTAAGATCAACTTTCCTATTGTATGAAGCAGTCCAATCGTGAGTTTTGATATATTGGATTTTCAGGAGGAAAAAAGAGGAAAGTGTGATTAGATTTTCGTTGCTCTGTTTAGGCTTCGATTCTCTTCTTCTTCTTCCTTTTTTTTTTTTTTTTTTTGGGTTGGGCCCAAATCTGGTTGGTCTTAACGGGGCCTGTGGGGCCTGGCGGAGGCGGGTCCGGGCCCCGGGAAAAAAATCCGTTTAGTAAACGGGTAATTGCTTTTTCTTTGGTAGTTACACTTTATTATCACTTGACATATATTGTCTATATTTATAATTATAATAACAAGAATATAAACATAGAAAAAGTTTTGACTAAGTGATTTTTTCTTAAAGATAGTGTAAATCTATCAATATTAGCAAAAGTAATAAAAAAAAGTTTCAAAAGGTTTGAAGGGGCCATGGCCTTCGAACCAATATGCTCGATGATTTAGGTTGGGATTTCAATTATACTAAAGATTAATTAATATCTTAACGTAATGATAAATAGTAATTATATAAAATGGATATTATAGATTCGAATTTATACCATTTACTAAATGAAAAATGGGGTATAATACAAATGTCACTCTTGAGGTTTGTGCTAATGCGAGGCACTATGCAAACTTTTTGAAAATATCCAATTTACCCACTTAGCACAAATCACACTTAATGTTGTGTTTGGTAGAGTGGAGTAAGGGAGGATGGAAAAAAAAAAAGGAGAGAACTTTTTGGCAAGTGTTTGTTTGGGAGGAGGGGGGGAGGGGGGGGGGGGGGGATGATAGTGGGGCCCGGGTTTTTTTTTCTCCCTGGTCTCACCAAAAAGTTTTCTCCACAAATTGAAAAAAAAACTGGGTGAGAGAGTTTTATAGGTAAATGACAAAAATGCCCATATACACTTGTACATGGGCTTTGTCCGTAAGTTGTTCTTATTTATTTATTGTTTTGTTTTGGACGTTACCTCTTCTCTTTTTTTTTTCTTTCTTTTGTTTAGATGTGATTTTTTTTTTTGACATGATTTTTATTTTTTAATAAATTTGGGTTCTTTTGTTTAGATGTGATTTTTTTTTTTTGACATGATTTTTTTTTTATAATAAATTTGGGTAATTGCTTTTTTTGGTTTGTCACTTTTTGGTTTTAATTGGAGAGTATATGAATAAATTTATAAAAATTCATTTTTTTCATCCCTTCACTTTTTCATTCTCAACTAAAAATTAAAGAAAAAAATAAAATTTTTTCCATCCACTTACCATTTTCTATCCTCACTTTTCTACCCCCAACTGAACGGATCCTTAAAGTTGCTACAGTAACTCTCTGGAAGAAAAGAGCACAGTAGCAACTATCTCTCGAAGAAGAGAGCACTTTAATAACTCCACACCTTTTTCTCTCATTAAAATTGTGGGGGAGAAAAGCCCAACCTAGCGCATTGGGCCCAAGGCCCTATCCGAGGACCACTGTTAGTCCGAGGAGACCAAGATACTCAATCAGAGGCCCATGTGAAAGGGGAATGTCTGGAGATGAGTACGTGCACTGTCCGAGGAGATGTCCACATGTCCGAGAAGTCCGATACCCTCGGATCCGACGAGGTTTTTTGCCCGACACGTGTATGGGAGGTTCAAGTGATCTGTTTGACAAGTGTTAAGGGAGAAAGGGGACCTCGGACACACAATAAGGTAACAAGAACGGAGAAATATCAAGGAGACAGACTTCAACCACCGCATTTAATGCACTGCACCTACCCTCCTGGCCGCATTTATGTGGAGAAGACCCCTGAACAGTGCATCCTCAGCTACCGCCACTCAGACAGGGCTAAAGGGGGAGTGTGATGGGACATGCACTCAAGTGGGCGCCCAGATGATGAACAAGTGGACGGTGGAGATGTAGAAAGGCAGTACTATATAAGAGAGAGAGAGGTCTCTGATATGGGGATCGAAAAATAAGAGAGAGAGAAGAGCATATTATTTTACTGTAGCTCCAGCATTTGTAACCTAAGTTCATCAATGAAAATCACCTCCTCGGACGAGACATTCACCACTGTCCGAGCACATATTAATTCAAGTCTTCCTGTCATCATTGCCGTTTAATACTGTTATTTTCATTATTAGCCTAGCTCTTTCACCCACTCTCTACAAATTTATTGTTTTGGGTTCAGTGGGCTCCAAATCCACATCTTCTTGGGCTTGGGCTGCAGAATCTGACCCTACAATTGGCGCCGTCTGTGGGAAGAGCTTGTGCAAGAGTGAAAACAACAGTTGATAATGGCAGAACAAGGTGAACAACAAGCAGAGTCCAGGGCATCCCAACACGTGGACCATTTTGTCAATTTAGAGAGGAGACAAAATCGTGAGGGCAGTGTACACACTGTGCGCCTTAGCCAGAGCCAATCACAGAGCGGAAGTCACATGTCCCATGCAGAGAAGAACCGTGACTTACAACTGGAAGTGGAAAAACTAAAGAGGGAGTTGCGACACGCAAAGAGGAAGCGGGCTTCCTCGTACTCTGAAGATGATCTTGATGACGAGCAGGACGTCTCTTATCAACGCAAGTCCAAGACACCAGCTAGCGAGTACTACACCTATGTAGAGGAGTCCCATCGTAAAAGGGAGCGTAGGAGCCCATCACGCGAGGACGTGGAGAACGATGCCATGAACAGGGCTCTAAATCAGATATCTAGATCACCCTTCACGCGCAGGATAGAGGAGGCCAGACTCCCACGACGCTTTAACCAGCCAACGTTCACCGTCTATAATGGTAAAACTGACCCCGTGGAGCATGTGAGTCATTTTAACCAGAGGATGGCTGTCTACTCCAGAGATGAAACTCTGATGTGCAAGGTTTTCCCTTCCAGTCTTGGGCCCGTTGCTATGAGATGGTTTGATGGTTTGAAGGCGGGCTCCATCAACTCCTTCAAAGAGCTCACTCAGGCATTCGGCTCCCGTTTTGTTACGTGCCGAAGAGTGGCCAGACCTCTCTCTTCCCTGCTATCCTTGTCCATGCAGGAAGGCGAGTCCTTGAAGGCATATTCAGACAGATATTGGGAGATGTTCAATGAGGTGGAGGGCAACAACGATGCAATGGCCCTCAGCACGTTCAAGCTCGGCCTCCCTACTGACCACGGTTTGAGGGGATCCTTATCTGGCAAACCAGTCACAAACGTGCGTCAACTAATGGACCGCATAGAGAAGTATAAGAGGGTTGAAGAAGATCAGCAGCAGGGCAAGGGAAAGGGTAAGATTATCCCTCAGGAGAGGAGAGATTCGCAGTCGGACCGTTATAATTACACTAAACCGCGGAGGGACTTTGCCGGGCAATCAGGATCGACGAATCCTCAAGCGGTTAACACCGTGTTCAAAGAGCCAGTGCATCAGGTCCTGGAAAAAATCAAGAATGAGTCATTCTTCAGGTGGCCGAACAAGATGGTAGGAAACCCCGAGAGACGCAACCACAATCTCTACTGTCAGTACCATCAAGACCATGGGCATACAACAGAAGATTGTAGGAGCCTGTGGGATCACCTGGATCAGTTGGTTCGCGATGGTAAACTGAAACATCTTCTGCACCCCTCCAGCGGCCGAGGGCAGACAGGCTCGGGGCCACGCAGGGACGACCCCTCAAAGCCACCGCTCGGAACTATAAACGTCGTCTTCGCGGCGCCGGGGAGAACAGGGTCATGGCCTTTGAAAGTTATGTCAGTAGGCCGACCATCCGCAGGGGAGTCGAGCCGAGGACCGAAGAGAGCTAGGTCTGGTGTCCCGCTGGTTATGGGATTCTCGGACGAGGACATGATCGGCACCATCCAACCCCATGATGATGCACTAGTCATCACCCTCAGAATAGGAGGGTACGATGTAAAGAGGGTGATGGTGGACCAGGGCAGTGCCGTGGAGATAATGTACCCGGACCTCTACAAGGGGCTAGGCCTAAAACCCCAGGACCTGATGCCGTACGATTCCCCCCTATTCACCTTTGAAGGAAGGCCTGTCATCCCGAAAGGCCGGATACGCTTACCTGTGCAGCCCGGCTCCGAGGTGGTGGAGCTGGATTTTATCGTCGTGGACGCATATTCGCCCTACACGGCACTTGTAGGCAGACCTTGGATTCACGCACTTGGGGCTGTCCCCTCTACTTTGCACCAGAAGGTCAAATATCCATCAGGCGGACAGATACATGAGATCCGAGGAGACCAGTCTGTTGCTAGACAGTGCTTGGTAGCCGCCATTCAGCACGAGGCCCCAGCCGAGTCCTCGGACGTGGCTGGGAGGGATTTATAGCAACTACAGTCTCGGGGAGCGCCTCCTGAAGAATCGGAGGAAAGCACTCGGTGTGAGGATCTGACGAAAGTGATCATTGGAGATGATCCTGACAGGTTCTTTCAAGTCGGATCTCAGCTGCCTCTTCAAGAGAAGGAGGAGCTGATAGAGTTCCTCAAGCGAAATCTCGACGTGTTTGCCTGGAGTGCTTACGAGGCCCCAGGGGTGGACCCGGAGTTTATATGCCATCACTTGAAGGTGAATCCACTGGTCACCCCCAAGCAGCAACCTATTCGACGCCCATCCAAGGAACATGCCGACGCAGTGAGAGACGAGGTGGCGAAACTCAAAGCAGCTGGGGCTATCAGAGAGGTTTTTTATCCCGAATGGTTAGCGAATACCGTGGTGGTAAAGAAGAAGAGTGGGAAGTGGCGAGTATGCGTTGACTTCACGGACCTGAATAGGGCATGCCCCAAAGACCCGTTCCCTATGCCGAAAATCGATCAGCTGGTTGATGCCACTGTCGGCCACCCCCGGATGAGCTTCCTGGACGCCTTCCAAGGCTACCACCAGATACCATTAGCCCTGGAGGACCAGAAGAAAACTGCTTTTGTCACCCCTATTGGCAACTACCACTATAAAGTGATGCCGTTTGGCTTAAAGAACGCAGGAGCTACCTACCAGAGGATGATGACGAGGATGTTCGAGCCACAGCTGGGCAAGAATATCGAGATTTACATAGATGACATGGTGGTGAAGAGCAGAGTTATAGCCGAGCATGTGAAAGACCTTGAAAGTACCTTTGAGATTCTACGGAAATACAAGCTACGACTAAATGCCTCTAAGTGCTCGTTTGGGGTAGGATCCGGCAAGTTCTTGGGATACATGGTCACCCACAGAGGAATTGAGGTCAACCCCGACCAGATAAAGGCCATCAACGACCTCCGAGCTCCTCGGAATCCCAATGAGGTTCAAAAACTGACCGGAATGACTGCTGCCCTCAATCGGTTCATCTCTAGATCAGCAGACAAGTGTCGGCCCTTCTTCTCTCTGCTCAACAAGTGGAAGGGATTCGAATGGACTGAGGAATGTGCTTTGGCGTTCCAGCAACTCAAGGATTATCTGTCTCGGCCACCAATCATGTCCAGTCCTGAACCAGACGAGGTACTGTTCGCCTACATCGCTGTAGCTCCCTATGCGGTGAGCTTGGTGTTGATACGGTCAGACTCTGGTGTACAGAGGCCCGTCTATTACGTAAGCAAGTCGCTACATGAGGCTGAGATTCGTTACTTGCCACTGGAGAAGGCCATCCTAGCAGTAGTGCTTGGCACACGGAAGCTACCTCACTACTTCCAAGCCCACACGGTAATCGTTCTCACACAACTCCCACTCAAAGCTATACTCCGAAGTGCTGATTATACTGGTCGGATTGCCAAGTGGGGTACAATCTTAGGGGCTTTCGATATAAGATATATGCCCCGCACATCAGTCAAGGGACAGGTCCTCGCAGATTTGGTGGCTGAGTTCACGGAGCCCCAGCTAGAAGAGGTAAAGCCCACGTCGGGCATGGATGAAAAATCAGTTGGCATGATCTCTCAACAGAATCCCTCCCATTGGGAAGTGTACGTCGATGGCGCGGCAAACCAAAGAGGTTCTGGAGTTGGGCTGGTATTGATATCCCCCGAGAAAATCATTATCGAGAAATCGTTAAGGCTGGACTTCTCGGCTACAAATAATGAAGCGGAGTATGAGGCCCTACTGATGGGGATGACTATGGTCCGTAGAATGGGTGGGAAGTCCGTGGAGTTGTTCTCGGACTCGAGATTGGTAGTAGGTCAAGTACAAGGCGAGTTCGAGGCAAAGGAGGAAAGAATGCAGGGATACTTGGGTCGTGTTAAACATCTGCAATCAGAGTTCGAATTTTTCAGTCTGCTGCACGTCCCCAGGAGTGGCAACTCACATGCTGACTCCTTGGCCACGCTGGCCACCTCTTCGGCACAAGACCTGCCGAGGGTCATCCTCGTCGAGGACCTGCACAGGCCTACAGAGACGAAGTCGGGGGGAGTCTAGGTTCACCAGATCAGGGCCGGGCCGTGCTGGATGGACCCTTTAATCAAATTTATCAAAGAAGATATATTGCCTGAAGAGAAGGGAGAAGCCGATAAAGTTCGGAGGAAGGCGACTAAGTTCTGGTTGTTCGAAGACCAGAAACTATACAAACGCTCCTATTCGGGACCATATTTGTTATGCATGCATCCCGAGGCGACTGAGACACTGCTAGAAGAGCTGCACGAAGGAATCTGTGGGAGCCACACTGGAGGCAGGTCCTTGGTTCACCGAGCCCTCACCCAAGGCTATTGGTGGCCTAACATGCAGAAGGAGGCACACGAATACGTCAAAAAGTGTGATCAATGTCAGCGCTTCACTCCAAACATTCACCAGCCAGGGGGAAACCTTAATCCACTATCTAGCCCATGGCCCTTTGCCCAATGGGGCTTGGATATTGTGGGACCCTTCCTCAAAGCTGTAGGAAACAAGAAGTACCTCCTGGTCGGAACAGACTATTTCACCAAATGGGTTGAAGCTGAGCCACTAGCCAATATCAGAGACGTTGATGTGCAAAAGTTCGTGTGGAAGAACATTGTCACACGGTTTGGAATTCCTCACACCCTCATCTCGGACAACGGTTTACAGTTCGACAGCAAGGCATTTAGGAATTACTGCAGTGAGCTGGGAATTACGAACAGATACTCCACTCCAGCCTATCCCCAGGGTAATGGCCAAGTAGAAGCTTCCAACAAGGTCATACTAAACGGCTTAAAGAAGAGGCTAGATGATGCAAAGGGCAAATGGGTAGAAGAGTTGCCACATGTGCTTTGGGCTTACAGAACTACGCCCCGCAGGTCTACTGGAGAGACCCCCTTCTCGATGACCTATGGGGCTGAAGCTGTCATTCCTCTGGAAACAGGGTTCCCAACACTTAGAACCAGCTCATTTAGTCCGACCGGCAACAACGAGCAACTAGAGAAGAGTTTGGACCTTATTGAGGAAAGAAGAGAGAATGCAATGGTTCGGCTGGCACACTACCAACAAAAGCTCAGACAAGGCTACGACGCTAACGTGAAGCTGAGGCCTTTAGAGCCTGGTGATCTGGTGCTGAGGAAAGTTGTGGGCACCGCGAAGAACCCAGCTTGGGGGAAATTAGGACCCAATTGGGAAGGACCATATCGTGTCACTTCAGGCGCTGGTATTGGAGCATATTTCTTAGAAGACCTGGATAGTCATGTAATCCCTCGCCCTTGGAATGTAAATAACCTCAAGAGGTACTTCTATTAATCAAGTCTTCTCTTCAATTGAGATGCCAATTCGCTGCGTAAAGTTTTCTCTCAAGTGTTTAAACTTAAATCCAATCATGCCTGTAGTCCTCGGACCAGATGATTAGGGTTAGTTAACACTCATTCACCGTTTTCTCTCAAGTGTTTAAACTTAAATCCAATCATGCCTGTAGTCCTCGGACCAGATGATTTGGGTTAGTTAACACTCATTCGCCACCAGCTTAAGTGTTTAAACTTAAATCCAATCATGCCTGTAGTCCTCGGACCAGATGATTAGGGTTAGTTAACACCGCTAGCTCAAGTGTTTAAACTTAAATCCAATCATGCCTGTAGTCCTCGGACCAGATGATTTGGGTTAGTTAGCACTCAGTTACAGTTCTATAGTGTTTAAACTTAAATCCAATCATGCCTGTAGTCCTCGGACCAGATGATTAGGGTTAGTTAACACTCATTCACCGCTTTCTCTCAAGTGTTTAAACTTAAATCCAATCATGCCTGTAGTCCTCGGACCAGATGATTAGGGTTAGTTAACACTCATTCGCCACCAGCTTAAGTGTTTAAACTTAAATCCAATCATGCCTGTAGTCCTCGGACCAGATGATTAGGGTTAGTTAACACCGCTAGCTCAAGTGTTTAAACTTAAATCCAATCATGCCTGTAGTCCTCGGACCAGATGATTTGGGTTAGTTAGCACTCAGTTACAGTTCTATAGTGTTTAAACTTAAATCCAATCATGCCTGTAGTCCTCGGACCAGATGATTAGGGTTAGTTAACACTCATTCACCGCTCTCTCTCAAGTGTTTAAACTTAAATCCAATCATGCCTGTAGTCCTCGGACCAGATGACTAGGGTTAGTTAACACTCATTCGCCACTAGCTTAAGTGTTTAAACTTAAATCCAATCATGCCTGTAGTCCTCGGACCAGGTGATCAGGGTTAGTTAACACCGTTAGCTCAAGTGTTTAAACTTAAATCCAATCATGCCTGTAGTCCTCGGACAGGATGATTTGGGTTAGTTAGCACTCAGTTACAGTTCTATAGTGTTTAAACTTAAATCCAATCATGCCTGTAGTCCTCGGACCAGATGATTTGGGTTAGTTAGCACTCAGTTACAGTTCTATAGTGTTTAAACTTAAATCCACTCATGCCTGTAGTCCTCGGACCAGATGACTAGGGTTAGTTAACACTCCGGTGCGGTTCGTGTTTAAACTTAAATCCAATCATGCCTGCAATCCTCGGACCAGATGACTAGGATTAGTTAACACTCAAGTACATTCGAATCCTATAATCCTTGAACCAAACGACAGGTTAGTCAATACTCCCACGCGGCCAGTGTTACTGGGGCTTAGTGCTAAAACTCCTAATCACGGTTAAATTGTTTCTAATTTATAAATGTCTCCCCTAGTTGTGTTTAGTTTGAAGCCGAGGAATAATAACTCACGTTTAACTTGGAAAGACATGCAACTCATCAATAACTCTTGGTTGGCCTATTCCTTTCAATATTAATTTTGGTTACTTACACCATAAGTATGATGTATCAAGCAGATTTATTTGCATTATTTGGTTATAAGTGCAATGTACAGTTGTATGTGACAGTAGTAATTAGTAAGGCAGGTATTTAAAACATCATAGACAAATGAAAATCTATTCCATAAATAAAAGTATAGTTTACAATTCTTCGGATAAAACATAAGAAAGCACAGGTGCAAAAAGTGAAAGCCCTATACGTCTATTCTTTTGCTGAAGGGAGCACGGGGTCAGCAGCCTGGCCTATCCGAGCAGTTGCTTCAGGGGCTCGGTCCTTGGGCTCGGAAGGAATTTTCTCTTCGCCTGACCCTTGGCCTTTCTCTTTGGCTGGTTTAGCTGGCTTATCCTTGCCACCTAGCTGACCAGTTTCCTTGCTTGCACCAAGAGTGAGTGGAGGAGCATGGCTGACCAAAATTGGCTCCGAAGCCTCTGGAAGCTGTGGAGCAGGAGGGAGATCAGTTCCTGGGAGCTCTCGGATATCAGGATCATAGTATACGCTCCCAGGCAGCCTCAGCTCCGAGTCGGCAGGGACTCTAGCTGCATCCAGGGCTTTGCCCCAACTTATGTCGCAGTAATCTCGGCTGACCGAGGCGAACTGCTCTAGAAGCTGGGACGTGGCCGTCTCTACCCCCAGCTGGTGAGCTGCCTTCTTTTCAGCCTCAACCGCCTCCTGGGCCAACTGGGCTTTCTCCTCGGCATATCGGGCGCTGTCTTTGGCTTTTCGGAGTTCATCCCTTAGCCCGTTTACCAGCTCCCTCTCGGTCTTCAGATTGGCCTCTGCCGCCTTCAGCAACTTACGCTGATCCTCAGCCTGCTTTTCAGCATTCTTTATCCCAGCGTCAAGGCTTTTCTTCTGGCTGGTCATCTCCGCGAGTTCCCCGGACAGACGGGTATAATCGTCCTTCAGTTGGCCCAGAGATTTCTCCGCCTCGTCTCGGGAGCAGAACGCCGCCTGGGTTTCAAGGCGATTCTTCTTGTCCCACTCCTCGGCTACGTAAATCTGCTGAGTGACCTGCATGATGGAAACTCTAAATGTCAAACGCAGAAAAATAGGAAAGACAAAAATCAGTGATTCAGCTAATCGGACTGAGGTTACTTACAATGGCTAAATCCCTCTTGAGGGATCGAAAGAGCTCCGGCTGATTGAAACGCCTGAAGGACTCCATGTCGTGAGGGAGGAGAAGTGGTTGCTGCAGGGCCTCAGCAACGTAGCCGGCCCTCCCTCCATCATAATTCCTGAGGGAGGTCTCCCAGAGGATTGGAGCGCCCTCTAACTCCAATTTTGGAGACCAAATCCGCGGTCCCCCTCCTCCTCGGCGCACATCCGCCACTGTGCCCTCGTCTCGGCTTTCAGTAGACGGAGCCCTGCGAGTTCGGTTGTCCTGTGCCACCTTTTGCTGCTTGGCCCCCTTTGGTGGTGGCACCTGTTTTTCCCCAACCTCAGTGTGGGGTCTCTTCTTCTGCAGGGTTGGCATGAGTTTCAAGTTTGGGTCAAGGATCTGGGTAGGCACCGCAGGAAGTGTCACCACTGTCTTAGATGTCCCGGCATCTTTCGGGTCGGACTTTTTGCCTCTCCCCTTCATCAAGTTCCTCAGATCCATATCGTCGTCCGAGGAGTCTTCTAAATGAGTGGCTAACAAATTGAGAGGGGCGCCTGACTGCTCGTAGGCTTCTTCCTCGGCGTCTGAGATCTCTACCACCTGGTTTACCCTTGAAGCTTCTCCCTCAAACTGAAATTCGTCTATTTGCTCTTCTAGCGAGGAAGTGGAAGAGCCAGCCCCCTCACCTTCAATCTCTTGTCCGAGGGGAACTTGCTGGAGTGGTTGAATAAGGGGAGGCGCAGCCCTTGGAATTGGACGGGGTACAGGTTCAAGGTCGTCTGGCGCCAAGAAGCCCTTCCGACCAACGTCAATACGCGCAAGGCGATAGTCTCCCTGGACGATTGCGTTACCGACCGGTTGAAAACCTTTTGACTTCGCTTTATATCCAAGAATAAGGGGAGCAGATCGTAGTTGCCCGTCCTCGCTCACGAAGATCTCCGACCTTAAAAGGTAGTTGAGGGCATTAACATTCGTTAGGCTGAGCCGACGAGAAACTTGTCTCTTATCTGTTGCAAAGAAGAAAAGAATGGTTAGAAACTCAGAAATAGTGACCGAAGAGAAATCAAAAACAGTTAAAAGACGGGAGCCCTAAGCCTATGGTCAGTGCGCCTAATTCTACATGTCACACCTGGCTTCCCATGCTTGGTTGGGCAACCAGGGCCGTTGCGCCAGGCGCCCGAGACGATCACATAGTCGTCTTTCATCCCCTTGTTGGATTTGGGAAGGCAGGAAATGAGCCTGACAACATCCGACCGGGATTTTAAGTAGTACCCAGCATCTTGCTGGCTATGGCATTCGTACATATGTACCACGTCAAGCCAGGTGAGTCCCAACCCCATATGACGCTCAAGGTCCTCAATCGCTCCTAGGATCCTAAACATATTGGGCGCGCACTGCCAGGGAGTAAGCCTATGGTTCCGAAGGTAACTGGCGGTGATGGGGCCCATGGGGATTGTCATCCCCCCTTCTTTGAAGGCGATGAGGGGGATAACCACCTCTCCCGTCTGCCGGTCTGTTAGTATTTTTTCTGGGGGGCAATACCTCACACCCACGTTAGGGGGTATGCGATACGTGGTCCTAAACACCTCTATTTGCTCAGGGCTATCCATCATGTACTCGAGTTTTCCCATGGTGCTTAAGAGAAACGGTTGGCCGAAGAGAAAACTAAAAGATTCGGTGGGCGACGACTTACAAGGGCTAGACCGGAGAAGCGATTGCAGGCTCGTAGGAGGACTCGTGAGGATTCTGAGTAAGATTGGCACCGGCGACTGAGAGATTCGGACGGAGTGAGGCGTCTGTTCTTGCTGGAGCGTCTGAAGATTTGCAAAGTGAGGAAGAAATGATTTCCTCTGAAGCTTTATACGGGGTCAAGCGAAGGGTCAGGGGCACTCCCGCCCAAATCCTGAAGAAAAACCACAGCCATTGGATCAATCAGCCACCGTTGGATGCGAAGGACGAAACGTCACCTGGTGCAGTTAATGCAGCGCCTTGGGAATAAGGAAACCGCAGCGGCATTAATGAGGCGTCTGTTCCCACGTTTACACACGTGCCAGCTCGGTTGTGCGTGTTTCCAAGCTTTTGCTCCGTGGCAAGTCAAAATCCTACTTTTTCTCCTCGGATGCGAGGGAAAAACTACAATTTCGAGGGGCTATTGTGGGGGAGAAAAGCCCAACCTAGCGCATTGGGCCCAATGCCCTATCCGAGGACCACTGTTAGTCCGAGGAGACCAAGATACTCAATCAGAGGCCCATGTGAAAGGGGAATGTCTGGAGATGAGTACGTGCACTGTCCGAGGAGATGTCCATATGTCCGAGAAGCCCGATACCCTCGGATCCGACGAGGTTTTTGCCCGACACGTGTATGGGAGGTTCAAGTGATCTGTTTGACAAGTGTTAAGGGAGAAAGGGGACCTCGGACACACAAGAAGGTAACAGGAACGGAGAAATATCAAGGAGACAGACTTCAACCACCGCATTTAATGCACTGCACCTACCCTCCTGGCCGCATTTATGTGGAGAAGACCCCTGAACAGTGCATCCTCAGCTACCGCCACTTAGACAGGGCTAAAGGGGGAGTGTGATGGGACATGCACTCAAGTGGGCGCCCAGATGATGAACAAGTGGACGGTGGAGATGTAGAAAGGCAGTACTATATAAGAGAGAGAGAGGTCTCTGATATGGGGATCGAAAAATAAGAGAGAGAGAAGAGCATATTATTTTACTGTAGCTCCAGCATTTGTAACCTAAGATCATCAATGAAAATCACCTCCTCGGACGAGACATTCACCACTGTCCGAGCACATATTAATTCAAGTCTTCCTGTCATCATTGCCGTTTAATACTGTTATTTTCATTATTAGCCTAGTTCTTTCACCCACTCTCTACAAATTTATTGTTTTGGGTTCAGTGGGCTCCAAATCCACATCTTCTTGGGCTTGGGCTGCAGAATCTGACCCTACAAAAATAATCCCTAGTTAAATAAAAGAATTTTTTTTTCTTTCCTCTCTCTCTCTTATCATCACAGACTCATAATGAACCCAGTCCTCCTCTCTCTCAAACAAGCCACAACTAATAAGTAATAACACAAACTAAGCTTTTAAACAAATCCAGCCCAACCCATTAAGTCACCGTTGTTCTCTCTCCTTTTCTCACCCTTGCCCATCGTTTGATTCAACCCAACCATCGTCGTTCTCTCTTATCAAGTCACCATTGTTGTACTGGTTTTTTTTTTTTTTTTTTTTTTTTCCTTGAATGATTTCGGTTGTTGGTTGATATAAAGGTTTGAGGTTATATATTGGTTTTTTGGAGTGATGTTACTGGTAATGGTTTGTGATTAAATATGGGGTTGTGGTTAAATATGGTTTTTGGAGTGTTGTAAATGGAAGGTGGTGTTACTGTTTAAAGAAACCACGTTGTAGATGTTTTTATTGGACTTTTGGATGAGGCAATTTAGATATCTCTTGTACATGTGTTTAATCCATGCATTCGACTTAGCTTTTTTTTTTTTTTTTTTGAGAAGTTAATTTTTAATTGAATAAGGATTAAATAGACGCATAGGAATTAAAATAGTCATTTTAATTATTTTATAATGCTAGTTCCACTCTCCTCCACTAATAACCCACATGAAGATATACTCTTAGGTTCGTTTAGATGAAGGAGTGGAAAAGTGTGAGGATGAAAAATTGTGGGAGGATGGAAAAGTGGGAAGATGTAAAATATTTAGTGTGCATTTGGGAAGCGCGTTTCCAAACGCATGTTTGCGTTTTAGTTGAATTTTTTTTTTTTTTTTTTTGCTTTTTGAGCCGAAATAGTTGACTTTTTCTATGAACAATGCATAGTGTGTACTGTTCACGGATTCACAAATTTCACTTTTTAACAACTTTTTCATTAAAAATGGGTCCCACGGTACTATTCACATATTTAAAAATTATTTTGCTACAGTGTTTTTCAGTTTTCAGTTTTCAACTGTATCAAAACGGACCCTTAGTTTTCCTTCTTATGTGTTTGGTTGGAGGGGTGGAAAAGTGGGAGGGTGAAAAACTCTTTTGTTTGGTTGGAGAGAAAAAGGGAAGAATGGAAAATGTAATTTATATAAATTAACTATTATACCCTTGTTACATAATATGTAAGAAATAGATTTATTTATACTCATTAAATAATATAAAATTTACCACATCATATATATAAATTTATATTATTATTTATATTATTATAATGTAAAAATTACAATAGTGTACATATAAATTACAATAGATCACGTTGAAAAAAAAAAAAAGATGAAGAAAAAAGAAAAGAAAAGAAAAGAGAGGAGAACCTGGACCACTGGACGGTGTGCTGAAGGTAAGACGAGAACATGAGAAAAAGTGATAAGGATCTGTGGGCAAAAGTCATTAGGTGGGGTAGATGAGAAAGTCATGAATGAGGGTAGGTGTGAGGGCATTATCGTAAAAGTGCTATGAGACACTTTTCTCTCATAGCTTTTCCTCCTGATTTGGGAGGAAAAAATTTGTGGGCTCGGGAGAGAAAATTTTCTCCTGGGTTTTTCACCCTTCCTATTTTCTTTCTATTCCCAAATAGTGTAAAACTCAGTTTTCTACCATATTTTCCTTCCTATGTTTTCCATCATTCCTAAATTCACCCAAACCAAACACAGTGTTATCCTTTGTCCCATTTGCTTTTGTCGGTTTTACAAATACTTTCGTTTGTTTCACACTACAATGCACGTTTCATTACATCTCCAGCAAGCACTAATGCACAAGTATCATTTCATAAATCATTCAGCGAAAAAAAAAAAAGGTATCATTTCATAAATCATCATATCAATTAATATAAATTTAATGTTATAATAAAATATTATTTGAAATTTTAAATAGTGTGATGCACTATATTTTTTTTTTGGTAATAGACTATTCATTAACAAAAACTAAAAGGAAACAAGAGGTTTAGGACATATCCTTTTAAAATACATCCCATTGAGGTCATCCTCATAAACATCAATCATGTCCACAAGCGGACTATCAAATAAAGAAAAATCAAGAATCTAACTGAAGCTCATCCTAGCAAGTCTATCAGCACAACGGTTTGCTTGGCGAAAACAATGCTTAATCCTAATCTGATGCATATTATTGTAGGAACATAAAAGTTTTCCATTGTAGACTTTTGATGCTTAAAGAATATGACTTGCCAACTAATCAAATTAGAGTTTTTAGTACTTACAGCAATTTCACAACATTAAGACCAAACCCCAGTGTATACAGTATCAAATTTCATAGTCTCCTGTTACATTAAATGAGTGTTTAATTTTTCTCGCAAAGTATTGAATAGTAAAGTTTCTAAGCCATAGTTTCAACTACAACTTTCAATCATGTTGGACTTGGATGACACCTTTCCACAACATATCATTATGAGATGTAGAAAAAATTTGGAGTGTACACAATGATTAGTGTGGATGGGAAGAAATTTCATCCTATTCCAATTGGTTAGGTTAGTAAGGTCCTATTCCAATTTAATGATCATGGAGTTTTGTATACAAGTAATAATCAAGGAAACTTAAGCCTAAAATAAGTCGGACTTTCGGCAAGAGAGAAAATTGATGTCTAGACAAATCAAGCTAAGGCCAACAAAAATGGACCATATTCTTAATTTCTTATCTCAATTTGTTCCATGTACCAGACTTATAGTCAATGCTTGGTGTATAAAAGTTGAACATCTTATCTAAAGTCCATCTTTTGAAAGTTTGAGAAAAAATTCATTTAAACTAACACAATATATAAATTGTAAAGGAATCAAAGAAAAATTGTTAAAAATAATGAAAATTTAATCTGTGCTTAAATTCTTATAAAGATGAACACAATAGCAATATCCTTTCAAAAAAAAAAAAATAAATAAATAAAGAAAAAAAAAACTATACTTATTTTGTATGTATGAAAAAGTCCTATCACAAAGTTTTTTTGAGACTCATGCTGATTAGTGATTAGAAGTTATAAAGGAATAATCATCAATATATATATATATATATAAAGCAGAGATCTCATGCGGGAGTGCATGGGGTATTGCCAAGTGACGCTCCAATTTTGCATTTAACATTTTTTTTACCTCATTCATTAAGTTTTTTTTTACTGTTATTCAAAAGTTTACACTAACTTATTTTACTGTTATCTCATTAATCTCATATTTTTTTCCTAAGCTTACATTACACCTTTCTCTCTTTTTTATGTCTTTTAGCAAACCCACCATTTTAATATTCTAAAAAAACAAAAAAATAATAATTAAGGACTAATAGTAATAACTAACCAGATAAGGCATTGGAGAGAGATAGAGATACAAAAATGTTGTGGGTTTTAAATAAAACACATTGTATATATTACCAAAATAAAAGACTTGAGATTGACAAAACATTTGAAAGAGAGAGAAAGAGAAATCTGAGGGGCGGCCACCTCTGTCATATTGGCCTCCCACCACCATCAAGACGCCGAAACCCCTGTGGGTATTTAAAAAAAAAAAAAAAATTTAGGGGATTAAATATGATTTAGGTTTGGGTTATTTGGTTGGATGTTTTTTGTTTTGGATATATAAGTAGAGAGAATACTTGGCATGCAATGTAAAGCCATATTCTACCATGGTTTTAAATCACCTATAAGACACATACATACACACTTACCCCCACCATGTTTTAACGTCGCACTATCGATGAGTGGAAGACAGTGAAAGAGTTCGACATACTTTTATTTCATAGTATTAAATATGTGAACACAACACAACGTAATTGATTTTCATGGTCTCGTTACTCTTTTACATTTATTTTTGGTTTCATGATTTAAAAAAAAAAAAAAATCTTACCTCGAAAAGGCTATCGATATACAGTGAAACTACTAAATTAATTTTTAATATCTCAAAATGTATATGTTTTTTTACTCTTGTAGGGGCTCGATTTGTCGTGGATCCCCCAGCAATAAATTTGTTTAGAGAGTGGGTCGT